>PYAF01003911.1:1102835-1186126 GCA_007407185.1 Glycine tomentella | reverse complement strand
CCGTTGTTCCGGGTTCTCACCATGGTACTGCACATATCACATAAAAGGGTGAGTTGATCAGGCTCACTCTCACAGTTACACATGCAACAACCATAATGAGCATCCAGAACAAACACACAAGACACACAATTCACCATATGTACAATGCTTCCCTATCAAAACTGCTCTGATACCATAATGTAACGCCCCAGCTACAACCGAGGTCATTACCTAGCCTTAATTACTATCATTAACAATAATCATCAGAGTTAAGCAGTTTGGAAGCATACAATAGAGGAAAAGGGCATCAACAAATGCCATCATCATATACACTGTACATATATCAGGGTGAATCTACATCAAATTTCTGTGTGTCTGAGTACAAAACTGTACATACAACTCCCCTCAGGGTACAAAATAAAACCAAAGGCATAATACAAAACATTAGAGCCATCTGCTCATATCATCTAGCCTAAGGTTTACAAATCACAGCTATCCCTGCATAGGCTTCTTGCCTTGGGACCTGTCTGCTCCTCCTGAGGATTCACCTGCAAAACATAAGCCCCACACACTGGGTGAGATATAAAATCTCAGTAAACTCAGGGCCCTTGAAGGTATTTCCTTCCCCTGGTTCACTTCAACATATATATGAAATAATATATCCAAGACAATCATTCTCAGATTCAACCAGAATCTCAACCATACCATCATAAAGCAACAAACAATCTCAATTCTCATCCTCCTGGCCACAACCAGGTGCCTCAAGCACGGCCTACAACCGTTCATGGCGTAAATCACTACCTGACCACAATCAAGCTATACTCATGGCATACCGCCATTCATCACATCCAACCCTATCCTGCAGAGGCTACATCTAGATATATAAGAACATCTCATCTCAGAAGGCTACATCTATATACTAGGAACATCTCATGCCAGGATTCAATCATCTACATGAGGCTACATCTGTATATATAGGAACATCTCCACTTTAGGAGGCTACATCTATATAACAGGAACATCTCATGTGTCTAGCGGAGGCTTCATCTGTATATATATAGGAACATCTCAATCAAGAGGCTACATCTATATATAACAGGCATATCTCCTTCTAACGAGGCTACATCTGTGTATATAGGAATATCTCTATTCAAGAGGCTACATCTATATCACAGGAACATCTCGTAACCTATCTCAACACAATTGCCTGAGGAGGCTACATCTGTGCATATAGGAACATCTCCGTTCGGGAGGCTACGTCTATATCACAGGAACATCTCACTGCAGGTCTTACTCAATCTGAAGTCGTCTATCCTACTACCATAGGATTATATCCATTCAATTCTATACTTCACATTCAGTCTAATAATCAATCACGCCTGTCACAGGCTGAATAGCTCATAATCATATCAATCAATCTCACGTCACCGGATTCGGATTTCATCACAAGCATCTCAAGCATATACATTCAATAAATATCATTCCCTCATCAAAGGGTTCAACTTACATCTCAAGCATACACATTCAATACATATCATTCCCTCATCAAAGGGTTCAGCTTGCATCTCAAGCATACCAAGCCAATATATACCATACATATCATTCCCTCATCAAAGGGTTCAGCTTACATCTCAAGCATACACATTCAATACATATCATTCCCTCATCAAAGGGTTCAATTCACATTTACATTCATGTTCCACATACACACAATAAATCACATCAAAACCATTCCTCCATTTGGAGCATGGTGGAACACAGCAAAGGGCATACAATCAAGGATCAAGAGCTTACATGCTCTAAGCAAAACACCGGCTTCCCTGGTACCGTGGCTACCACCACCCGAGATATCAAGCTCACGTCCTACACAAGCAAACACATAACGTGTCAACAACGGTCCTAAGCCGTTAGAACGAAAGGAACTACACTCCCTTTCCACAGAATACATGACAATTCACTTCACCAGTTATTCTCAGACCTTCACTAGGATCCCTCTCGGCCTAACCAAGACCCCAGAGTCTCTCCTAAGACTCTGCTCAGGCTAACACAAAGCACATCCATGCCTTAGCCTTACCAAATCCAAGCTCAATAATGTAACCCATATCAGCTCATAGACAACATCTATACCATCCCAAGAGCACTTTATCATCTACTCTAGGGTTCACAATAACCATGCACTCAGCTCTTTCTCTTATGCATGAGCAACTCAGAGCCAAAATCAAACCTCATCAATAATGATTTCTGAAGGCTCTAACATCATCAACACAACCCCTTGAACACAAGTCTCTACAGGACCCTGGGCTAATTCCAACCCCATCACATATGGGTCACTGTTCATGCAAACCCCTAATCTCAAAATCAAACGGAAAAACTTGAGTCTCTTACCTCAACAGCGACAAAGAAGACCCTAGGACCACCTCCTCGAGCTCCGGTGTCCTTTACACGCAAAGGGTCTCAGCCACTCTTAAGTTCTCTGAGCTTTTCCTTGGGGGTTCCAAATCTCACTCAAAAAAAGGTTTTTGATGAGAAAAGATGAGTGATTCAAGCTTCCCAAGTGTTTCTCTCACAAGAATAGGCCACAAGGAGGTGTTTTGATCAAGATCTATGGCTCTAGGAAGCTCAAGGGTGCCAACAATGGAGGTCTAGGGCAGAAATGGGGAAGAAGAGCCTTTTCTCTCTTCTTTTCGCGTCCAGCACGAGTTATATAAAAACTGATTTAAAAGCCCTGTGCGGATCGCGTCGTCCCCGCGCTGATCGCGCGAACTAGACGAAAGCACAGCCCTGATTCAACCTCCCGCGCTGATCGCGCCAAACTTCGCACGGTTCGCGCCATCTACTCAAACATCCCACGTAGTTAGCGCTATGTCCACGCAAACCGCGCCATCCATTCGAATCCACAACCCAGATTTGGGCTCCCGCGCGGACCGCGCCACAACCGCGCTGGCCGCGCCACATGTTCGAACCATCCACGATGGTCGCACCACATCCACACGGATTGAGCTAGCTATTCGAACCCATTGCCCTGATTCTCACCTCTCGCGCTGATCGTGCCATATCCACGCTGATAGCGCATCTGTTCGACCATTCCACGCTGATCGCGCCACACCCCACGCGGATCGCGCCAAGTGGTCGACACAGCCTCCTGCTTTTCTTAAGCTTCCCTCTCTTGGGGAACTAATACATGATTATATATAACTAATCTTAAGCTTAACTCATGCTTAAAACTCAGGGTATTACAAAGGTTTTAGACTGTGGGTTCTTTTGGCCCACCTTGTTTAGAGATGCTCATCACTTTACCACCACTTGTGAGGAGTGTCAGAGAGCAAGAGGTACAATTACACACAGACATGAGATGCCTCAGCAACCCATTATTTTTTGTGAGATTTTTGATGTCTGTGGTATTGATTTTATGAGTCCATTTCCTGTTTCTCATGGTTTTTCTTACATTTTGCTTGCTGTTGATTATGTTTCTAGATGGGTTGAGGCTAAGGCCACCAGAACTAATGATTCTAATGTTGTTGTGGATTTTGTGAGATCCAACATTTTTTGCAGGTTTGGTGTGCCTAAAGCCATTATCAGTGACCAGGGGAGCCATTTCTGTAACCGGTCATTCGCATCCTTGCTTCAGAAGTATGGGTTGTGCATAGAGTTGCTACAGCATATCATCCCCAAACTAATGGGCAAGCAGAGGTTTTTAACAGAGAGATCATGTAAGTGTTACAGAAGGTGGTGCAACCAAAGAGGAAAGATTGGAGTAAGTTTCTTGAGGATGCTTTATGGGCTCATAGGACCGCTTACGCACACCTTTAGGGATGTCTCCCTATAGGGTGGTTTTCGGTAAGGCATGCCACCTTCCAGTGGAGATTGAGCACCGTGCTTATTGGGCGGTGAAGAGTTGCAACATGGCATTTGATGAAACGGGTATGCAAAGGAAGCTTCAGTTGCAAAAGCTTGAGGAGATTCGTTTAGAAGCCTATGAGAACTCCAAGATTTACAAGGAGAAAGTGAAGAAATTTCATGACTCTAGGATTCTTAGAAAGGAGTTCCATAGTGGCCAAAAAGTGTTATTGTTTAACTCTCGCCTTAAGCTTATTTCCGGTAAACTTCAATCTAGATGGGATGGACCTTTTGTTATTACTAATGTTTTTCCCCATGGTGCAGTTGAGATTAAAAATGAAGCTACCGACAAAGTCTTTAAGGTCAATGGTCACCAACTCAAAGCATTTCATGAGAGCCCTCAAGTGAAGGAAGAGCTTGTGGAGGACATCTCTTTGGTCCTGCCAATTTTGCATGAATGACATTTTGGGGAGTTTCCTTTTCCCTTCTTTTATTTGTTGTCTCTTTGTTGCATTTCTTTTCATGCTTACATTAAGGACAATGTGCATTTCAAGTGGGGGGTGAAAGATCCTAAAAATTTTTGAAACTCTGGTTGTTTTCTGTTTTCTTTCTGTTTATGTTTTATTGCTGTCTGTTTTTCATTGTTGGTTTCTATTTTTTGTTTGTCTGTCTGTATTCTGTTTGTCTGTTTTAGTTGTTGAGTCTGTATGTTTTTGTTGTCTGTTTCTGTTGTTTCTGTTTTGTTGCTGTTTTTATTGAATTTAGGCACTTTTTCATGTTTTTCATAGTATTTCCAACTTGTATAAATTGTGAGAAATGTTAAAAAGTTGGTTGGATTGAGAGATTTCATACTTGATGTGAATCATTGTTGCAATTGTTGAAGTGATAAGTAGGCTTGAGAAATAGAATTTAAGATGAACCATGTGTGGTAGAATTTACCCTAGCTTTTGGGAGAAAAGGGGCTTTGGAATTGTTTTGGGAGTGGGTTTCAAACAAGTGTGGGGTTTTTGTATTTTGTTTTGTTTTGAAAGAGAAGAAAAGAAAAAGAGAAAAGAAAGAGTTCAAATAGCAAAAGTTCAAAGAAAAGAAAAAAAAATTGTGTATAAGCAAAGAAAAAGAAGTTCAAGGAAAGAAAAAAAAATATATGCAATAAAAGTTGTTATAGTTCATTTTCATCCTTGTAAATTCTTTTAAATTTCATCTTATTGCTTCTACCCTTCTTTTATCTTGTTGGCTTGCTCCTCATTGCCCCTCTTTTCTCTTAAGTTTTAGCCTAAATATCCTTTTCTTATCCACTTTTTCCTAAGTCATTCATTACAAGCTAATAAAGTCATTTTGATCCTTTGATGCATGTGTATTTCAAGTTGAATGAATGAGAGGTTTGTCAATACTTGGATGTGCTAGTTACATGTGGTGTTTGAGTGTAAATACAAGCCATACACATTACATGAGGTTGAGTGTCACCCTTTGAGAAAATTCTATCACCTTGGTGCATTCTTAATTCTAAACTTAGCTACTTTCTTACTTTGCACTTTGTGATCATGTTTTCATGGATTGTTTGTCACCTCAATATTATTCTTCCATCTTTCTCACTTTTAAGCATTGTTGTGATCCATTGAAAAATATGTGTGCCTTGTTCATACCTTTTCTTTAAATTTTTGGTTTACTTTAGTCTTTCTTTTAGTTTTGCTCAGGAGTGCAAATGTTCAAGTGTGAGGTATTTTGATAGAGTGCTTTTAGTTAAATTTTTGTCTATCATTCTTAGCCTATTTGACCTCTTTTAGACCTTTATTTTCCTATTCTAATTCATTTTTTTTCTTAGGCAAGTAAGTGAGCTTAATTGCTAATTGTAGCGCATTTTCGGATTTTATGCTCACTTGACCTATCTGACTTGTACAGGACCTATAGAGTGCTACCAATCTCCGAATGGAGCATTCTAGGAGTCCCCAAAAAGATAACAAAAAGATATACAAGTTTCCTACAAATAGCCTGAGGCCAATTCTGTCATTTGGAGGGTCATTTTGAGCTTCGAAATCGGAACCTTTGCACTTGTAATTTTGGGCTGCGAATTTGATTTTCATGGTTGTAAATAGTAAATAATTAGATTGTTGGGTTTGTTTATGGCTCATTCTATTTTCAGAACTTAGTCACTATATGTATCAGTGACTTTAGTGAAACTTGGACAACACTTCACAATTCAATAAATAAGTTTTACATTTCTTTTCTTTAGTTTTTAGAATCAAAACATTGTTCTTCATTTTCTCTCATTTGTTCTTCATTGTTCTTCATCTTCTTCATTTCCATTTTTCTGTTCTTCCATTTTTCTGCACTTACTTCATGGGGCTTTCTTTGGTGATCATCATGGAAGGCTAAATCATTAATCAATCCAAGGATCTAACTCAAGCAAGAGAAGAATTGGAGTTCCGATTCGGTATTTCGAATTCTACTTGAATATTCACCTTCTTCTTCAATTTCTATTATGTTTTCATGATTATGAATGCATTTAAGATTGAAAGTGAGTTAGGATTATGGATTCATGACCTAATTTCAAATGATAATCACAAGATTAACTGAATGATAGTTCAGTTAGGGTTGTGGTTTCAATTAATTTAGGAGTAGAATCGATTGAACTACTTCTATTGAGATTGAATGAATGTTTGTGATATAATCAATTTATGGGAATGATGATGATTCGAATAGCTTGGATTAGTGAATTGGATTGATGCTTTCTAATCTGTTTTACTTTACTCCTTGATAATCTTGTTAATTTCTGCATTGTTCTTTTAGTTTGTATTCTTGCATGTTTTACTTTGCGCATACCAACTGTTCGACAAAATCCCCCCTTATTATTACCAATGATTTGAAGCTAGAACCATATTGATCGTGTCTCTGAGTCGACCTAGGTTAACCCTGTGCTGCAGAATTAGCTTAGTTAATTTGTTTTGGTACATCTCGACAACGCAATATCAAAGCCTCCATGCTTTGGAACTTCCTTGTGGTCCAACTACTTTAACGGTAATGGACATAGTTGTTATTACTAGTCTCAAACCCTTGGGTAGGACCTATGCTTTAGGTCTAATTGAAGATCAAATCAACAAAAGTGAAATAGATATAGAGTTTAGCACTAAGTCTTAAGGAGCTTTTATTGAAAAGACTGTGAAAGATACTGAAGAGATCACTGATGAAGAACACATTTGCTTTTTTTTATGTATTGGATATGTTCAGATCTTCTTTGTACTCCTTCCCTTCAAATTCCTAAGTATAGCTACAACTTAGCTCAAGCCCTTCATTTCGGAGAAGATGTTTGCCTTGGCAAATTCCTTTTACCTTAAGTTTACAGGGTGATGGATGAAGCTATAGAAATTATTGCTCAATGCCATCCTGACCAACCACATAACTCCTGAAAGGGATATTACTGACCATTTGGATCTTAAAATCGAAGGAGCTTGATTGACATACTTGACTCACAACAGAGAATTTTTCACTAATGAATGTTACACCAAGTATATCAAAGCTTTTCTCACCTTCAACCACTTTTATTGGACTTTAGCACCATTTTCGACTACAACTTTTGTTAGTATGTAGGTGTCCGAGAGACAGTTTGTTTCATTAAATGAACACCTCTTGATATTTAGTATTTCATGGTTAATAAATTTGAGCAAACTTTATCTTTATCATATTTATGCGTTACCTATATTTTATAGTAATATGCGTTTAAAGATAAAAGCCCTAGGAATAGAACAAATGTTCTCTTGAGGATCAATGATAGGGATCATGATCGTGAGGACTCGAGGATACTAAATGTCTATTACCTAAAATGAGTTCCTAGTCTTGAATCACCAAGAAAGGGCATTGGTGATCTCAAAAAGGACTACTACAACATTTTCTACTTATATAGAGAACATGGTGATGCCTTAGGTGATGTCGTGGGTGAATCTGTTGGAGAACAGATAGCGTCGAATTGACCCGCCGAGAGACTCCACAAGGATTCTTTAAAGTATCATTGGATTTGTAAAGTCTCTCATTGTTTGGTAGTGCGGATCATCCTAGACTTGAGGATGTCATCAAACACTATGTTCTAGGATTATAGTTTGACTATACAACTCTATTTGCCTAAAAATTAGGAGAACAATGTACTCTTGGGTATTACTTGAATACTTGAGTGAAGAGGGACATGCCGAAAAAACTAATAGTCCCTACAACGGATTAGTCATTCACAAGACCAGTAGGTCTTGGATGACTTCTAATTGACTTGAGAATCTATGCATAGTAAGAGATCACGAGGAGTCATGATTTGTCTTAGAGTCAATAGAAGAAGATTCTTAGTTATGTGAAAAGTTATATTAGTCAACTAAGAGAGATGATACTCTATAATTGCTCTCGATAAATGTGAATGACGATATGAGAGATGGTGTTAGCACGGTTTCCAAATCAGAAAGGTAGATCACTTGATCGACTCAATTAGTTTTGGGAACACAGAGCATTGCTAGTGTCTTATGTGGTCATTAAATGAATTGGACTCATTAAATGGGTTTAATTGGTCCAAGTTCATTTATGTCAATGACTAATTGGGCCTAATGTGTCACACACAAAAGGTTGTTCATGATTACTTATAACTAGCACATTTGGACCAATAATAGTTATTGGACTTTTTCAAGGCTAAAAGTGTTATTGGTTTCTAGTTGGACTCCAAGTCCAATTAAAGTATGCTCCCTATTTGGGCTATTAGTGAGAAATTAGTTTCTAAACTAATAGGCCCAAATGTGTTAAAAGGCCCAATAGGGTCTTGGGCCATGAGTCCTAGTAAGTCAAGAAGTTTACTTGACCAAAATGAGTTTCGGGTAAATTCGAAATTTGAATTTGAATTTTGAATTTTGAATTTTGAAATTTTGAATTTTGAATTCGAATTCAAATTTAAATTATGAACTAGGACAAAGATTGAATTTGAATTTGAATGTAAATTTAAACTTTAAGTTTGAAATTTAAATTTGAATTTTGAATTCAAGAGGTTCGGTTGAAAGGATAAGTGTGATTATCCAAAACTATATCCAATAAAGATTGGATAATGTTTCTTCCAACAACTTTTTTATTTCAATTATTAATTTAAATAAAATAGATAAAGCAACAACCAAAGGGATATGATGATGAAAGGTTGAATTTCAAATTTATACATCCTTAGGCTGATTTTGAGTGATTGAGTTAGGATTCTAATCCTAATTAGATTACAAGATAATATGCTCATAGGATAAATAACACTCCACTCTTATGTTATGTGCTAATGCTTCAAGAACCAAAGTTCTTGTTTTTTTCTTTCTTCTTCATCATCTTCTCACCATTGGAGGGCATCATCCTTTTGAAACCTTTCAAGAAATCAAAAAGGTATTTCTAAAACCCTAGCATTTTAATGAGTAGATTCTAAACAAGTTTCATAAAGATCGTAAGGAGTTACGGGTTTTGCATCGAAGAACAAATAGAAAATTTTGTTTGTCACCCTCATGAACATGTTCCATGAATGTCATGGAATGTGCATACTTACTTTCAACTTTGACAAGTTCGAAATGGTTAAATCGAAGATTCCCTTGTGAAAACAATAAAAACACAATTAAGATGAGCACAATTATTTTGGCTAATGTAGGAATAAATTATTATCCTTAAGGTTGTACTTTAGACAACTAAAAGAGACCACAATTAAGATGAGCTAAGAAATATTTGCAATCATTACTAGAAAATAGGATTTCTACATCGATTTTATAGCGCATTCCACGACGGTTAGAAAATCGTCTTTGAAGCCACCGTTGTGGAAAGTCAACACTTTCCACAAAGGTTTTAAAACCTTCTTAAAATCTCTATTTCTACGTCGGTTTCCTAAGAAACGGTCTTAGAATGTACTTTTCTTACAAAAAAAATTAAAAAATCGATGTTTCTAAGATGATTGTTCCAAAAAACTGTCTTAGAAATCTATTTTCTAAGACAATTTTTTCGATAATCGTCTTAGAAAGTAGAGACTTTCAAAGTCGATTTTTAACACAACCGTCACCATGTCACTCCCTCATATCATAATTCTTCATATCATGATGCACTCGGGCTATAGCCACAAGTAATAACCACTCAAGTCTCAAGCAACTAGGAAATTAAAATAGACACAAGTAATAACCTCTCATATCATGTAAAACACATGCTATTGTCTAACAACTTCAACATCTAGGAAAACCATATAAGTCATTACATCTTCATTCATTTGGATTATGAATTCGTAAAATATAGCCTTTGGAAAATTAAAATAGTGACTATAAAATATAAGGGCAAATTAGATGACTAATACATAGATAATTGTGATAAGTATTGATGCCTAACTGTAATGAACTGGAGCACAATGGTAAGTAACAAGTCTTTAGGATTTTCAAATTTCAAGCACTAAACACAGATGTGAATCAGTATTTAGGTTGTCTAGAGCATGATATGAATCAAACAGATACAAGTTGAAATCTCAAAGGAAAAACAGAAAGAAAAAAGAAAAACAAGTGGTTACTTTCAAGTGTTATGTCAATATTCCTCAAGTTGCATATCTTAGATATAAGTATAAAATATACATATCAAATATCAGTTAATAAAAGTATAACTATGCATATAAGTAACCGTGTATTTGCCTTTAAAATCAAGATACTTGCAAAATGTGTTGTTTACTTAAAAAATACTTCAACCAGAAGGTCTAAGACACAACAAATTCACTATAAAAACTAGGTAAAACAGACATGTGTATTTTTACTTTTCATACCTTAATCTTAGCAGCATATACACCCCTAGCATAGTATACAATGTCATTTGGGGTGTTCAATCCCCCAACCAACATTTCTAACAAAATTAACAAACTAACATTTGTTTATAAAAAAAATGTAAAAAGTTTCACTTTATATATCAAAGGCAAGGTTACTTACCTTGCATTTAGGAGAGGTGTTTCCTCACCTTCCCTTCACAGCCTTTGCAATGCAAAGATACCCTCAATACTACAACCTGTTAAAATAATTTTACTCAATCCAAATGTTGAAATATTGAAGTTAATTTGCTCCATTTCAATTTATAAATTAGTCCTAGTTATTTCACAAACGCATGTTTCTAAACTTTCTAGTTACTTAATAGTTGTAAAGACTCATTCAATTTGCATAACACATGTTCACATTTTAATTTCACATGAACCATACCATAAATTAAAATCATTTGCCTATATATTCCATCTGATACACTAATGTCTAATTGAAGTGTTTTAGATAATGGTTAGAGAGAGAAAACTAACCTAGTATGAGAAGCACATAAGATGTCTATGCGTTTCATGTTTTAGATAATGGTTAGAGAGAACTAGTGGTTTAGAGAATCTGATGCTAATAGAGAGGGAGAGATAGAGAGAGAACTTGTGCAAACAAAATTAATTGACTCTAACAGCTTTTAAGCTTAGTCGGACTCAGGCCCTTCCAATAAGATAACATGAGACTCACAGTTTTACACTTCATCTAAAATATTTATTTATATCATCATGGAAACAGAAAAAATACATTAAGTTAAAAATAGAGAGACAAGTGTTAATATAAAAGAAATTGGGAAGGTGAGAGAGGACATGATTGCTACAGCCAAGGAGATTCCAGAGATGGCATTGAATATCGTCTCTCCCAATTTATCTGCCAGTTCCCTGGCCTCAGGAGTAACTGAGACATCAAATGCCAATATTGCTGCATACTCTTTCTTCTTTTCAAGCATTACATTGTCCTTCATTACATCGATTCTAAGTACATGGCCTATGCTTGTACCACTGATAGGGATACTCACCCGTGGAGTTTCCAAAAACTTCAGTAATGCTTCCAAGGAGCCAGGGGTAGATGCCTGTACTTCAACACCCTCACCGATTCTGTGAATCCAGCTCGTTTCTAACAGCAGATATTCCATGGCTGCTTCTTGAACTTCTTCCAAATCATCATCAGGCTTCACCACATAAATTAGTGCCAGCAATGGCATGTTCAAGCCCCTGAATAAAACCAAAGCTTAGACATTCATAAGCATAAGACAATTGGATAAAAAATAGCATATAAAGAGGTCAATTTAATATCACAAAGAAGTACTTGGGCAATGATTTTTATACCCACTGCAGCTTTGATTTATTTGTGATGCAGATATGTTCCCTGAAATAAGACCATCATAGCTGAGTTGAGACCTTTAAGACATACTACACTCCTTTTGCCTAGATGGAATTTATAATTATAGAAAATATTACACAGTAAACAAATTATTGATGTTGATATACATGGATGAGATATTCACTTATTCAAATAGTTTTCTTGTCAAAATTAATCATCCAAGACCCACCCCACCACAGTAGTTGAAGACATGTTCCAATTTTTTCAGAAGTCAGACACAACTCCTCTCTATCTCTCTCTCTCTCTCTCTCTCTCTCTTCATGATTATTTTTTTTGTCATACAAACAGGAAGAATCAGCATCGCACGATCGTGTGCTAAAGTTGTTGTGACGCTAATGGATCCCACTTAATTATAATTTCTTACTGAATATTTTAATGTAGTCTTGGGCTTTCTAAAGCCAGCAACGACCCAAACCATACTTAATTCATTAATTGTTCAAACTTGTGACTTGTGAGCCTTGAAACAAGATAAAATACACAAAGTTAACATATTTTTAGAATATTAATTAATTTTATAAATATATGTGCTTTTATATATACTACTTATACATATTTTTTAAAAAAAATATAAAAACTAACAAAAATATACATTAAAAGTTCATAATGAAATTACTATAAATTCAACACTTGGTGTTGTTTGGTCTTTTCTGTATATATGGGAAGATAAGATAATTGAGTGAGCATGGAAGGAAATAAATAAGGATTAAAAGGATATTATAGTCATGATTGAATAATTAATTTTAGATTAATATAGGCTAGATATCTAAGCCAGAGAGGCCATCTAACTGAATTATCAAAATCTTTTTTCTCTGTCGAATAATTAAAGTATGAAACTCAAATTTCAACACAAATAAATTAGAATTAATTCAAATTGACTTTTATACCTCCATGTGAAGGAGTAAAAGTTAGCAGCACGGGCTTGTCATACCCAAAGGTCCCCACATTTATTGCAAATGCTATTACATTGTCAAACTATATTAACTGCCAAATGCAGCCATCAAAGAATTGAAAAGTTCTCCGTCGGCTCAAGTGGTTGTTGCAACAAATAGTCATTGCTCTATAATCGTTATCGTATATACAATTCAATATCAAATACTTACGAAATACTACTACTATAAGTTAGAGGTGCACAATATAAACCCAAGCTGAGGAGCTAGAAGAAGAGTTCAAAGGCACATTGCTTCAACTACCATCCAATACTGCAGACTACAACAAGCCATATGTATACACACATTTTGGTTTCAAAAGTAAGACCTACTCTCACCTCCTTAATTCACAATTCTCAACCTATAAATATAATTCACCAAATCCAAGTTCTCTCAACCTCCACTTTAAACATAGTTGCACATATATCAATACCCACTCTCTTCCCTCTCATCTCACTACTTATCATCAAAGGCTAAAACACACATCCAATACTGTGCACTGTTATTCATAAAAAAATTGTATTTACACAACAATATATAATGGCTAGATTTCTACTATAATGCTTTATTTCTACAGAGCAGCTTTGAAAAAAATTTCTATCACTCACCAATGCTATTCACCATGATTGTGAATACAATCGTGGTGAATAGCATTTTCCATTTATTTAGCACCAGTTACTGGAAATATATTGCCTGATCAATGTGTGGAGGAATTCTTTTATTTCAGTGCTAAGTTCTTGTTCAATCCTATATCTGGACAAAATAAATGGAAACACATGAGAAATCTACAGGAGTTATCTCTGAAATTAGCCATAGTTGACAAAAATACTTACAAATTGAAGCAATCCTCATAGGTGATCAAGTTCACCGCTAAACCTAGGTGTCCAAACCTCTCCGAATGACCGGCCTGTATATCAACAAAGTATTCATAAGAACACAAAATCATATTATCAAGATAGGGGAGAAAGAAGAAATCAAACATACCCTATACAGATAAGTTTCTGAGTTCTTTGGAAAATCAAAATTAATAACAACATTGACTGCTTGGATGTTTATTCCCCTAGTGAAAAGATCTACCAATGTTTCAGAACAAGGGAAACATATGAGAAGTTATAATTATAGTTATTAGGACAAATTAAAATTAAAAAAAAATCTAGCATGTTTATCATGCAAATATATTTAGCTAAGGATATATGGCATGTATTATCACTCAATACCACCAGTGCATCAATGAATTACACTAACCAAACAATTATACATTATGTTATTTTTCACTATTAACTCAAAACTGAATTCTAAAACAATATCAACATTAACATCAACAGCACCTTTAACCTAAGTTAATTGGGGTCGGTGATAGATGAAGTCAATGATAGATCAGAAAAAAGACAAAGAAAGAGAAAGGGAGATGAGAAGAAAAAGGGAAAATAAGACAAAAGAAAGAAGAAAAAAGCTAAAATAAAAGAAGGGTGAAAGGAGGAGGGGAGAAATGAAGAGGAAAGAACTAAAAAAAAGGGAACGACTAGAACATAAATATACTAATAGGTTTAACCCTTCACCAAGCTTATAGCTTTTCTCCATTATGTCCTAAGACACGTCGTCCACCAATCTATATCTCACTCTATTGGGTCTTGTTTAACTACCTTTTCCCAGGTGAGTTTAGGTTGACCTCTACCTCTTTTTGTGTCGAGCTCTTGGTAACAAACTCTTGTTCTAACGGGAGCATCCAGTAGTCATCTCATAACGTGCCTAAATCATCTCAATCTATATTCCCTCATCTTTTCACACACCGAAACTACTGCTACCTTTCGTCGAATACCCTCATTTTTTATCTTATCCATCTTCGTATAACCACACATTCACCTTAACATCCTCATTTCTGCTACCCCTATTTTGTGTTCATGTTGCCTATGTGTTGGCCAGCACTCCGCTCCATATAACATTGTCGGTCTTACGGCTGTTCTATGGAATTTTCCTTTTAGTTTAAGGGGAATTTTGTGGTCACACAAAAACTTAGATGCACTCCGCCATTTCATCCATCCTGCTCTGATTCTATGATTTACATCTTCATGACCTCATCAATCTCACCACCTTTTTTGTAAAATTGATCATAGGTATCTAAAAACATCTTTCTTGAGTACCTCTTGACGAAGTAGATGCACTGTGCCTTGACCACCATCTCTTTCCCGTGAAAACTCACACTTCATATACTCCGTCTTACTCTTACTTATCGTAAATCCTTTAAACTCCAAAATGTTTCTCCATAATTTCAGTTTCCTATTAACATCATCTTTAATCTCATCAATGAACACGATATCATCTACAAAAAACATACCACGACACTTCCTCTTGAATATCTTTTGTTAGTTCATCCATCACTAAGGTAAAGAGATAAGAACTAAGAGCTGAACCTTGGTGAACACCTACCATGATAGGAAAATACCTTGATGTTCCATTACAGGCTTTCACACATGTAGTAGCCTCATCATACATATCTTTGATTGCATTAACATACTTTAATGCTACCTTTTTCTTCTCAAGATTCCACCGTAAGACTTTTTTTGGGATCCTATCGTATGCTTTCTCAAGATCTATTAATACCATATATAAGTCTTTCTTCTTTTCCCGATATCTTTCCATTAATCGTTGCATCAAGAAAATAGCTTTCATGGTACGCATTCCTGGCATAAATCTAAATTGATTTAAGGAAACCTTGGTCTCCCTCCTTAGACGATGTTCAATAACTCTCTCCCACAACTTCATAGTATGGCTCATGAGCTTGATGTCTCTATAGTTAGAACACATCTGAATATCTCCCTTGTTTTTGTAAATAGGCACAAACATATTTTTCCTCCAAGCATCAAACATCTTATTTGTTTGAAAAATCTTATTGAAAAGATTGGTCAACCATTTTATTGTCACATCTCTCAAGCCTCTCCACACTTCAATAGGAACATCATCAGGTTCCAAAGCTTTGTTATTCTTCATCCTCTTTAAAGCTTCCTTAACTTCATGTGTCTTAATTCTGCGAAAAAATCTTCTATTCAGATCATCAGAAACGTCCTTCAAATCCACCTCACTTTTATCATCATCCCCACTAAAAAGTCTATTAAAATAGTTCATCCATCTTTCACTTACATCTCCATCTCTTACCAAAAGTTTTTGACTTTCATCCTTGATACATCTAACTTGGGTGAGATCTTAATGAAAATAAATCAAAAAAGTAAAGTAAACAAGAAGCATTGGATCTTCCCCACATTTATCAATCAAAGAAACAAAACCAAATTTATAGACTTGATTTAGATTTGACAATAAACTAAACTAAAAGGATTAAAAACCAATTCCTTCAACCAAATCAAACCACTAACAACCCCAATTGAAAGCAAACCCAAAAGGAAAAAACACATGGATTCAAAGCGAGACGTTACAGTAAAGATTAGTTAAGAGGAAAATCATACTTGGCCAAAGATCGGAACAGAAGGTGAAGGTGATTTGGGAGAAACCTCAATCTTCATGTTGCCTTCTTGCGCCATGCAAATATGATACTTCACATCCAACATCGGAATGTTCTGCTGGCATATAATTTCCGCTTCCGCTACCATCTTCTGGCTCATGATCATCTTCAATCTTCGTTTAGCAACAAGATTTATCATTAGGGTTTCCTAAATTGAATTTGAAGCGTTCAAATTTGGGATTTTCTTTCGAAGAAGAATATCAGTGACAAAATTAGGGCTTCTCTTGTATTTCTCTCTTTGTATGTGTCTGTTGTTAATTCTTTGCACATACCTAAAGGTGCTTAATTTGAGGCTCTTATAAGCATGTCGGTGGGCGTGGATGAGAGAAAGAAGGAGGTCGGGTTGGGGCACAGTGCATACGACGTCAACGACGACAATGCGGAGTGTAGAGGCAATGGTGACATGTGGTGATGGTACGCAAGTGTTAGAGAAGGGGGAGGAACGAAAACTAAGGGTCGTTGGTGAGGCAACTGTGGAATGATAGGTGCTTCTTCTGAAATTTCTAATAACCCCAATTTTAATTTGAGGAAAAATAGGATATCGCAACGATTTTACAAAAAATCATCATAATGCAACTTTCTAAGACGATTTAAAAAAAAAAAATCGTTGTTTCACTGTCGTAAAATGTAATTTTTTTTAGTAGTGCATTAAAATTGCTATTCCACATAATCAATTATGATATAATTTCAGAACAATTGTCCTTCATGTAACCATTTGAGACAAAGCTAAATTATTCAAGATAAAAGAATGAACAAAAATAAAATACAAAATTTTGTTTTTTTCTTCTGAGCTTTCAACTTTAATTTTAAGCTCTCATTCCTCCTCAGCAACTATACTCTGACCTCACATTTGACTTCACTGCAGCGTCATCATCAGTTCTTCAATTCGATCTTGATTTTAAATCTTAAACCATAAAAAATAAATACAAGACTATGGAATCTGAAAATCAAAACGAAAAGGGAATCCCAAGTAAATGACGCACCATATATAGTAGTGTCTGAAAAAGAAACTATCAAAATGACCAAAGTTTTTGTTATTAATCATGCATTTGTTTCATTTTTCTAAAATAACCAGAAATTGGAAAAAAAAATCTAAGTAAAATTAGAAGTTATTTGGAATAGCCTCTCATAAAAAAATTAAAATAGTTTTTATAATTGTAAACAAATATAAATTAGAAAAATGTTCTTAAACTCAAAAAACAAAATTATCATAATTTGATGATTCAAACATTGAGACTAGAAAAATAAAAAATTGATAATGATTAACAAGAGATATATGTCCGTTAGGGATGGCTGCGGGTTTAGATCAACTCAATTACCCGATGGATCTGAACCAATTTAAAGAAGAAAAAAATATCAGTTTGTTTGAGTTATTGATTTAACTTGGATTGAAAAATTGTGAATCCAATTAGTTTAGTTTAGTTCTTGAGTTTTGATTTTAATAATCCAAATAGAATGATTCACATGGTTAAATGATATCTTTTTTTTTTTTTTTGAATAATTTTATCAAGCCTTTAGAGTTTATTCTGGTATGGATATTTATGATCTTGCATTAGTGACAGTGTGCTTGGTCAAGTGTTTGTATCAACAAATGTCAATGTATTTATATTTGTTTCTTTTTTTCTTCTTTGGCAGAATTGTTTTTTTGTAAGGATTTATATTTGTTTATAGTTTTCGGGTATCATGACTTATGACTGATTTGCCTTAAAAAAACTTATGACTGATTTAATGATAGTAATTTAATTAGTATGATTTATTGAGGCTATGGAGAAAGAAAGAAAAAAAAACCTACAACGTCTAAACGTACACATCATGAATTCATGATTGAGGCAAAAAAATACCAATAGTTGCATAAGTTCAACATCCGTTTTATATTTTTTTTTTCATTTTTTATTATTTTAATAATAAACCTGATTATCTAATCTAAATCAACCCAAATATTAGGAATATAGTTAAGTTGATCGAGTTAAAGTGATAAAAAAGATTAAAAACAAAACCGAATCGATCTAAAGCACTTATTATAATTCGAATCAAAATATGCTAACGGGCCCCTAATTATCTCCACTTCCTTTATTTATTTATTAATTCCTAATGTCCACTCTAATCATTTAATAAGGTGTTCATTCAATGCGTGTACGAAAAGTATTTTGACTTTTTTTATATATGCTAGGACTAATTGTCTTTAGATATTGATTTATGACTATTTTTATTATAAAATATTATATAATCAGATATTATAGTGGAAAATCCTGTCTCAATCAATTAGCATCGTTAATAACTCCAGAAGATTGTCATAAAATATTTATCATTTTAATTTTTCAATTAAACATTTTTTTTTTTGAAAAATAGGGCACTGCCCCCGCCAAATCAACATTCATTGCACAACTGTACACTAATTACCATTCGCTCCACGCGACACACAGTATATTTATTTATATCTCTTATAATATTAATAATTAATAATAAAATTTATAAATTAATTAATAATAATAAGATAAATTTAGTAAAATTAATATTTTTCTTTCATTTTTTTATTATTTTTCTTAATTCATATAAAACAACTTAAAATGATTATTATTTCAAAACAAAAGGAGTACAATTTTATATTATCTAACAATTACTTATAAATTTAAACAAATGATTCTGTCTTCTAGGTTCACTTGTGTATAAATAATTCTTCTATATATCTCTCAAATTATATTTTAATTTTAGATGTTTAAAAATATGTGTAAAAATATTAATTAATAAGATTGAGTTTTTTTATTCATAAAAATTAAACTAAAATAAATTTTAAGAAAAAATTAAAATCAACAACAAAACCTTATGCATCAAAGAAGATTATATAATAATGAGTTAAAAGGCCAAAAGTTAATATATATTATTTACATAGAAATATTTCTTTATAACTTTATTCAATGTTCTTCTCCGTCTCCTTATTTCTCTTTCTATAGAACTGAGGATCATATAATCTATTTTATCAGTCACTTGTGCTTCCAATGACACATCTATATTACCTTAACTATTTTTTTCATATTTTCCTTAATCAATATCATGCCAATATCTTTTTATATGCCATTATTTTGTATTATGTCGTTTTTTTTCCCACGCATCCATATTATGTCATTTTCAATTTTGCTAATTACGTAGTCACATTTTTTTCATAGAGTTGAGTGTATAATGTTATGATAAAAAATTTTATTGAGTTATGCAAGTATTTTACGATCACAAATAATTCATGATGTCTTTTTTCAATTAAATCATTCTACTTATATTCTCTCCATTTTAGAAAAAAAAATAATTAACAAATACATTTTAAACCTCTAAAAATTTAACAATTAATCATCCAAAAAATTTAAACAAATAATTGTTTGTAAAAGAAATCAATCTTAATACACGTACACTTAAATTTTGAATATTATTCTTTCAAAAGCACTCTATTTTCCAAAAAATGCAAAAATTATAACTATTAATTATAAAAAGTCAATGAAATAATTTTCAAAACTTTATAATTTACTACATGTAAAAATGTATTTGTATCTTAGATTAAGTTTTGTAGCCAATGTAATACACATGTATTCTTCTATTCTTATGAAAGGGATTAGTGTAGAGGGGGCGCATGGGCCCTAGTCCTCTCACAAATTTTCATATATGTATACATATATTTTTGAGTTTGTTAGTATAGAATTATATAAAATTAATTGTGTATGTTATTATTATAATAATAATAATAATAATAATAATAATAATAATAATAATAATAATGATAATTAAGGTTAGTTAGTGTAAAATTGTAAAAAAGTTAGTTATATTTATCGTTATTATGTAATGATTAAGATAATAATTATTGTAAAATTGTGTAGAATTAATTTTATGTTTGTTATTATTATAATTAAAAATTAAGGTTATTATCATTTAAAACAAAATTTAGTATTAATTTTATGTGAAAAATATTAAATATTTTAAAAAATATTATTTATTAGATGTTAATTGTTTAAATAATTATAAATGAAGGAAAAAATTCAGTTCCCTTGAATAATTTTCTGGGTCCGTCCTCCCACTTATGATATGAATTATTTTAAGTTATCAATTATAAATTAATGAAAATAATATTATCTAAATTACTACACATTTAAATAAATAAAATATTATGATTAATTTATACTAAATTATTTATTTAATCCTTTAATTAAAATTACTTAGTATCGAAAAATATTACTTTATATTAATTTTATCTTTTAAAGGTTTATGACGTGTAAATAATATTAATTAAATTTTTGAAGAATAGATTAATATAGTTTCTTTTGAAAAAGTTTAAAGCGTTAAAGTTAAAGTTATAAATTTTTTTATATATAAATAATATTATATTATATTTTATCACGGCAATCACAAAATAAAAATAAAATTAAAAGACATTCAATATATAAAATTTAAAAAATAAATTATATTTATAATTGTAAAAAATTAATTTAGTTTTTTAATAAAAAAAACAATATAGGACATGCTCTAAATTTAAACTAATATATAACAAAAATTATCCAAGTATTTATATTATTAGGGTATAAAAAATGAATGTTAGGACCATCTCTCACTCTTCAAATGATATTAATATTATTACGTATAATCTCCCAATTATTTATATACACCTTCTTATAAAAAAATAACCATCTCTCACTCTAGCTTCAAATGATATTAATATTATTATTATGTATAGTCTCCCAAGTATTATTAGGACATCTTAAGGTGGTATTGATTTTTGGTAGGTTCTGTAAGATGAGATGCTTAATTTTAAAGTGTTCAATTTATCAACTAGACTATCTTCAACTGAGAAAAAAAAATAAGAAACAATTTCTTCGATCATCACATCAAATAAATAACTCCAAAAAATACTAATATTGGAGATGAACTTATATACAACTTCCTACAAATTTAATTTATCCCTACATCTTTTAAGTACAACAAGGAGAATGTCATTTCCACACTCATCTTGAATTTGTACCTATAAATGGTCATGATAAAAAAACGATTATTCAAATCGAAATTTAAATCTTCATTGGACCGGAAGCCGAAAACACCTTCCAGCAAAGTCTGGAATACAGATCCAAACCACAAGGCTTCTAATTAATTGCTCCCTCCATTGTTTAAAAAATAAAGGCATCCAACGTTACATTGGGACTTGTGAGGTGGCACATCCATGAACCATCAAATAGAACATATGATTATGATTATATAAATATTAAAAATATTAAATTATGTAACATCACGTTATTAACCAATATAGGTGCAAAAACTGCAATTGTGTTTTTAAAATCTAATTAGAGACAAGTCGTTTACCAAAAAGAGAAAAAGAAAGATTATAAAGATAGTTGTTAGCACATGTTTTACAATTGAATATGTTAGGAATGACTTATGTAGATGGCTTCTCATGGAAGCGTATTGATTTCCGGAGGTCAAGCTTTTCTTGTTAATATGTTATAGATGCACACACACACACAAGTGTGTGCATGTATGTATTAATTAGTATTAAAACTTTAAAGTGTTTGAATTGTTTTTCTTAATTTTTTTGAAAACACTATATTTATGGTGATAAGGTTAGTATTTTTTATTTTTATTTTTTAGATATGAGGTTCAAGTATTATTTGATGTATTAAAATATTAGACACCATGTTTACGATAGCTAATAAATTAGAGGTTTTAGGTAGGTTGGTAAGTAACTCAAATTGTAACCTACAAAGATAATTTTAAAATAATGAACTATATATTTTATAATTTTTTAAACTAAAAATACATTAAATAATGATAACGTATAAAAAATAATATAGAAGGAATATTCTTACGATTAAGAACAAAGACTTTGATTTATTTTATTTTTTTATTAGCAATAAATTATTATGCCATTTCATTAGAATAGGTACCAGTGGACACTGGTACCACAAATTACAACCATAAGATTAGGCAGCCTCATAATTATGATCTGTTTCACCCCCAATCAACAAAATATGTTTACAAATACCCTTTCCAAATAGCATGGAGGAGCCCCAACGTATACAAAACCTTCTACATAGTCTTGCTTATGCAGTAACCCGGATTCATATACCACTGCTCATAGTATGAGAATCTGAAATTTGTTACCTTTGCCTTCATCCAAGACCAGCCCCAAAAGTGAATTTGTTCCATCGTTGTATCAAAGTCTAGAAAGTCTAGTTGGTCATCCTCAAACACCCTCCAGAGATGAGATTTCCGTAATTTTTCTGAACCAAAAACACATGCATCATAAAATATGCTCTTGGTTCACATTGCTGCACCTGTTGGGTACCCCCTAGCCACTTGTAACACTTTTGCCACACCTTGAAAGCAAAGTCACACATGAATAACAAATGAGAAGCATTTTTCTCCATATTTTGGCACATGGGCAGGCATGAGAGGAATCCTGCATGATGATGTTCCTTCTAATAATGAGGTTGTCGCCAGTGGGCAGCCATTCTTTGTTAATCTCCACAGGAAGTCGAACCCAACCACGTTGTTAGGAATAGGCAAAATCAGACTCCTATAGAAAAATGAATCAACATGGTCATTGGTTACAATTAATTTCAAAAATTTATATCATCCAGTTTAATCTTTGTACTTAATTTACATAAAAATTTGATTTTATTCTCTCTATATAAAATTCTCACAAATTGTGTTAACTTGTGTCTGATTTAAAAAATAGAGTGCATTTTTATTTTTATTTTTTAAATTGATTAAAATGATGTGAAAAAAAAATTATTATTTTTTCAAAAGAATTTATTAATATGTTTTTTCAAACATATCGAAGTATAAATTTCAAAAACTCCATTTTATCTACATTTTCATCATCATTCTTCAATAGTTGTTGCAAATTTATTCTTACTTTTTATTTTTATTTTGTTTGTTTTTTGAATGTTGCTTCCATGAATTCACATAATAAATAAACAATCTATTTTTCATGTGGAAAACAAAGTCAACTCCGTCAACTCCATATTTAAGGAGAAACTAAAAATAAGTTTTTTATATTAAATACATGAATTAAATTGGATGATATGAAACTATGAGAACTAAAAACAAGATTTCATGAAAGTATAAGGATTAAAAAAATATTCTTTTCCTTTAAAAAATAAAACATATAATGTTGAAAGTAAAATAAAATCCTTGAATGACAAAGAGTGCTAACACTTAACAACACACATTGTAATACATTGTTTCTAACACATTTTTTTTTTATTAATTAAAATTTATCAAAAATATAAAATTAGGAGAGATATTCATTAAACAAAACTAAAACTCACAAAAATTTAATGATTTTCAATAAATTTCAATAAATAATAACTATATTTTCAAAAGAGTGTATTGCTAACAAGAACAAATTTATACTTTCTTTATCCCTATTTATAAAACTCTTTTAACTAGTTCACAGTCTTTAAGAAAAATAGTTATCACATTAAATTTGTCAATTATTTATTATATCATTCCAAAATTATTTTTTTATTCTCTATATATCAACTTATTTATTTCCCATTAATATTTGGAGTGAGAATAATAAAATAAGGATATGTATGAAAAAAAATTAAGAACCGAGGGAGTAACATTTTTTTTATCTGATCAATTTTAATTTGTTTGATTTGGATCATATATTTTGCCCAATTTAAGTTAGCACTCCCATTCAAACCAATTTGATTACAATCAATTGGATCAGACGGCCGGGGTCATCGGTTTCCATTATAATTCAATTTTTTATTGTAATTAATATAAAAACAAAAGAAATATTATTAAAATAATAAAATAAATAATGAAAGTTGTTTAAAAAAATAGAAAAATGATTCTAATAGCATGTAATTAAATATATTTAACTAAAAAATTGTTTTTTTAACTATTCATGTGTATGAAACTTGTTTCATTTTAAGTTAGCTAGAGATAAACCACGTCTTATATTATAATTATAATAATAATTGACCAGTAGCCTTAAAATGAAAAAAAAAATAGAATAAAATTGGACTAGTTTTAAAAAATATAAAAAATAAAAATACTAAAGAATCAAGTAGATTTAATTAGATTAAATTTTTCAAAAGTGAATTTAAGATTCAATCTAAATTAATTAGAATTATAATTTTTCAATTTGATTTGAATCAACATGCGAATCAATATGATTATTTTTTTTTATATTTAGAATGGTTCAGATTCATCAGCTTATCAAAATAATCCGATTCTGGGACCATCCACTACTACAGCAGGGGTCTTTTACATTGATTGTTTGAGGCATACAATGATGGTTGTACAACCGTTTTACTAGTGGGTGTCGTAGAAAGTCAAGACTTTCAAAGACAGTTATTGAACTATCTTAGAAAGTCACAAATCTAAGACGGTTCTTCGACACAACCGTCTTAGAAAGTGACTTTTCTAACATGGTTGCTTCCAGGAACAGTCTTAGAATGTTGTTTTTTTTTTAAAGAAAAAACTCTACAGAAGATCCGTCTTAGAAAATGACCTTTCTAAGACGGTTGCTCCCAAGAACCATCTTAGAATGTTATTTTTTTTTTAAAAAAACTCTACAAAGATGGTTTCTTGGAAGAACCGTCTTAGAAAGTGACCTTTTTGAGACAGTTGCTCCCAAGAACCGTCTTTGAATGTTTCTTTTTAAAAAAAAAATTCTACAAAGACGATTTCTCCCAAAAACCGTCTTAGAATGTTGTTTTTTTTTATAAAAAAAAACTTTACAAAAACAGTTTATTGGAAGAACCGTCTTAGAAAGTGATCTTATAATGCATCTCAGTCAATATTAATTCAGCTTTTGATTATCTTTTATCTCTTTTTCTCCATCAATAACTAAAACCAAATGCTTCATTTTAGAATTAATAAACACGCATCTTTTTCTCCACTCATAACTTACAAAATAAACAACTACTCCTTTATTATGGGGTACATGTGTGTCTAACTTCAAATAGAATTAATAAACAGTTCATGGGAAGAAAAAAATCACTAGGATTTAAGCTACTGAATCCTTTTAAAACTACTTGACACTCAAAAAGCACAGCAGCAAAAGTTATCATAAGGGCTACAATAAACACCTTAGAAAATAAAAAAAAAAGAATATAAACAAAGAAAAATTAAATGTATTGGTGCTAAAGTATTGAAAAAGAAACGGATAATAAATCTATATTATGAATTGAATAGGAAAAATTTTACATTTTCAATTTTCTGAGTATTGGCTAGTTTCCGTAACTCAGATGTAACTCAAATGCCTCCTCCTGCAGCAAGGCTAGTGCTTCAGATGTTTTTGTCAACTCCTGAATAGTTTCTGAGTGGAGAAGAACCTGAACAACAAGAAACATCTAAGATTAAAAACAATGAAAAGAAATTGAAATAAGCAAAGATAATGCAATATATTATATCCAACAACTTCCAAAATTGGTTCGAAAAAACATATTCACATCCTCAAAGATTAATAATTCAGACAACAATGAATGGGTTTCAGCATGAATTGCACTTTCATAAGCACATTAAGCAGACAAACTATTATTTGACATAAGAAATTTTATTTGAGAAACAAAGTCATATAGGAATACAAAAGGTCATAGGGTAAAATATATGCTCAACAAGAACAAAGTGATATAGGAAAACATTAAGTAGTCTGTTCCAAATCATGATGAAAAGTGACTGATCCCAAAAATGGGATTGCAGGATGGCTGCTATTTTAACTATATATATTATATATTTTTATTATTATATTCATTTTATTAAATTATTACATTTTATTTATATATCTTTTGTTCATATATATTATTATATTTTATATATTTGTCAGTTATCTTCACAAAATATATATTTTTCTGTTATATAATAAATAATTATGTACCACCATTTCACCGCTCCACTGCCATCACAACCGTTGCGGCCATTATTAACTACTATGGACAAAACAAAAGAAAAAAAATAGAAGACAAATAAAAGCAACTCCTAAAAAATTGAGTGATAATTCATACATTAATAGAGTAAAAACTAAGTCAGCTCTCTGAATTAGCATTACAGTTAGAATAGCTAACATGTTGCATGTTGTTGTAACCATGTAGAGAAGTCCATTGAATCTAGATTTTGTTGAAAAGTCATATGTCTAAAGATTGCCATATCATAATAGCCTTAGGACAGTCCTTTAGCAAATGAAGAAAATACATTTTTAACTACCCTAAATGATACTCTGGTTGATTAGACTCCCAGGTATAAAGTCCCAAATACCCTAGGAGGAAAACGTCAGTTTATTCCCAAACCAACATGGAACTCACCCAATATGGACCATGAATTAGTCACTGCAGGTGAAGCAGCACATTACCTCCCAGGTTCATCAAATGGCTATAATCATAAAATGCTCTGTCTAGAAAACTAATCTATACATTAAATAATATCACGCATATCCTTAGAAAGCATACTTAGAAATTTATATTTTGTAAAAGCATAGAGGGGACAAGGTTTACTTTAATCCTAATAATATATTGATTAAATATTTTTATGATTTTCAAAATAAAAATATTTAAATTATATTTTCATACGATATTTATGTTATTCATTCAAAATAAAACATATATATGTATAAAAAAAAAAAAAACACTATCTGCAGACCAACTTTTACTTTAAAACATTATTTATTATTTAGATTAATACTTTCCTGCTATTAGTGTTTATTTGGAAAATGGTCAAAGAAAAACGTGAGAAAAGTCAGCAGAATATATCAAACAAGGTAGACATAAGCATGTATTAGTGTTTATTTAGTTTACTAGTCAACGCTATAGTCTATATTATTTTACTATTAAATCACATAATAGTTTGGTAGGTAGGTAGTCCTACCCATATATAAATCACGTAATAGTATATATTATTTTACTTTTAGAATTCAAACCTTTTTTTATTAAAGTGAAAGTTTGAAAGCTGAGAATAAAATTCATGTGGTGAAACCACCACTTACAGTACGCATTCAAAGAGAATATCAAACTAGTATCTTTTTTTTTTCCATGAACACACATACATTCTGTTTTTTTTTAAGTAAAAGAAAATGAATGATTGAGGCATCTCAGCAGAGGTAGATATCTCAACTATGGTGACACCCATACCCCTGTCGGTCCTCTACCACAACCAAATCAAAGAATTTATTCATATAAAGGAGATCAAAACACTTGTATCTCAACAGATCAAAAATATAAACTAAACGATTTTTTTTACCTTGCCTCTTGGTGAAGTAAAACTCTCCATGATGTTCTCTCAAAATGGAATTAAAGAAAAATGTATCACATTGCATCATATTCAAACAAACCTTACCAATAGGTACTTCTAGTGAATTACGGATAATAATTGAAACCTAACATTCCTTCAATCAAATCCATCTTGTTGCCAACTAATATGCTGAACTTCTTAAGGGCGAAAACACACTTCTTAATGCCTAGAGTATAAGGTTGACTTATATCATGTAGCAACACAAGAATGGCCTAATGCTAAAATGTGGAGGTATTTGGTGAAACAAAAATACTGATATGCATACTCAAGAATTCATAATTTCCGCCGAATTCCTTTCCACACACCAAAAACAATCTCTTTTTTTTTTCCTTCACAGAACCAAAAGGACATAATAACAGAGCCCAGAAAACTCAAAAAGAGACTAAGCTAAGAAATTTAAAAGGTCAAATAAAACCACCCAAGAGACAGATAGTAACCAAAAAGAAAAAGAAGTTGCTATTGGACTAGTTAATTTACATTTAACATGTTTTTACAAAGCCAAAAATTCTTTAGTAATATGTAAAAATTAAAAAAAAAAAAAAAGAAGCTAGAATGAGAGATTCAATGGAGTAGCTACAAGGTAGGGAACAAATTGTTGAGCATTTATATATATATATACAAAAGTCTATTTAATTTCTACACAAGAGAGAATGCATACTTGATGTGATATTCATCCACCCTTAACAAATAGTAGTTCTGAAATTGTTCTTTATAGCTTAAACATAATAGTAGTAATCCAAAGAGTTGGTGCTATAAGGTGAGTTGCATTCACATCTTATATAAGAAAAAGAAAAAAAGCACAGTAATGCAATTTCATTATAGCTTAAACATAAGCCGTTGAGAAAAGGAGCAAATTATTAGTGTGTTGGTGATCCTATAGTCACTTTTCCCATTACTTCAAACAGTACTAGGCTATCTTTAAACATAAAGACAAAAACAAAGAACACTTAATTAACACTAAACCAAAAGATTCACATTCAATTAATTAATTTTTGTTGTCCAGTTGGACAAACAGATATAAATAATTATAATAATTATAACAAACCTAATCAATTGAGAAAAAGAAACAAAAAAAAAAAGATTTCTACAATTAATTGTTCAACTTCAACCCCATTTAGCTAACCTGTGCTACTTGTGCTTTCTGACTGATTCTTATTTACCTAAGTGGAATTATCCGTGCAAGAGCTACCAGCACTGGAATCAGAAACAGCATAGTGATTAATTTATGGAATTAATTTATCATTTTGGTTTTGTAGCAAAGATTCATGTAGAGATGAACCTAGGAAGCTACTAAGGAGAGGAAGAGGCTAAAGCTGGTTTTGATTCATGTCAAGGCAAAAATACTGATTTAGGGGAAAAACGAACCTCTAAAATGCATTCAAGGCAGACCAAATCACATAATGCAACTTGGAAAACCAGGTTTACAAGATATAAAAAAAAAAAAAAAACCAAATGCGACAAAAACCCAAAACCCTAACCCAGAACAAGCTAATTAACAATGGAATACACTCACCTAATGGGAAATTGAAGACGACATCAGCCACGACGGAACAAGCTCCACTCACGAACCCCTAAATCAAAACTCATTTTCAAAAGAGCACGAACAGGAACTAATTGAAACCCAAGACCCTCAAAATATCTCCAATGGATACCAGCTTCCAACCAAATCAATGAAGAGGAGAACGAAAAGAAGACTCACCTGTGGTGGTGACGGAGGTTGGCCTGCTTGACGAACAATACTCACTGCGAGTCTGTGTTTGACAAGGAGAATGTGTTTTTGTGACTAAGGAGGCTAGGGTTCAGCTGAAATGGTTGTCATAAAACAAGATTTTCGACGGGCTCAACCTCCATGGGAAGATGCCGTCGGAAATAGCCTCTTAAATCAGATGGAACGACTACGCACCCGATAGGGGTTATGGGGCGGCACCTTGGAAAGGTTCCAGAAAAGGAAAATGTCGAGAGGGGAAGGTTGGAGGCGGAAGGAACGCTTGAAGGAGAACCCTAGATTTTAAAAACTTGAGAGCACGTAGTAGAGACATCAAAATATTTAAAAGAAAAATATCTTCATAAACGGTTACTGAAAAACCGTGTTTGATTGACAATAATACTAAGACGATTTTGCGAAAACTGTCTTAGAATGGTAGTTTCTAAGACGATTTTGGCGAAACCATCTTAGAATTATTGTATTTATGTATAAAAATGTCATTTTGCGAAAATTGTCTTAGAATGGTAATTTCTTTCTAAATCGGTTTTGGATCAACCGATGTTAAATCGACGTTCTTGAAAACACCTTTTAGTAGTAGTGATCCCTGACTAACATTATCATTTTCATAACTAGAACAAAAATAAAAGAAGAACCCACAAGTAACCGGGGTAGGAATTGTTGGAGCACCAAACGATGCCAAAAATCCAAAACTCCCCAAAAATGATCGAAACTATCAAACCCCAAACGTGATTAGGTTCGAAGGATCTAAGGAGGAATGAACATTGAACAAGCAACCTTCTTGTCCCGCCACGCGCTTCCAGCATCGTGTGACCAACACCCTCCTCTCATAACACATATTATATTTTTATGATTAGTATTGTGTTCTATTTATTATTAGGACAAGAGACGCACTCCTTGCCTCTCTATATATTTTAAACAAAAATAAAACAAAATAAATAAAAAAGGTTTTAAAATTTTAAAAAAAAAGTAAGAAAAAGAAATAACTAATTAAAAAGTAATCGGACAATTGTTAAAAAAAGATTAAATTAATGATGGGTAAAAATATATAGAAAATGTGTACATATGAGATAATTCACGTTATCTATAGATTAATAGTTATAGATATACTATAAATATTTTTTTATATTAAAATTTATAATAAATATTTATAATATATTATTGTTACGGAAGAAAGAGTTTGGGCCTAATTGTAGGCCCAATTGTCGTAGAAATATCCTCTGCACAATCTTTAGAACGTGAGCATGACTCAGTCTACAGAGGCAGTTAGTAACATGCGGATTGAGACCGGAAATTTAGGGAACAGTTCGTATGATAACTGCAAGGTAACTTGCTTATAAATACTTAATAGTGGTGACAAAAAGGTACACACATTCTAACTCCCTCTCTTTCAATTACATGGAGCACACACCCCACATCAATTGGTGTATCTCTGTGATCTTCTGCATCAAGATATCATTTTCCATTGATATCCTTGAAGCTGTAGAGTTAGAGTGATCAAACAGCAATCATACAGTGCTTTCGTGCTGTACATTTGTGTTCTGGGAAACCTCCGGAACATTGGCGCCGTCTGTGGGAAACGATAAAGTTCGAATCCCACGATTCAGCAATGGTGAATACGAGAAACAGCCAATCGGTACCACATTCAGAGATGCCGAACCGAGAAATGCTCATACCAGAGAATCGAAACGTGGCGCTGTGAGAACAGGTGCATATCACAGAAGTTGTTTCTGACGCAGCTTCTTTTCCAGCCCAGACTGATCAATGGAGGGACGTTCCGCCGAGAAGAATGGTGCAGGAGGAGGAGCTAGGAGAGCAGTTCGTCAGTAATGCACTCAATTCAATTTTGAGCCAGATTGAAAGTATGGAGAGAAGACAGACTCTTCAGAGACAGGAGGATATCCGAAGTATTACACGTCAGATGGAGGAACGAAACGAGGAATGGAGACGTGCCGAGATCCAACGAATGGCACAGTTGTAACAGAAAATACAAAGAATAGTGGAACGGGTACATGTCTCAAATCATGAAGAGGAAGCGCCACCTTCAATACAAGATTTGAGGGTACATTTAAATCAGTTAAGGAATGTCGAGCAGGAGGGAGATCAGGCGCGAAAGGAAGACCAATCTCGGGACCAAACTCGAGTATGTGGGGGCAACAGGAACGAGATCCCGCCTAGCCAAATAGATGACCACGAGAGCCCGTGCACCCGAGTAGAGACTGATGTAAACCCCACACGTCGAGTAGATGACATGGAGCCCCTGCAACACCATCAAAAATTGATTGAATATGATAAGACGGGCGAGCCGGCTTCGCGTGGGAAGGAAGGACCCGTTTATCGCCGGAAATATAGTCGGGGTCAGCAGAACAACAGCCCATTTATGGACGAAATTGTGAATGCTCGGTATCTGGATGACTTTGATGGGTCATTTTTGTCAAAGTATGATGGGACACAGGATCCCCAAGTGCACATTGATGAGTTCGACTTACAAATGTGTGTTCGGGGCATTGATGAGCCCATTATATCAAGGATTTTTGTCACTACATTGACGGGCCCGGCGCAGACATGGTTTCATACCTTGCCACCAAGGTCGATTAAAAATTTCGAAGACTTCGGACAAAAATTTTTGTTGAATTTTGCAACTAGCAAGAAGCAGCCAAAGTCTGTGTTCACTCTAGGTAAAGTCAGACAGTTACCCGGCGAGACGCTGCAGAGCTACCTAGATAGATTCAAAGAGGCTGCATTGCAGGTGCACGGGCTGGAGGAAAAAGTACACGTATACCTGATATCTGCCGGGTTGAATGGTTCATCAAGATTCGCCAAGTCCATTTATAAAGATCCAGTGAAGTCTCTGATGGAATTCCGTGCCCGCACAAAGAAATATTTAGAACTGGAGCAAATGGAGGTAGCTAACAATCTAGGACGCGAGAACGAGCGAAGAGATAGAAGGAGCCCGCCCCCAAAAAATAGGGGGCATTCAGAAAATCATCCTCGAAGTAACAATGTGAAGTTCAGGCCGGGGAGGTACGAGAATAAGTACGACAAATACACCCCGCTAAACGTCTCCCGATCACAGATTTGGAAGGAGGTAGCGCTTACGGAGATGAAGAAAGTAGAACGGCCTCGTCCTATCTTTAACAAGGCGGGACTTGATAAATCGCGGTTTTGTGAATTTCACGATGGACCTGGCCACACCACCGACCAGTGTTGGGATCTACGGGATGCTATCGAGAAGTTTATCCGAGAAGGAAGACTAAGACAATATGTGATCAAAACACAGGGAAGAAAGAATAAGCGCAAGGGAGACGAATCTCAACCCAACAGGAAAAACGAGAGAAAGAAAGCACGAGAAGAAGATGACACGTTCCCGGAACCCGAATTCGAATGTAACGCGATCTTCGGGGCTACGGGAGGCGGAGGCGATACCGCCAGTCAGAGAAAGAAGTATTTGAAGGAGGTACTATCAATCTGAGCACAGCCACAATTTAAAGAACGAGCCGGCGAAAAGGAACCCCCACTCCTGTATTTCACGAAACGGGATATGGAAGGGGTAGTACCCGGACATGAGGATGGATTGGTTATCACCGGAACGGTCGGCAACTGTCGGGTAAAAAAGATGTTCGTAGACAATGGAAGTTCTGCCGATATAATTTTATGGCACACATTCAAGAAGATGAACCTGGACATAGAAGATCTGGAGCCATGTAAAACTATGCTAATCGGATTTAATGGTGGAAATACGAACGTAAAGGGATCAATCCACTTACGATTAACCTTGAGAACGAGAGAGGCTTTCAAAACAGAAAGAGTGAAATTTGTGGTGGCGGATTTCCCTTCCCAATATAATATGATTTTGGGAAGACCTACTATTCACAGATGGGACATCCTAATGTCCACGAAGCATCAGAAGCTTAAATTTGTAGGCAGAAATGGACAGGTGGTGACAATATGTGGCGACCAGAAAGACTCTCGGCAGTGTTACTACGATACAGTCCGAGAAAGCGAAAATAGATCCCCACCAACACTTAGGGATCCGAATAGGATCCAAAAAATTCGGGAAGTCAAAGAAGATAACAACCTGGCACGCTGAGTAAACTTAGTGGAGCTCGACATGCGGGAAGCACCAGACGAATGGAGGCCGGAGTCGGTAGAACAGGTGGAGCAGATCCAAATAGGAGGACAAGCCGGCCACACTACCAATATTGGGCGAGCAATGGAGTCCACGCAGAAGGAAATGCTGGTTCAATGTTTACGGAAAAACCGTGATGTCTTCGCATGGAAGGCATCGAAGATAGTCGGAATAGATCCCGAATTCTGTTGCCACAAGTTATCTATATATCCGGGATCGAAACTGGTGGAACAAAAGAAGCGTAAGTTGGGACCTGAGAGAACGCAGGCGTTGCGGACTCATATTGAAGAATTGCTACAGGTCGGGTTCATACGAGAAGTACAGTATACCTCATGGCTCTCAAACGTGGTGATGGTCCGCAAACCAAACGAGAAATGGAGAGTATGTACGGACTACACAGATTTGAACAAGACCTGTCCTAAGGATGCATATCCCATGCCGAACATAGACCAGCTGGTAAACGATTCATCTGGGTACAAAATTCTGTCCTTTATGGATGCTTTTTCCGGATACAATCAAATCGCAATGCACCCGGAGGATCAGGAGAAAACAACATTCATCGGCGACAAAGCCAATTACTGTTACAATGTAATGCCATTTGGGTTAAAAAATGTGGGGGCCACATATCAAAGGATGATGAATAGGGTGTTCGAACCACAGCTCGGACGTAACATTGAAGTATATATCGACGACATGATAGTCAAAACTATGGAGGTCAACAAGCATGTCGAAGACCTTGAAGAGACATTTGGCCGGTTATGAAAATTTAATATACGATTAAATCCCCTAAAGTGCACTTTCGGAGTCGGGGCCGGCAAATTCTTGGGCTTTATGCTGACGCATAGAGGGATAGAAGCTAATCCAGATAAATGTCGCGCTGTGTTGGACATGCACTTTCCGACTAGCAAGAAGGAAATACAGCAGCTGACAGGGAGGGTAGCCGTGCTGACGCGTTTAATGCCAAAGTCGGCAGAAAAAGCTCTCCCATTTTTTAAAATGTTGAAGAAACAAGCTGTAATACAGTGGAACTCAGAATGCGAAGCCGCGTTCACCTACATGAAGAAATCCCTGGCAAGCCCACCGATTTTATCAAGGCCAGAGGCAGGAGAAATTTTGGTGATGTACTTATCGGTGGGCGAGGAGGCCGTTAGTGCAGTACTAGTACGAGAAGTTGAGAAAGTACAGAAACCAGTATACTTCGTAAGTCGGGCCTTGCGCGACTTCGAGTTACGGTATCAGAAGTTAGAAAAAGTGGTATTCGCATTGATTGTAGCCGCCAAGAAATTACGCCCATATTTCCAAAGTCACACCATTATAATTTGGACAGATCAGCCTATCCGACTGGTGCTTCACAAGCCAGATCTGGCCGGGAGAATGACGAATTGGGCAGTTCAGTTGTCCGAATTTGACCTAAAATTCGAGGCCCGACACGCAATCAAATCCCAGGCATTGGCGGATTTCGTGCGAGAACTCACTCCCAACGCCCCAGGAACAGGAAATTGGTGGACATTGTACGTGGACGGGTCATCCAACAAGAAAGGAAGTGGCGCCGGAATTATAATTGAGAATCCAGATGGAGTAGCGACAGAGTTCTCACTACAGCTGAATTTCCCGACGTCAAATAATCAAGCCGAGTACGAGGCATTGATTGCCGGGCTGATGCAAGCAAGGGAGCAGGAAGCTGAGAAGGTAAAAGTGTACACGGATTCCCAATTGGTCGCAGCCCAAATTGAAGGCTGTTATCAAGTGAAGGGACCCCTGTTAGCAAAATACTTAGGACGAGTAAAAGAAATTATTACTGAATTCGACGAGGTGACGGTCAACCACATTCCCAGAGAAGACAATGCCAGGGCCGACATCCTGTCAAAATTAGCAAGTACGAAGAGTCCTGGAAATAATCGAACCGTGGTCCAACAACAAATATCGCAGCCTTCGTGTATAATGATGATCACCACGGACCAGGACTGCAGGCGTCCAATAGTTGATTACTTGCAGAAAGGCACATTACCAGAGGATGGGCTCGAAGCCCGAAAATTAATAAAAACTGCAACTATGTTCGCAGTGGTCGATGGCAAGTTGTATAGGAAAAGCTTGCACAATCCTTTGTTGGTGTGTGTAAATCCGGATAGAGTCAAATATGTTTTGTCCGAAATACATGAAGGTATTAACAGACAACACATGGGGGCGAGAGCCTTGGCAAGAAAAGCGCTTCGGGCTGGATATTATTGGCCGACGATGGGAGCAGATGCTGTCGAGCACGTGAAGAGATGCGAAAATTGTCAGAAGCATGCATCCCGAATTTTGGCGCCACCTGAGACGCTGCAATCCATCTCGGCACCATGGCCATTTTTCAAATGGGGCATGGATCTGTTGGGACCGTTCAAACCAACAGAGGGACAAATGAGGTGGTTAATAGTCGCTGTGGATTACTTCACCAAATGGATAGAGGTGGCACCGTTGGCCACGATCACATCTGTCCGAGTTCAACGATTTTTGAACGAATCTCCAGGTTTGGGATTTCCGGGGAGGTCGTCACTGATAATGGAACGCAATTCACAGACAGAGGGTTCCAAGAAATGATGGCCGACTTCCACATCCGACACAGATTTGCATCGGTGGAACACCCCCAATCCAACGGACAGGCTGAGGCCGCAAACAAGACAATCTTAGAAGCTTTACGAAAAAGAATGCAGGATGCCAGATCTAGTTGGGTGGAGCAGCTGTATTACGCGCTCTGGGGTATTCGTACCACGGTCCAATCGTCAATAGGGGAGACTCCGTTTCGGATGACATATGGAAGCGAAGCCATGATACCGGTCGAAGTCGGACATCAATCGTGGCGGCGGGCACAGGTACTACGAGAAGGAGAAGAAGCAAATAACGAAGCCCTGATGATGGACTCGGCGCTGCTCGACGAGATCCGAGTAACCGCCCATGCCCGGGACCTTCAGGAGAAACAACAAATGGCACACGCTTACAACAAGAGGGTGATTCCACGACAGTTCGAGTTAGCTGAGCTAGTCCTGCGACGAGCCGACATCGGGAATAAGAACGCTCGAGACGGGAAATTTGCGGCAAATTGGGAAGGCCCGTATCGGATAACTCATAAGCTTGACAAGGGGGCGTATATGCTGAAAACACTAGAAGGGAAACCGGTCAAATGGACGTGGAACGCAGATAAGCTTAAAAAATATTATAGCTGAAACTTGAAAGCGTACGGCAAAAGAATGTGGATTTCTCTTTTATGGAGAGTATGAGCTTAGGAGTTGCTTTATCCGAGTCCATACGGTTCTCCTTCATTGAGAACACACAACTCATCGGGAGAAGCAAGTTTTTCTGTTATCGAGGGTACGAATCCGGGGGTGTATATCCAGGTACGTATGGTCCTCTTTCATGGAAAAGGCACCATCCAGTCAAGTTTAGACTCGGAAAGATTTATTTCCGAGATTCAATTGTTTTTCTTACATTTCATCAGTACAAGTTATGTCGTTGTAAATTCTAAGTGTGGACCGAAAATGATAGTTCTACTCGATTATCAATGAACATTGTAATACAACGGTTAAAAGTTCAATAAAGTGTTATTCACTATCATAGTGTTTTATGTAGAGTATGGATCCCGAAAAATTTTGATTCATATACGTGATACGATTAGATTTCAAAACTTTGAATGATACGCTAACCGGTTCTGATCAAATAGGAAGTTATCTCTCGGCGGAGTTGTTCATAGTGGAAATCTAAGTCTAAAACAAATAACGAATACAATATTTGGTCTTTGGAACCAAAAGGCTGCGCGCACACAATATTCCAATAACCGGGTAGGAAAAACTCGGATATAAAGTAAACCGTTTCCATTAATAGCAGTATTATAAAAATATATGTTCCAGGCCCGTGGGCCTAACATTAACAGAGAAAAATAAATACAAGTAAAACCGGCATTCCGGCCCTTTAGTTCTTTTCGATGGGAGGTTGGGAGTCGGCGACGGATGACTGTTGGTCGGAAACGGGTGGCTGATCGCCAGCAGGAGAGTCAGTAGCCGGGGCAGTAGAGGGAGTCTCATCGACATGCGCAGACTCATCAGCCGCCACCACGAAAGAAGGTTCGGCTCCGGTAGGAGGAATCCACTGGCCATCATCAACATAAGCCATATAATGCATCCCGGAAGTAGATAGTACCACTCCCGGGTTCAAGTGTTGAATTTGCTCGATGGCATTGGTGAAACCTTCTTCCACAGCGGCAGCAAGAGTAGTCTTCATAGCCGCGAGCTTATCCTCATAAGCCCGAGCTTGTTCTTCATAACTAATTTTTAAAGAGGCCATCTGCTGCTCGGCAACCTCTAAAGAACCCTGAGCTCGACCCAAGTCACTCCGCAAAGAAGCAGAAGCAGCTTGGGATGCGAGCAGTTCTTCCTTTAGCTGTCGATTCTCCGCAGTCAATTGGGCCCGAATCTTCTCGAACCCGGCCTTGGTAGAAAGAAGCTCCTCATAAGCTTTCTTCTTTTCTTCCACGGCGACGCCATACCTGTTGCATACAAGTTAATTGCTGAGCAAAATATCATGAATGAAAACCTAAGAGTTCACGCCGAAGATACATACCTCTCCCGCACCGTAACAAGTGCTCGCGCCAAAGACGCAAACCGAAAGGCATATTCCTCGACGCGGAGGAGCTCGGCCAGTTCTTCGCCCACGGGAGCACCGGGATTAAGCATATGCGAGGGAGGCTTTGTCAATTTGACCAAGTCCTCATTTACTCCCTTCTTCCAAACGTTACCCGAACCCGAGAGTCGGAACGCCCGGAATCATTAGTGGGACCGGTACGCCGCTGGGAGGTCCCCACTGTCAGGTCCACGGTGGCAACCCCGGAAGCCGGAGTGGATGAAGCAGGGGGACGGGGAGTCACAGTTGGACCTGGGGCCGCCGGTGCACCCGACACCACCTTGGCCCTTTTTTCCTCACCATCCAACATCGTCCTGTAGGAAGGCGGAGGGCGTTTACGCGACTTGTTGGGGACAAGAGGCTGCTCGGAAGCTAACCCCTTACCTTTGTCCTCGACGACCTTGGGGTTGGAAGCAGCGTCGGATTTGGTTTTGGTGGGGGGAGTTGGTTGTGGTCCCATGTCGGCTTCAATGAAAAAGAAACAACGTCAGAAACAGTACACAGCATATTCAGTATAACTAAGGAATCATTATAGTCATCAAGGTAAACCGGTTCGACGGCCAACGCCAATATAGTTTGCTATGTTAGGCTGACCATAAGCATCTACATATTCAGAAATTACAAAAACAGACGAAGCATTGGAGTCGCACAATTCCTCCTCGGTGAATTGATAATTCGACCGATCCTGCTTATAATGATCCTCAGACCAATAGAGAGGAAACGCCCACTCCACGTCGGAGGATTCGGGGCCGGACAAGAAGAATGGTTGCCGACTAGGCTCGGCGACCACCTTAAAATACTTGTCCTTAAAACCCCTAAAAGAGTCTGTGAACGGTTTAAATAATTATCGTTTGCTTTGGCTTCGAAAAGAAATTCACCCTTTCCGGTTAGGAGGTTCCCTACCCGTCCTAGGAGTATGAGGGAAGTAATAATAGAAGAAGAGAGGGACAGTGCATGGAATTCCTAAGTCTTCACAAAACAATTCAAAGGTATGAATAAAACCCCAACTGTTTGGGTGAAGTTGAGAAGGGGTTACCCGGAGGTGAGTTAAAACTTCGACCTCGAAGGAAGAAAAGGGAAAAGTGATGCCTATTTGGGTAATCACGTCCTGGTAAAAGAAGAAAAAATTGGGGTCATTCCCTTCTCGTCATGCACAGACAGGCTCACCCGAGAGGGAAGTCCGGATGACAAACCCGTCTTGTTTTCCCACCGGGGTGGATACAATGCTAGGAAGGTCAAGGGTGGACAAAGTTTGAAGGACTTCGTGAGTCACCCAAGTAAATTTGGATGCCAAAGCCGGAGTCACTTCCGATTGGGACTCAGCAGAGATGGATTCGTCTACAGTTTCCGAAGCAACATCCATTATACCTACGTAAACGAAGAAGAAAAACAAAGATTAGTAAACGTACCTGGAGGCAATGCATCAAATACAGAGGAAGCCAAGGTCGGGACCTCATCGCCGCCAACGCGGATGCGCGACTTCGGCGGGGTTTTTTTAGTGGATGACACTATGGGGTTGTGCCGACACGACCCCAAGATCGAATCAGCAACGTCATCAGAGCCAAGTCGAGTATAATACATGGCGTCGGAAACACAATCTATGCAAGCATCATACTTGACCTCCAATACCTCATCCGACGACGAGGAGGAGGTCTCATCCGAAAAAGAAGATAGGCCGGTCAGGGGATTGAAGCGACGACACGAGAGTGGAAGTTCCCTTGGGCTGTTAATGTGTCTGGGCCCTGAAATTTGGGGGCCCAGAATGGGAGAAGTTCTAGAGCGACCCAGGGTCGAAATAGGTTTGGGTGTAGAACCGATGGGGTTTGATGGAGGAGGAAGAGGAGCACCAGCGGGTTTAGACCCACCTGGGTGATACGGTGGTGAGAAGGGGTTTTGGCCGCTAGGCGCGGCGGAAACATTTGATTTTTTGGAGGAGAAAGAGCCACCAGTATAACCACGAAGGAGACCTTTTTCAAGTTCCTCTTCCGGAAGAGAGAGGCCAAATACTAACCACCCAGCCCTAGGGGGGACGATCCTCCGTAACTCCGCCTCTTCCTCAGGAGTCATCTTCATGCTTTTCAAAGTAGATAAAGCAATCCAACAAAAATGGAGGAGAAGAAGAAAACGAAACCCAGAAGAGATAAAGAAGATAATGTGGCCCTAACTAAAGTACTGATTATGAAACTATGAAAGCAGAAATTTGTAAGAGGAAGGAAAGAAAGTACCTGTTGGAGGAAGAAATCAAGAACTGGAAGAGAATGAGCGGAGAAAGTGTCTGAAGAAAACTCAACGAAACAAGAGAGAAAATGTGGAGAGAAAGTGGGAAAATATGAGTGAAGTGACAAATGAAAGAAAGGGAAGGAGAAGAAATACTCAGAATTGCGGGATTTTAGGAGGAAATTTAAAATTTGAGGGTAACCTGCAGTAACCGTCGAAAGAAATAAAACGGCCTGCAAAATTGTCACCAAGGAAACGAAACGACATAAGGGCATAATGGTAAAGGCACTCCAGAGTCTGGGGGCATGGAGGTAAAAGCACTAAAAGTGCAATGATTATCAGAAGAATGAAATGATAGGACTTTTATTGACAATAAAGGCATGAATAGTAACCGACGGCAGTCAGAAAGTCAATCGTCAACTGGGGCATTTTACTTCCCTGGAGAAGTTCTCTACACGCTGCATAATTTGGACATACTTACTCGGATACATCCGAATGATCCTTACTCGGGGTACCGTCTACTCGGAAGGATGTTGGTGGGTAGGTATCGTCGGATATAACGCTGTTCCGTGGGTTCTCCCGGCTGGATTGATGAAGACGTTTTGTGGCCGGCTAGTTGTGGTCGGAGAATCCTACCCGGATAATTGTGGTCGACAATTGTGGTCGAGGGATCTTGCCTTGATGGTTGTACTAACTTACCCGGATCAGCATGTACGGGTAAAGTCTACTCAGGAGAACATAAAAAGATAAAGCAATGCACCCCGGTCACCAAGAATACTTGATAACCGGGCTGGGGGGCAACTGTTACGGAAGAAAGAGTTTGGGCCTAATTGTAGGCCCAATTGTCGTAGAAATATCCTCTGCACAATCTTTAGAACGTGAGCATGACTCAGTCCACAGAGGCAGTTAGTAACATGCAGATTGAGGCCGGAAATTTAGGGAACAGTTCGTATGATAACTGCAAGGTAACTTGCTTATAAATACTTGATAGTGGTGACAAAAAGGTAGACACATTCTAACTCCCTCTCTTTCAATTACACGGAACACACACCCCACGTCAATTGGTGTATCTCTGTGATCTTCTGCATCAAGATATCATTCTCCATTGATGTCCTTGAAGCTGTAGAGTTAGAGTGATCAAACAGCAATCATACAGTGCTTTCGTGCTGTACATTTGTGTTCTGGAAAACCTCCGAAACAATTATAATTAAAATTCACATTAAATATCTTTAAATATATGTTATATTTTATGTTTATAATGAATCATTTATACTTTGATATATGATTATTTTTACTATTGTATTAAAAAAATGAAATTTAATTTAGAGATAAAGATAAGAAAAGAGATTTTTTGACTGAAGATAAAAAAAGATAGATGAAAATGAATAGATGGTTAAAAAGATTAAATACATAAGTAAAGCTAAAAAAATGGTTGTTTGGGATAATAAAGAAATAAATATTTTACCTACTAGTGTGTAAAATGCATATATCAAAAATAAAATTGTTCAGTATGATTTCTAGAACACAAATGTATAGCACAAGAGTGCTACGAAGGGTTGCTGTTTGATCGCTCTAACTCTGCAACTATGAGAATATCAATGGTGACTGATATCCCACAGTTGATGATCACTGAGATACACGAAATTGGGGTGGGGTGTGTGCTCAGTGTAATTGAAAGAAAGAGAGCTATAGTGTGTGTACCTTTCACCAACGAGCAAGCCATATTTATAGAGAAAATACCTGACCGTTGGCTAACTGCATCGTGCACGAGTGGTTCCCTATATTTCCGGTCTCCACCTGCACGTTAGTAACTACCCGAATGGACTAAGTCTCTAGTCCACATTCATTGAATCTCAATATCGGACCATAACTTAATTGACATGTCGTAACTAATTGGGCCCTAACATAGGCCCAATTGTGGCTCCAGAACAAAAATATTGAAAATTCAAGTTAAAATAATATGTTAAAATAAAAAATATAAATAATTATAAAATAAATTAAAATATCATTGTAAAAAATTAAATATATAATTTAAAACGCATCAAAATGGAAATTAATAAAACCATAAATAAGTACATTGAAATACATCTCATTAAAATAAATATATATTAAATGACCTAAATAAAATTTAATAACTGTCTGGAAGAACATGAAGTATATTTGAATATAATAGTAATTGCTAACATAACGAGTGAACGTAATTTAAAAATAATTTTCTGTATTCATATGGTTTCAGACCTGATTAATGCATGTAGTCAACATTTGGAAATATATAAAAACTAAAATAAATTTTGAAATCTGTCTTAATTAAGAGATCAAATAATAATTGTCTTTTAAAATATTTAATGATCTGTCACGTTTTTATTATGCTAGCTCACATATTCTTTATAAGATATCAATGTGTATTTTTTTAAAACATTTGATTTATGGGTTATGATTAATTTGAAGTTTGATAGAAAAATAAGTAAAATCTGATTAAAAATTATTTTTTTATCAAAAATTAAACTTGGATAAAATTCAAATGATTCAATGTTAATTGTAGCATATTAATCACTTATGCTACCTCATTTGGTTACCAACATGTATTGAAATATTGATATTTTTACTATGAATGAAATACAATAATTCATTTTCTGTAAAAAAAAATGCATTTTTTATTACTTTCACGCACTAAACCAAAAATATATTTTTGTCATTATTTAGCCAATCAATAAAAAAATCACAGCGATGAAATAAAAAAAGCATTACCATTGAATCCTCATCATCACCTTGTCATCTTTTCAAAGCATGATAACAGATAGTATTAAATTGCTTTAGAATAACGAAAAGCATTCCAGTTTAACAAACATATAAAAATACTTTTATTATTCTTTCATATTATATTAAGATAAACACGCAAATTTAATTTTATACAAGTATTTTATTTATTTATAAGGTTTCGTTGTGTTACATGTTAAAAAATATCGAAGAATTTGTAATTAGATTTTATATGTATAAAAAAATTTAGACCAACAATCATCATATATCACAAACGAGATTAATAATTGAGTAAATTACACTTACATTTCTTGTGTGTGTTTTTTTAAATTACATCCGATATTCTTATCTTTTTATACATTATTTTTACCCTCTTATGTCAATCTTGTTAATTAACATCATATCTTAGTAGAAGAAATTATCCGTTATACTAAATTACATTAGCATCTCCTCTATTTTTTTCTCAAATTACATCCAATACCCTTCCTTTTTTATACATTACCTCCTGACGATGCTAATGTCTACGGAACTAGATACAATGATGATGGTGGGCAAAGCTATGACGGGGGATCGAGGAGGTGAATATGGCTTTAGCGGTGGTGGCTACGGTAGTGGCAATGGTTATAGTGGATGCGCCCAGACGTTGTGTTGGTGAGTGAGGACGACAATGAGAAGGAAGAGATGATGCTGTCGTGGGAGAAAGAGGAGGAGGTGGTGATGGTAAGTGAAGAGAGATTGTTGAAAAATAGGAAAATTTATAAAATCCAAATGTGATTTTGATAAAGAAAATGAAGATTTTTTGACATAAATTTTCTTTAAAAGTCATATAACTAATATCTATGTTAACTTATTAAAAGATGTTTAGGAGGGAGAGATTTTTAAATATATTGTGAATTAAATAATTAATTTTTTTTAAGGTAAAGGAGAAATATCATATGTAATTAAAAAAATATAAGAAATATGTAATTAAAAAAATATAAGAAATGCGAGTGGAATTTAATGTTAATAATTCATAGATGATTAACTGACCCAGAAACACATTGGCTGTATCTAACCCAAGACCAAAATATTAGTGTTTTGTCAATGTACAGCAATCTTATTTTATTAATCATTATCATTAATTAATAATTGTCCTTTTTTGCTCAAAGCACTTCTGTTTGGCTTGCGAAATGGAAATCCAAACAAATAAGAAAATCTGAAATCACTGTCCTAAGTTTCTTTGTATTTCGCAAGCTATAAAATCGGAATATCCATACTCTCGAGAGCAGTAACACGCCACGAATCACGATCCATCATCACACCACTCAGCTCTGCACAGCATTATCCTCGTTCTTTTTTCTCTGTTTTCTTCACTTTCCTCATCGCGTCGTTTTGTCCGCAATAATGTCGTCGACGGCGCAGGACTCAGACAAAACGACGGCGTCACCGAAGAACACCGCGTTCGACGAGGAAGCGGCGTCACGGCTCGTGAATGAGCTTAGGCGAAACTTCGCTTCGAACAAAACGCGCATTTACGAGTGGAGACTGTCGCAGCTCAACGCGCTCGTGAAACTCGTCGTTGTTCACGAGCAGGAGATCGTCGACGCTCTCCGAAACGACCTCGGCAAGCCGCCACTCGAAACCGTCGCATACGAGGTCTCGTCGTTTACACTGTTACTCGTTCCCGTTTTGTTTATTTTTGTTTATTTATTTTTTATATATTTTTGGTTTGCCTTCGGTAGTGGAAAAGGAATATTCCGAAAAAATTTCGCAGGTGGATTTTGTGATAGAGATTTTCTGCGGTTCATTTATTACAGTGACAGTGTTTCATCTTCTCAGAAATTCTTTCTGAGCAAATAGCAATCTTATGTTATGTTATGCTATGTGTTTGTGTGTATGCTCAGTGTTGACGTGTTATGTTTTGCTTTTTATTTTTTTGGATACTGTTATATATTTATTTTAATTTTAATTTGTTTTGGAAAGGGAATTTCTGTTGAATGAAATTGGTTGGATATTTGCTGTGTGGATTGCGGTTCGCGTTTATTTGCCCATGGTGGTGGAAACGTTGCCGTTTGGGGGATTGAATTTGGGGCCTGGTGGTTTGGTGTGAGCATTAATGGCGTGTTCTTTGTGTTCCAATTTTAGGGTGGACCAGTGGGCCTCTAAACTTGCCTTTCAGCCTAGGAATGAGCTAAATACACTATATAAATTTTTAATACACCATATATGTATAATGGATTTCCAATACTACTCTTGTCATTAGGTTTAATGTTTTAAAATTGTAGAATACGTACTGCCGCGCGTTCCGCTTCTTCTCCTTCACCATTCATCTGCTGAAATTTTCTTCTTCCGCACCATCTATCTTCTCCGCTCCCGTTCCCGTTTGTATAGGCAATGGCGCACGGTTCTTCTTCATTGTTCGTCATCGTGTTGGTGGTGGAGGTCCATGGTTGCGTCCGTCGACGGTGAGTGTGGGTTTCAGACTGTGGTGGCTGTCATATGGATTGTCAAATCCGTGGGGATGTCACAGATTGGACAATCCGTAAGTAGGAGTTGCACTTCATACGGATTACGTAATCCGTATGAAGGTTACGAATTACTCAATCTGTACGAAGCATACGATTGACTAATCTGTAAGCTCCATACAAATGACATTTAACTTACGGATTATGTAATCTATATCATCCATATGGATTACATAATCCGTATGTCAGAAAACAAAAAATGACTTACCTCGCAGCCACCGCCAACGAACGTCTCTCCGACGACTGCCACCGGTGAATGCCGCTACCACCTCCCACAACTAACTCCTCCGACACCAACACCTACAATGCACAACCAAAACCACCCTACTCGCACCGACAACTCGCACAGCAAACACAAACAAGTGAGCAACAGAGTGGATGCACCAACAGTGGAGTATTGGAATACCTGAGGGCAATTTTGCCATTTTCAAAAAATTATATAGTGTATAAGAATTTTATACAGTGTATTTAGCAGTTCGCTTGAGTCTATGATATGTGGCTTTAATTCATGGATTTTGTTAACGTCGGCACTTATGGTTGATCCTAGATTGAGAAAAAGTAGTTATTACGTTAGAAATACGGTATAGTGAAATTTTAGTTAAGCGTTGAGTTTAATATGCAAGCAGTCCTCGTTCGTGTAGACTGTGAATTAATCAACAATTAAGTTTATTATGACTTAAAAATTTATAATATAAATTAACAAATTTATCATGTCCGTTTAGTAATTGGGTAAGTACATGTTTATTCACAATTGTTCTGTTTCCTAATGATAACTTTTCATTTTTAGTTGGTTAAAATAACTGAATTTATTGCTATGCCACAAAATGTAGAGCAGTCAAGGCGTTAACTTACACTACTGTCACTGAATGAGTTGTTTCAGCAAACTTTGTCCTTGATCCCTTCGGGCTTTTTTTTTTTTTTGAAACTTAATTTTTGAGTTTTTGTGATTTGTGTTGTTTGAAAAATGTTAAAAGGTACACTCTATTTTTTGGGTGTGTGGATAGAAGGAAGAGATAGATAGACAGAAAAAAATTGAGGGAAAAAAAGAAAGAGAAACTGATACATATGAGAAATAAAGAGAGACTTGAGAAGTAAAATGGGTGAGAGTGGGATTTGCCTTTTTAGTTTATCAGAGGCACTTCCATTCTTTCACGAGGTTGTCAAATGTGATTTCAGAGTGGCTGTGAGATGCCATTGGCTATTATAGTATATAACAGATGTTACTGAATGACACATGCCCACCTAATTTGGTACTTTTCAAGGACAATTCAATTCACACATTGTGTGCCTTTTTAAACAGTAAAATATATGCCAATCAGGGTTAGCTAAACTGGTAGGAATGGAATGTAAAAATGAAAATGGTTCAAGTACCTATGTAAGCTGTCTACTGAGACTTGCGGCATGCCTAGATTGTAAAATAGTGCACCTTCACCTCCCACATAAACTGTTTGGTACCAAAAAATGAAAATCTTTGCGTTTGGAGAAGATCCAGGGGTCTTGTTGTTTACGACATCATGTTTTTTAGTAATGACAAAGGTATTGCAGGCAATTCATAATACAACTCTCAAATTGCAAAAAAATTCATTAGGTTTATGCATGTTGAATTGGTTATTTCTAATTTCAAATATTCGGATTTTGGCATGTTAGGCTGCTCAGTCCTGCCTAACCTGTTTCTCGAAACTTCTCCACTTGAGGTTGAATGTTATTAAAGTTTATAAGATTTTGTTAGGTTGATATTTCTGTATGGATTGGAGAACTTTGATGATGGGCAACCAGTGGTCCTGTGCACTCAGTTATTAATACCCCTTAGATAGGAAAAGAGGCAGTCGACGAGGCAAAGAGAAGAAATAAGGGCTGCCTGATTTTCAAGGCTGATTTCCAAAAAGCATACGATTCTGTTAATTGGGAGTTCATTTTGTATATGCTGCAGAGGATGGGCTTCACCTCTAAATGGATAGCATGGATCAATGGCTGTTTATCATCAGCATCCATCTCCATATTGGTGAATGGAAGCCCAACATCAGAATTTCAGCCCCAAAGGGGCCTTAGGCAAGGAGATCCATTGGCTCCTTTCCTGTTTAATATCGCAGCTGAAGGTCTTACGGGGATGTTAAGAGAAGCTCAAGCAAAAAACCTGTTTGAAGGTTTTAAGGTGGGTTCCAAAGATACTGAGGTTAGTATCCTGCAATATGCAGATGACACAATTTTCTTTGGGAAACCAACTATGGCAAATGTAAAAGCTTTAAAGAACTTGATGATAAGCTTTGAGATGGTCTCGGGACTAAAGCTAAACTATAATAAATGTAGCCTTGCTGTGTTTGGGAAGGATGATCAATGGGTTTCGGCTGCTGCCAACTTTCTGAATTGTGGGGTGATGTCTGTACCTTTTCTCTACCTTGGCATCCCTTTAGGGGCAAATCCAAGACGGGGTTCTACATGGGTTCCTATTATCAGCAAGTGCGAGAGGAAGTTAGCTATGTGGAAACATAAATTCCTATCTTTTGGAGGAAGGCTAACCCTCCTTAAAGCCGTTCTTAATTCTAGTCCTATTTTTTTCTTCTCTTTTTTCAGGGTACCGGCTCAAGTCATTTCTAAACTGGAAAGGCTGCAGCGAAGGTTTTTGTGGGGCGGTCAATTGGATCAAAAGAAAATTCCATGGGTCAAATGGGAATCACTGTGCTCCCCAAAGGAGAACGGAGGGCTAGGCATCAAGAATCTAAGAGCTTTTAACCAGGCCCTATTGGGAAAATGGGGCTGGATTTTATTCCACCAACCTGAAGCACTATGGGCGCAAATCCTAGAATCAAAATATGGAGGTTGGAGGAACCTACAGATTTCTGTTAGGTCATCATCATCCTCTATATGGTGGAGAGACTTAGTTCTGAACTTTGGATCAGTACATTTTGATGGGTGGTTTTTTGGTGGTCTTAGCTGGAACATTGGGAGCGGAAGCAGGGTTCTTTTTTGGGAAGATCCGTGGATGGAAGGCAGGAATTCTTTGAAAGACACATACCCTAGACTCTATCATTTATCCAAACAACAACAAATCTATATCCAGCATATGGGAAACCAAAGCCAAGAAGGGTGGGTCTGGAACTTACAATGGAGAAGACCTTTTAGGGAGACCGAGGTTCAGCTGATAATATCACTCCTTGAAGATATTCACGGGCTATCAATTAACCAACAGAAAAAAGACTCATGGTTTTGGTCGGGTGACTCCAAAGGAATTTATTCGGTGAGAAGTGTTTATTCCATGCTCTCGGGGGCGGACAATTACTCCGCTCAGGATGATGTCTTTAAGATTCTTTGGAAGCTGAAAATCCCACTGAAAGTCGCATGTTTTGTATGGAGGCTCTTGGCGGATAGGCTACCTACGAGAACTAATCTGAGGAAGAGAAACATAGACATTCCTGACTCACAATGCCTGTTCTGTAATCACTCTGAGGAAGATGCTTCACACCTGTTTTTCACTTGTCCCTGCATTCTACCATTGTGGTGGGAGGCATGGTCTTGGGCCAGCATCATAGGAGTATATTCGTGCAACCCAAAGGAACATTTTCGACAATCATCTTTTAGTCACCTTCGAGGAAAAGCCTTATCTAGGTGGTTAACTTGGTGGTCAGCTTTAACATGGTGTTCTTGGAATCATAGAAACCAGATTCTTTACCACAATGTCCCCTTTAATGGCCACAAACTTATGGAAGATGCCACTTTTTTCTGTTGGTCCTGGTTGCGTATCTTAGAGGATGGATTTGATACACCTTTTCATTACTGGTCAAGCAACTTAAGAGAGTTTTTTGTATTTAGGGGGGTGGGTTAATCCAGTTGTACTTGTTTTTTGTTGCTGTCCCGCAAATCTGTCAGAACTTCCTTGGCTTTGGCCTAAATCCACTTAAGTTCTGTGTTGATTCGGCGGTTTTGTATTTCTGTCAGTACTTCTCGTACTGGCTTTTTATATATATATATTCTTATCTTTGCTGATAAAAAAAAAAAAAAAGATAGGAAAATACACTAAATCTGTTTTATCCAAGATACTGAAAATTTCATTACAGATTAACGTAAGACATAATATTTGCTACTAATAAACAAACATTTTGAAGCCTTTAATAAGGACATGAATCTGAAAATGTGGAATGAAAACCCATTTGCCTGACTATTGCTTTTTGAAGGATTGGTATAATAATCAACAGTCAACACAATTATTTTAAGTATGATATTTTCCATCTTCTTGTAACTGGGGTAGTTTGTATTGCAGATTGCTATGTTGAAAAACTCATGTAGAATCGCACTCAAGGAATTGAAACATTGGATGACTCCTGAAAAGGTATACATTATGTGAATTCGTTGCTGACATTGTTTGGTATAACTCTTTTAATTTATCACATGAATTTCCCTTTTATTGCAGGTCAAAACTTCAATCGCAACTTTTCCTTCTTCAGCCGAAATAGTATCTGAACCACTGGGGGTTGTGTTAGTCATCTCTGCATGGAACTACCCATTCTGTATGTTAATATTTAGTTGGCATTGTTTCACATGCTTTTGAGCTGATATCTCACCTTTTTCTTTCCTCCAAGCTCTGCAAAACCTATATTACATTCTCTATCTATCTTTCCAGTGTTGTCACTTGATCCAGTCGTTGGAGCTATTGCAGCTGGTAATGCTGTTGTTTTAAAACCATCAGAAATTGCTCCTGCCACATCATCACTGCTGGCAAAGCTGCTCGGAGACTACTTGGATAACTCATGTATTAGAGTTGTTGAGGGGGCAGTTGATGAAACATCTGCATTACTGCAGCAAAAGTGGGACAAAATTTTCTATACAGGTTCTTGTTTGTCTCTCTTCTGTTTTCTTAATGGTTCTGAATCCTGAAATGATTTTGTTTCTCATTGACAATTTTCCTTATGATTAGTCTTCTTTTAGATATAGAGGCATGTTAGCAAGTACGCTGTGTAACATAACATTTTTTAACAGTCTTTATTATTTGGTGAAATTTCTGTGAGTCCCACTAAATGATGCAGGTCCCACATGGATTTCACCCGATAATGAAAATGTTTTGAAATGAGAATTTTGATATTCCTTTTGGATAATTATATTCATACAAGTGCATTATTTTACCTGACAAAAATAAAAAAGAAGTAATAGTATAAAATATTTCTCATTCAAGTTATATTCATATTTCCTAACTTAGGATCACAACAAACCAAGTTATGTCGGCAAATTTTTCTGTTGGGATACCTTATTCCGTTAGATTTTGATTTTGTTTTTGGTTGCTGAAGATGTCAGTTTAAGTATAACATTTGTTCTTTAAATTCCTAAAATTAACAGGCGTGCTACAAAAACTTGAATGTGGATTTTTTTTCATTGTTAGCCGTTGGATGGCTTACCACATGCTATTCTTAATGACATAATACATATCCAATCTTGCTTATTTCTATAACCTTAATATGTCTGATAAGCATGAATACCTATATTCTGTTTTAGTTTGGTGGATAACAAGGGAAACGTTTAATTTTTTAATCATTAATATAGGGTTGTGCAGATTATGTTTATACTTTGTAGGCTTCATAGGCATTTAATCTATATACTTTAGAAGGCTGTTTCTTGGAATGCTTCCTTCGTTTCTATTATTTGGAATAGCAAATAAGGTTATTGTCTTAATCTATGTACTTTAGAAGGCTGTTTCTTGGAATGCTTCTTTCGTTTCTATTATTTGGAATAGCAAATAAGGTTATTGTCTTAATCTATGTTCAATGGTTGAGTTGTGACCAAATGCCCTTGTACTTGTTTTGGACTTTCCGTTGCATTGACTGTGCTTCTATATGTTCCATATTGTTAAGACTCTTAGTGTCAATCTTATATAAGACACCTAAAAAAAAAAAAAACTAAAAGGTAAGGAGGAGGGATATTGTACGCAGCCTTACCCTTACATATGCAAAGAGGCTGTTTTCGGATTCGAACCCATGATCAACAAGTCACCAAGACACAACTTTACTACTGTGTCATGGCTTGCCCTCTTATATAAGAAATCTAGTTTGTTATAAATATACAAGGATCTGATGCTGGATTTCTCAAATGTTTGTTTTATTACAATGATACTCAGGTCTAATAATATTCTTTACCTAAGTAACTGTTGGATTTTTAGGTAATGGACGAGTGGCACGCATTGTGATGGCTGCTGCTTCAAAACACCTTACACCAGTTGTGCTGGAGCTTGGAGGAAAATCTCCAGTTGTTGTTGATTCAAATATCAATTTAAAGGTATACCTTTGTCCTGTTTTATTTTCATCAATTACTTGCTCCACTGACCTCTTTGCATCTCACTTTCAACATTAAATTAATTTGAATTTAAATTGGCAAGGTAGCAACAAGACGAATAATTGCAGGAAAGTGGGGTTCTAATAATGGGCAAGCCTGCATTTCTCCAGATTATATTATAACAACTAAAGACTATGTTCCCAAGTTGGTAATAAGTTTTTTCCTAAGTGTTGTTAGAATTCTAAATTTGTTGGTTTGTTTAGTGTTTGGTTCCTTCTATTTCTAGGTGGATGCCCTAAAGACTGAATTGGAGAAATTTTATGGAAAGAACCCATTGGAATCAAAAGATTTGTCCCGTGTTGTGAACTCCAACCACTTTAATCGGTTGACAAAGCTCTTGGATGATGATAAGGTTTCTGGTAAGATTGTTTATGGAGGCGAAAAGGATGAAAACAAATTGTAAGTTCTGTATATGCTTTTTGGGGTACTTATTGATGAAATCTTGATTTAGTGAAATACAATAAGATCTTGACCCTACTATTTCTTTTTTCTCAATTGCAGGAAGATTAGCCCCACTGTTCTATTGGATGTCCCACGGGACTCTTTGATTATGAATGAGGAGATATTTGGTCCTTTACTTCCCATCCTCACGGTAGGAGTTAAGACACCATTACACCACAGTAACTGTTTTTTGTGAGATTTTCTTCAAAATCTCATTGGTTGCTTGCTGTTACAGTAATGAGTAGTATATTGAAAGTAAATATGCACATAGTTTTTCAAATGGTTCAAGAACGATTGATATGTTCTCTAAGTGGAATAGGTGTCAACTTATCAATTTTCACATTTAATGGTAAAACCACTACAAGTCTACAAGATTTATATAACTTTATGGTAAGGCCCTGGGGGGAGAATTTCAATTATGTCACGTCCAAAAATCATCAAAATAAATAGCTGCTAATCTTTTGTATACATTTGAAGAACATGAAGCCAATTGTTCAACCTTACTGGTGATTGTAAATTGTAAAATGTTTATCGATAAATTAAAGCCACATGACATCAATCAAAATGTTTCATTTTTATTTTTATCTTTTTTCATTTGCTTGAAACAGGTTGACAAACTAGAAGAAAGCTTTGACGTGATCAATTCAGGACCCAAGCCTCTCGCTGCATATATATTTACAAATAACAAGAAGCTCAAGGAGCAATTTGTTATGACTATTTCAGCTGGTGGTTTGGTTGTTAATGACACTACTTTACATGTAATTTCTAGTCTACTCTTGAATATCTGAGCTTGTGTTGTGTGTACCTCTGATTCTTTTATGCTAACAGAACAACAGTATATATAGGTGATCACTAAAATATGCTTCAAGATTAAAATTAAATTTGACTAAAGGCCATGTGATAAATTGTATTATTGTACAAGATTAAAATTAAAGAAAATAACGTGAAAATAATTTCTTATTGTTTTTTCAGGTTTCATTTCTATAGTAAGGAGCATCTATTAAATAAAATGTGTTGTTTGCTCCCCATGCATTTGTTTTTATTGGTTCATATTGAAACGAGTTTCTTCGGACTAAATGTAGTTTTTCTGTCTATAAGTGCTCACAGTTTTATTTAATGTTTTTAAATAATTTCAAGTCTAAGGATTCATCTATGTTTCTGTTTTCCATCTTTTTTGCCTGGTGCAGCTTGCAGTTCATACTTTACCATTTGGTGGAGTTGGTGAGAGTGGAGTGGGTGCATACCATGGGAAATTCTCATTTGAAGCTTTTAGCCACAAAAAAGCAGTTCTCTATCGCAAATTTATTGGTGATGCTCCAGTAAGGTATCCACCATACACAAATACAAAGATGAGATTGCTGAAAGCTCTTATAGGTGGTGGCATACATGGTATTGTTCGTGCCCTGTTTGGTTGGTGATAGGCTTTAATTTTAATTATATTGGAATCTTGATGCTGTAAATACGGCTTTTATTCTGGCTTCCTTGTATTTTAATCTCCAGTTATTATTATTATTATTATTATTATTATTATTATTATTATTATTATTTGTAATACTCATCAACCTCGACTTTCGGATGATAGTAAATAAGCATGTATTGCTATTTTTTTTTTCTTTTGCCATATGATTGTTTTAAGATGCCCTGTGGACCTGTGGCTGTTCTTTCCTATCAGATGCCATGCTAATACTGATATTGTAAATGTGTTGGCATATTTCTAGCATGTCATTTAGGGTGTGTTCGTTTACAGAGAACGAGGGTGAAAAATGGAAGAGATGATCAGGAAAATGATGAAACTCGTATTTTTAAATTCCACTTCAAAACTTTCACTTGGATTTATTTTCTTTCTATTCTTTTCCATCTTACCGAACAGACCCTTAAGGAAATATGACTCATCCAGTATCATAATAGCAAATCCCTGTTCTGATTGGTTGTGTTTGACCTCTCTTGATACCATGTTCAATAACATGTCTTTTGAGAAGAGTATTTTACTCCTTCGGTCTATAATAAATGTCGTATAAGTCCTAAAATAAGCATTATTTTAGTTTTTCAATGAATCATTAATTTTTATTTATATTCCTAATAATGATTAGCAACATAAATTATTAATGAATTAATGATGATAAAGTTAATAGTCTATGTAAAAAATTTATAATGACACTTATTATGAAAGAGATAGAGTAATTAAAATTGATGATATTCAATTGAGGTTTTTTCGTGTGTGCATGGAGTGATAGTAATATTATGTGTAATAAATTTGTTTTTATTTAAAGTATATTTTAATTAAGGAAGTCTAACTTAATTAGTTGAATAGGATGTAAGTTGTTATAAACTTTTGATATTTATCTTTAATTTTTATAGAAAAAATGATAATAATCATCTAAATGTCATATATAAAGGATGATTTATATTCAGTTGATAGTAATTTTTATATATATTATCGTGTATAGTTATCATTAAACTCTAATTTATCAATTGAATTTACAAAATTTATATTAATATAAAATTATTTAATACTTCATTAGTATATATTAAAATTGATGATATATACATTTTAATATATCTCTAGACCAAAATTATTGATGTTTTACAAATTTTAAGATTTTTTTTTCACATAACTCATATTTAACATAGGCAAATGTATAGGGAATTGGTTAAGGAAATAAAATAATATTGAAATGCGTAAAATTTTATTATTCATGACTTTTTTATGTTTTTCTATAATTTTTATAATAAATGTTTTTTCTTTTTAGTTCTTTAAAATCAATTTCCTAAAAATACTTGTTAACAAGACCTTTAACATAAGCTAGATAAAAACTGATAGAGATCGAAGAAAAATTCTCTCATGGTAGTCAAAGATAATTCTGTTTATGGGGATTTCATGGCTCTGATACCATATGTTAAAATATAGATATGCATAAATTAGAATAATAATTCATCTTTTCATTCATTCATTCATTTATTCATTACCTCTTAAATGAGGTATATTTATACTAATAATGTTATCAATCCGAGTACAATATTAGGAAACAATAATTCAAACTTCTTCTTATCTAGATTATTTTAACAACTTGTTCCTATCTAAGAAAAACAATAATTCAAATTCAAATTTTATCTTCAGCAATCACCAAGAGGATTAATAAACAAAATATCACGACACTAAATATAGAAATCTTCTCACCCCATATATATATCAGAAAAGGGAAAACAATCCTACGTTCATAGTAGTCACTACCCAAGATCCTCAAACTACCTAGGGCGAAGTCATATCCTCATATACATTGTATATCAATCTCCAGCTCCTAACTGAAAAAATATAGTCTTAGAGTCTGTCAAGAATAACAAAGTGAGGCATGTGAACTTCCCACATCAAATTGGTGCACAACGCAACCTCTCTGACCATTACACCCCAGTGCATCTCTATCAGTCATCCACTTTCTCAACGCAACCTCACCATTCATATATGGCATAGAACCTTCGATTCCTTACTCTTCCTTTGGTCCTCTCACTCTTGTCGTTGTGTCGTGTGCGTAGCCTTCATGCCGCGTACGACAAACATAATCAGACATTCACACAACAAGAAATAGATGTGAGGATCAAACATATGTACTACTCTTAGGAAATCAATCTCAATCTCTCAAGTAATAAAAAGAACACGTCTATTCTTGGACAACATAACGACTAAAATACAAGCAACCATAAATTATAACAAACAATTTGTCGAGGGTCGAACACCCTTGGACCTAACCTAAAGCACATACAGAAAAGATAATCAATATATATATATATATATATCACACACCGCATATATGATTTGTCGGAGTTCACACTCTCACAGTCTTCTCATATTCAGTGGTTATCTTAAGGTTCCAGACCAAAAAAATATTCACATTGCACAGATAAATAGTGTCGGAGTTCACACTCTCACGGTCTTATTCATTCAAAATAATAGTAATTTAGAAATAAATGTTCAACATGTTCAATCATGTTATTTAGAAATACAAAACACAAAACCCTCAATTCTAGCTATTTTATCAGTTTAAGTCTATTGTCTTGTAATTTTGATAGAATCATTTCTTAACACTCCTTACTTCTTCCCCAAGATTTTTACCATGTTCTAACTCAATTCTAAGCTTAAAATTACTAAATTAAGTCATTTGATACTCGAAATTACCCTGCTGTCCAGATTCACCAAAATTCATTCCTAAACTTTTAATCAGATTTTCTAGGTGCTCTGAGAATCCTTTTTTTTTCTAAACCTTATGTGCTACCCTACATTTTCATACCTAACAAACTCATTTTTGAGCTTAACAGTTCCAGAAAACAGCCTACCCAACAGTACCAACTAGGTCAAATCCGTGCCCAAATTTTAGCTTCCTAAAAATCTCTTTAACTTGTTTTGCTCATCACTTTATCTAGAAGATTCCTAAAAATCTCTAACACTAGGTTTTAATACCCAAAGAAATCATTTTTGGCATTACATGGTTAGGATTCAAAGATTGGAGAGACCTCTCTTACCTCTTGTAGTCTCCACATGAAAGAGAAGGGTACAACCATGATGAGGATCAAGAAAAATAAGTGAAGAGTCCAAAGATCATGAGTGAAAAGCCTAGATTGTTCTAATGTTTTGAACATAACTTGAGTTCTAGATGTCTCTTTTAGGCATTCTTTAATGCGTTAGAAAGCTCCGAAGATTTCCTACAAGTTGTATTTCTAGTCTCAAGTCTTAATTCTGCATCCATGATGATGAAAATTGGACAGGAAGTTCGATATGAAATTATGGATGAAAATTACTTTTTGTTTAGACTTTTTTTAGTGTAATTTTGAATTAGGAATATGTGGCTGAAGTACCACATTGGAAAGAAAGAGGAGAGAGACACCACTTATTAGTTATAAATAGTCATTCATTTGTCTTATGTAGACACCTTGGAATTGAATAAAAATCTTTGCACTTTTGAAAGTGTGTGAGAGGAAGTTCCTCTTGGGTTCTTAGTTGGACCAAACATTGGTTCTTATCAAAGATTTCTATAATCTTTGTGGTGAATCCCCACGGGACTTATCACTCTTCATAAGGTGTGACATCTTCTTCCATTTCTTGTCTTTTTCGCCTTTTTTATTTTAATTTTGCTACCCCTTTTCTTTTTTCACACTAACACAAATGATTTTCGATTGATGTCCAATTGTGAACAGTAATGGTTCAGTTTAGAATAAGGTGCACAAAATAACGTCGTTACAGCAATAATATGAGCAAAATATAATGAAGTTGTAAATTGTGCAAAAGATAAAGAACGAGAAATAAAATAACATAATGATAAAAAATGAGAAATAAAATAACGGAATGATAAAGAATGAAAACAAAAGACAGAAAAAAGGGCAGGAACTAAAGAACAATACACACAAACACAAGAAAGTGACCAATTCTAGGATCCGGGCTCAAGATACCACATGATATGAACCAATACGAGGGTTCATTGTTTTTGTACGGATCATCCTTGAAAAGGCTACTTGTTATAACAAAGGAAAGATGCTCTTGGAAAGAAAAAAGTGCACTCCAAGTGTTTGACGAAGAGAAACAAAAATAAAGATAATATGAAGAAAAGTGCAGCGCAAAAATAACGAATTTAACACAAACAAAATGTTTAAAAAATTAAAATAAAAAATGGTAGAAAAGACAAGAAATGGAAGATGTTACACCATATGAAGAGGGATAAGTTCCGTGGGGATTCGCCACAAAGATTATAGTAACCTTTGATAAGAACCAATGTTTGGTCTAATTAAAAACAAAAGAGAAACTTCTTCTCACACACTTTGTAAAGTGCAAATTTTTTTATTTAATTCAAAGGTGTCTACATAAGACAATGAATGACTATTTATAGCCAACAAGTGGTGTCTGTTTCCTCTTTCTTTCCAATGTGGGACTTCAACCACATATTCCTAATTCAAAATTACACTAAAAAAAGTCTAAACAAAAAGTTATTTCGTCCATAACTTCATATTGAACTTCTTGTCCAATTTTCATCATCATAGATACAGAATTAAGACTTGAGACTAGAAATACGACTTGTAGGAAATCTTCAAAGATTTCTAACGCAAAGAATGCCTAAAACAGACATCTAGAACTCAAGTTATGTCCAAAACATTGGAGCAATCTAGGCTCTTCACTCATTGGTCTTTGGGCTCTTCACTCAGTTTTCTTGATCCTCATCAAACCAAGAATAAAGTTCTCTTAAGTCAAAAAAAGGCTTTGACAAAACTCAAGAACATGAGTGAAGATTCAAGTGATGAAGAAGAATGAACAATGCTAGAGCGAAGGGTGAACTTGCTTACCAACACTTCTAGGCTTCAAGGTTTCTAGACTAGGCCTCAAGAGCAAGAAGGAGAAGTTTTGCTGCTCTAAACTCCCCTAGGAGTTGACGTGAAAATGAGAGGAAATGACAAGGTTTTGGGTTTTTAATGAAGCTTGTAAGTGTGCTTAAGGCTTTGGTCCAATTAATTAAGGTGTTGGCTTATCTTAATCACTTAATTTTGACTCATGAATGACTCTTGGCAGCTCATGGAAATTGTGTACATCAAGCCCACAATTGGTATGATTTCCTTTTGAGTTTTCTACTAAAAATGGTTAAATTTTTGCCAAAAATGGATTTTCTTACTGTTTTTACCAAAACTAGTAAATTCTATCCTAAATGCCTTGATTATTGTGCTAATATCCTTAGGATTACGTGTAATCAAAGTGAACCTTACATATAGATCACTCTCAAACAAAACTAAATTACACTGCCACTCGGTGTACAATGCAATTTTATAGCAAAAGAAATTTTTGTTCAGGTAGTTTCCATATCTCTGTCCATCTAAACTAAATAAGTTATTTACACTAAATATATACATATATAGCACAAAAATTTTGCAATTAAAATTATATAAAGAATAAATTAATCACATAGGCACAAAATTAACTTACACAGTACAAATATGTTGCATATAGGGGAGCTGGAAGAAAGATCAAGGCAAGGATGAACATGTTTTAGAATTTTAACTTTTTATATGCCAATCAAATTGAAGGCATTTGTAATTTTGTCTAAGTAGTTCAAGAAACTTAACTTGTGATCCTTGCACTGCATAAGCATATTCATATACATGCATTCATGATGGAAGAAAAGCATTCAAGATTACATGTTTGCATTTGAAAAAGAATTCCCATGGCTTTGGTTTTGAAAAATCAATATGTGCACTACTTTAATCGATTACAACCAATAAGTAATTGATTACCTATGTGTATTATTTCTGGAAAAGCCATGATAAAGATCTTTCAATTCTGATTTTGTAAAAGTTTTAAAATGTCAAGTTTATATCAATTCACCCCCCCTCTTGGTATTTGGGTGTATTCTTTTTGTTTTAAAAAATATTCACTATCTAGCTCATCACAGTGTCACTTTGCACAATATAACAAAATAGATTAAGAAAAAAATTGCAAGGTGTTACAGTAAATCTTCATTTTATACTTGTAAAGCCGACATTGCTTCTTCAAAACAATATCGACTTCAGGGCAATTGTTCCGAAGAATATATTCATGTATAGACTCTTAAGCCGATATTTCTTAATGAAAACAATATTAACTTGGGGACAACTGTCATGGACTCCTTTGGACTTCCACATAGGCATATGGCCCAAAGCTTACGGATTGTGCAATATGTAAACTTTATACTGATTGTCCAATCTGTATGAGACCCAAAACCTTATACGGATTCTTCAATCCATGTCATTCTCACGGATTTACAAATCTGTATTACAGAAAACAAAAACAAGGACGAACAACTCACGGCAAAGGCGACGAAACAGTGAAAATCAACCACCATGAACGAAGAACACCAGCAATGAACACGAACCAGTACGACGGAGCTGGAGGTGCGACGATGCAAAAGAAGAATGAGGAAAACGAAAACAATGCAAAAGAAGAAGAATGAAGTGCATATGAATAATACCTAATACTGAACCTAATAAAAAGGAGTATTTCCGAAAACTTACTGTTAGGATTTGGGTGTAATAGAACTTATAATGGTATATGAAGCATAACCCAATACTATTATATAAAGGTATTTTCATGTCTACATGTATTGCTCCAAGCACACAATTTTATACATTGTTTACAAACTCTGACTTTAGCATCGAGTGCGTGATTGTAAGTTCTGCTCCTCAACGGAAACTATTGCTGCTCGCCGACATTCCTTATGCTACTTGAAGCATCCACCATGTCCGAAGGAACCAAAAATATCTCTAAAGAATTAATAAAGAAACATCAAACAAAAATAAGTACATGTGATTTTAGGTGAATTTATTATATTTAATTTATCTTAATCTAAGAAAAAATGTATTATTTATCGATATCTATTCATTATGTTAAATTAAAATATAATCAATAAATATAATTTACATAATATAAGTTATTTGTAGAGTGTAAAATTGAAAAGTAAATAAATAAAATAAAATAATTAGATCGAAACTTTTTATTTAAATTTAAAGATATTTTAAAAGAAGTTGACAAAATATATATTTTTCTTCATAAATCTCATATTATTAAATAAACTAAAATTAAAAATTCCATTTCTAAATAAAGCATTAAATTACGTTGCTATCTGCCAACTGCCCCCCGACCAAAAACAGAAGCCAGAAAATAAAGCCACACCGCAGAGAATGCTCAACCCTTTTTTCATTTCCTTTTCGATATCATCATTTGTTTCTGAGACACCCTTTCCTTGAATCATTACACCCTTTTTCCCCCTCTCTCAAAATAAAGTTTTTTTTTTTTTTTTTTTTTCCAAGTGTGGATGTTAAAATGAAGGGAATAATAGCATTGCACACGCTTTTGCCGTTTCTTCTATTTTCTGCCATTTTCCCACTCTCTTTCTCAGCTCAGCCCCCCAACGCCAAGAAGCCCAAAACCCCATCTTCTGATAATAATCATCATCGCCTTTCCTCCTCTGCTGTTTTCAAACTTCAGGGAAATGTGTACCCTCTTGGGTATGTTGTGATTCTACAATAATTGTTTTGTTTTGTTCAAACTTTATCATCAAGTAGTAATAGTATCATCTTGCTTTTATTGTTCATTTTTTTTCTCTCTCAGTTCTTGTTTTGTGTAATTGAATGGTTTTTTTTTGGATAACTTTGTTCTAGTCATTATATTAGTCTTCTGAGTTGAGCTATATGTTAAGTTTTTGAAACATTCTTTTATCGGTCTCCTATACTTAATAAAATGGAATTTTGTTTTTTGATCAGTTCTTATAGATTTGATTCCTGATCTAGTTTTGAGATTATTATCAAGAATATCTGCTGTTTCATAGAGTTTCACCTACCATTCAATTTCTAATTTATTTAGAGAAATAATAAAAGTTAGGTTTGACTGAGGCTTGTAACATTTTTCTTTATTTTTTTTATTTTATTTTTTTATTTTGGGGGGATTGGACTCCATCGCACAAAAAGTCACTTTTTTCTTATACATGTTTTGGAAGAAAAAGAAAAGGAAACATGGTAGTTGAATTTCTAAAGTGAATTGGTTTTTATTGTTAAGTTTAAATTACACGGGTTCCATGAAAAATATATGTATTCCTCTTTATGCAGGCATTACACAGTGTCTCTCAACATTGGCTATCCCCCCAAGCTTTATGACCTTGACATTGACTCGGGTAGTGACCTTACTTGGGTTCAGTGTGATGCACCATGTAAAGGTTGCACCAAGGTATGCTTAAACTTAGATTAGGCCTGCCTACGCGCAATGGCTACATAGAACTCAAAAAGTTAGTTAGAAAGATCTTTCTTGATTGATGGTCACGCTTGAAAACGACTAAGCAACAAAGAGAAGAAAAAAGAAAAAAAATTTCAGGAATCAGAGCAGTTTCTGAAGTATGAACCATAACAAATCATTTTATCCTGTTATTTACGCGGTGTCAATCTTTGCAGCCTCGCGATCAACTTTATAAACCCAATCACAACCTTGTGCAATGTGTGGACCAGTTGTGTTCTGAAGTGCACTTATCAATGGACTATAATTGTGCTTCCCCAGATGACCAATGTGACTATGAGGTTGAGTATGCAGATCATGGATCATCTCTGGGTGTGCTAGTCCGGGATTACATTCCTTTTCAAGTCACCAATGGCTCTGTGGTGCGCCCTAGGGTAGCCTTTGGGTAAGTGTTTTGCTTCCAATTTCCATCTTCATGAGTGACACTGGTGGTATCAACTACCAAGGCCTGTTTTGGATAAACTTACGCATCAGTATTAATAGGTGAAGGAAATAAGAAGGTAAACTGGTAAAACGAATTAAATTTTTCCCATAACCTAAAACTAACTTATGCACTTAACTTTTATATAAGCTCTCTCATCTAACACTGCATAAGTTGATTTTATCTTATTCTTTTACTAGTGTTTATAGTGAAGTTTATTCAAATGGGACTTAATTAGATAATTTGTATTGAAGTTGTGATGTCAAAAAAAAAAAAAAAAAGATGGTGAAGTTATGCTTCAGTAAATAGGGCAACAGGACAGAATTGTTCTACTCACAGGAAAAAAGTTACCATGGCTTCAACTTGGAGCTAAAGTTTTCCATTCATCTTTGAGAATAATTAAGAGTTTCTTTTTCTGATGAATGGCTAGGTGTGGATATGATCAAAAGTATTCTGGTTCTAACTCCCCTCCTGCTACATCAGGAGTCCTTGGCCTTGGGAATGGCAGAGCAAGCATTTTATCTCAGCTTCATTCTTTGGGTCTGATCCGCAATGTTGTTGGCCACTGCCTAAGTGCACAAGGAGGAGGGTTTTTATTCTTCGGAGATGATTTCATTCCCTCTTCAGGAATTGTTTGGACATCCATGTTGTCGAGTTCTTCGGAGTAAGTTTTAAAAATTGATGCCATTTGTTCCTTCTGAGTTTTTTTGTTTCACACATGCATCATCTGTTGCCGTTCATGAAAAGTTGCCAACAATCATTGCTTCAGAAAACACTACAGCTCAGGACCAGCAGAACTGGTTTTCAATGGAAAGGCTACTGCTGTTAAGGGTCTTGAACTTATCTTTGATAGTGGAAGCTCTTACACATACTTCAACTCACAAGCCTATCAAGCTGTTGTTGATTTAGTAAGATAGAAACTAGAGAGAGCCTCAATTTTCGTCATCAATTTTGTTGTCTTATATGGCCTAAGATATTAAGTCAGCCATCTTAAGTTAATAATTCATTGATCCATAATTCAGGTAACTAAAGATTTAAAGGGAAAACAGTTGAAAAGAGCAACTGATGATCCATCACTTCCAATTTGTTGGAAGGGTGCAAAGTCTTTCGAATTGTTAAGTGATGTCAAGAAATATTTCAAGCCCCTTGCATTGAGCTTCACAAAATCCCAGAATTTGCAGATGCACCTACCACCAGAAGCTTATCTTATTATCACTGTGAGCACCTTTTAAGACTGAACAAATCTGCCTCTAGTTAAGGAATCAAATGAATTTGTCTAACATGCTGTCCTTTACCAGAAACATGGCAATGTCTGCTTGGGGATTCTAGATGGCACTGAAGTAGGACTAGAAAATCTGAACATAATAGGAGGTAAGGCATGCCAATTCAACAGAGTATAAAAAATTCCTTTCTCTTATTTGATTATAATAAATGACATTTATTTCTGATTCTCAACAATTATTTTGATGGTAATATGCCTTTTATTGCTCTCAGACATCTCTTTACAAGATAAAATGGTGATTTATGACAACGAGAAACAGCGGATTGGATGGGTTTCTTCAAATTGTGATAGGCGTCCCAAGTAATATATTTCTCTTATCATTTCTTAGATAATTGTGAACGCCAATTAGTCTTATAAGGGAATATTTTCATGTTCATTAAAACAGTGTGGATCGTGATTTGGAAGGTGATTTTCCACACCCATATGCAACGAATTTGGGTATCTTTGGGGACCGTTGCCCTGCATCTTATGAAGAAACAGACTGAATGATTGCTAGGGAAGGAGGGTGCCTGGATGTACATTAGATAGCATCTATAATTCCATATAGTACACATATATATACATAGATTTTATTTTTTTTGTCACCTTACAATATTTTATGCTTCATAAGCTACATTTTGTGAATTTTAAATGATAACTTCCAAACGATACAAACTACAGTTACTGAACTTTGCTAGAGAAAAAATCATGAAGTTGAGAGGCCTCAATTCCCATCAGTGGCAAGTAGTTATTCACCTAAACTAACTGATAGGCCTTCACTGCTTCCATGCACCAGCACAAGGATGATTGAGAGATGATTGTCAGTATTTTGTGAAGTTACAAAGTATAATGTACCAGAAATAATAGTGCATATTAAGTTAAAAGACCCTGGATTAGGTACATAATTTCATGACTCTGTATTTTTTAGGAATTGATACCAACTTCAAAAACCCCGTGTACGACAGTCACAGCAGCCAACAGCATGATGCTACAAGTTTTGATTTGCATACTGCAAGTTGTAAAATGTAAAATAACATTAATCAGTCATGATAGTTTGTTCGCAAGAGATTATAATATTAGGCAGAAGATAACATACACGCAGGTATGCTGCTCAAAGTTGAATAAGAAAAAAGGATAGCATGTCACTCGTTTTACTTCCCTCCAGAAATTCCACTTCATTTTTCGTTAACTGGTAAATAAAAATCTATAATTTGGAATTTAACTTCTGATAGGACTTGTCTTGGCATATACAGCCGTCTTATCACATTGAAAATTAATAATATTTGATATTCATAATTTTAAAAATTATATAGCATCAAGCAGCAGGCCTAGAGGTAATAACTCATCAGAAACAGCATCTAGGATGGAGTAAATGTTTACATTTCCAGGATGTAAATGAAAAAAATTGACCCCAAATTATATATTAAAATTTTCATGGGCAGAAGAAAAAATCAATTTGTTTCATTAGGACATGGCAATGGAAAATTTATTGTTGAAAGGCAGGCAAGTGAGAAACGTCACCTTCGCATGGCAAATCTTTGTTATTGCCTCAATATGAAGGTTTTGAAGTTCTTCAAGGGCCATAACATCCAGACCAGCGATATCTTCACCCTATTACATAGTTAAAAGTGCTATCATTTGCAATTCTTTGTCTTCACGAAGAGAAATCAGAAAAACAAGTCTAGGCTATGTGATGCAAGATACATGACCACCTACGAAATTAACCCTTTGTGCCATTTATGGTTTCTACTCCAAAATGCAAATCTATTGTGAATGTAAATAGAAGATCGCAACCAGGGAGATCAGGTTCGATCAGGTTCGAAAAACCAAGTAACTAGCAACCTGTCTATAACTATTCTCTATGGATTTTTATCTTTCTACAGTGGAACAGTATCCTGAATTTTCTTTTTCTAGTCTTCTTGGAAGTTGGTACCCTAAGCCATATTTGTTATTGCTGTCTTTAAAAAATCCTACCTATAGCTATTTCAGAACCTTATGGTGTGTTTGGGAGAGGTGAAATGGAGTGGAAAGGAAGGAAAACTTTCAAAAATTAGTGTGGGTCCACACCTCCACCACACTAATTTAATTCAAATATTTTTTCTCAATTTCATTCCACTCAACCAAACACACCGTTAGGCTCTGCTAGAGATTTAGCTATTAGATTCCAGATATTTAAACAATTATGTTTTGCACTTTTTATATTCCTGCTTTCCCTAATTCAATGTCTAAAATTCCAAAAAAAAAAAAAATGTAGAATCCTAAAGCCAGTATTCACTTTGAGGTCAATTCTTTCAGACCTATATGTAGTTGTGCTCGAAGTATGATCTATCATTGTTGAAAGGTTTATGCTTAAATACATTTTTGGTCCCTATAATTCAGTGCCTTTTTCATTTTCGTCCCTACAATTTTTTTTTCATTTTATTCTTTACATATTGTGTTTGTTTTGTTTTTCATCCTTAAAGTGTTTTAGATAACGTTTTCTTTTCCACTGTTCAAAACGCTATATAAAGCACTTTAAGGACGAAAAACAAAAAAAAAACACATTTTACAAGGACTAAAAAAATATATTGGTACGAAAATTTAAAAAATGTTAAATTGCAGGGACCAAAAATGTATTTAAGCCAAAGGTTATCTATGTTTTTTTACTAATTATATTTCTTTGAAAGAAATTACTACTATCTGTATTAATTACAGTCTTAGAGAACTTGCTATTTAGTTAATCATATCATGAGTACATCTCATTGATCTTTCCTTTCCAGTCTACCTTATCACAATTTTCTCTTTCTTCATCATCTCTCTTCTAAAAAACAGTCACCTAAACTCATTTTCTCACCCTTGATCTTAGTTAAGTCAGGAAGAAATTCAATCAATGCAGATTATAAGCAGGATTTATGTTATCATGGAACATAGATGAAATATGAAATGTGGTCATGAGAATGAGATACCTTCAACATAGAAATATGACTTTCTAGTTCTTTGCATCTTCTTCTTTCTCTTTGATAATTAGCCCTCAGTTCTTCTAATGCAATCATATCTTCCATGCTTCCTAAAATTTCACCCTCTTTGTATTGTTTTCTATGAGAGTAACCATTAGATGTTGGATGTCCATTTTTAACCTTGGTTTGTACATCATTAGGCACATAAACAGTTGACTTGTCCTCAACATTAATCCCAGACTTTTTCATCTTTGACACCAGCATCCGCATGTTTGTAAGCTCATATTCCAAATCTTGTTTTTGGTGTTTTATTTCATTAAGTGTACTTCTTAGGTCTTCTTCCATTTCAACTTTCACAGATAGAGCTGCTTCTAATGCAGCTTCTCTTTGGAGTCTAGCATTAAGGTCCTTCTGCAACTCCTCAATGAGAACTTCGTTCCCCAACTTTTTTGATTTCCCATCTCGTTGAAAACTATTATTAATATTTTGCTTGCAATCATATGAAGATGTTGGAGAAAAGTTTGAATTGAAAGAGGCTTCCTTTGCAGCTTCCAGATCACCACTCAGTTCTGCATTTTCATAAGTAAGTTTAGTCACTTCTTCAGCGAGGTTTCGGAGTTCAACTGCTGCAGCTGCTGCCAACTCTTTTGCATATGAAGCTTCCTCTGCAAGTTTCTGGCTTTGAATTTCAAGCCCATCTTTCTCTTCCACTAATCTCACATTTTCCTGCCTTAAATTCTCTACTTCCGCTACCTACAATTGAATGTAATAGTAAAAAAGAAAATCACTCCTACTGAAACACAAACAAGCAAAAAAAATCTAGGAATCAATTCTCAAATTTATCTATTAAGCCAATAATAATTTAAGTTTACTTCTGCAGAAGGTGCCATAGAGAGAGAGAGAGATAACCTGCACAAGAATTTGAGAATTTATAATGGAATCATTACTTCCTTGCTTGGGGTGTGCTTGAGAAATTATTGCATGCAAGTTTTTGACTGATTGTGCTTCATCAGTCTTTCCTAATACGTCTCTAGAACAGTCAGTCTCATTATCAGCAACACGCTGATGATAAGTTGAGGTTTTATCCAGAAACAAATTTATATGTTTCTTTAGTGAAATAATTGTCTCTTGCATCTCAACGTTTTCTGAATTCTGTAGAATTTTAGCAAATGTCAGGAATTGCAACAAGTCCCCTTAAAAGGACATACAATTGTGTAATATACCTTCAACTGCAGTTGCTCTTGAAGTATCCTGTTATCTGCAGACTTGATCTTGAATGCTCAATCAAAATTAGAGAACAACTTAGTATAATACTCAGATTTATGCTAGCTATATGCAATTGAAACCATCAAGAGGACAAGCCAACCAACCTCAAGTTCAAAAATTCTTTCATTGAGCTCAGTGGTAAGCTTGGATAGAGCCTACATTAGAAATTAAGTAATATGTTAGTTGATTTTACCCATAAAATATACCCCAATTTTAATTTTAGATAAAACAAAGGAAGTTCGTCAATACATAACAAATTTGCAATATAAGCATCATTAAGAACCATTCAAAAAGAAGAGTCATCGCAAATTACTAAAAGTCAGAAAATTCTACTAAAACCTTGGGTCCTATAGGTTTTAGTTTTCACCCAAAAGAAAAAGTGGGGAAGAATCTCTCAACAAGGGAGAGGACAATCAAATGATAGGTTAGGTTCTCATTTGTCAAGTATAGGACCCTGTAAATACCCAAACCAAACAGCAGAAGTAGTACCCATTGGGTTAATGACCATGGCCAAGTACAAAAATTCTATCAAAAGTAGTCCCATTGCCCACCTCAATTACCGGGGTGCCATATGAAGATATCTTAGATTATGCTCAAGTATTAATTTCCCTATTTCCTCTTTATTTCTTATAATTGGTCACATTCCCTTATCACGATTTGTTTCCCTAATTAGCTTAACTAGGATTATGATTAAATGATTAATATAAATAAGGGTTAGTGTTCCATGTATTACAAAGAGATCAATACATCTATATATTGCTGTCCATCTCAGTTAATATCAGGGTTGTTAATAGTGTGCAATAGTAGCGTAGAGATGCATAGTGGCCCCTGGCCACTAAATGCACTGCCATCACACTTCACTGTGGCAGTTGTAGTGGCCGCAATTGCAGCATTTATCGGCATTATAGCATCACTATGCTGATGGTGTCCAAAATCCAGATTATGGTTAGAGGGGCATTTTAAGAAGGTAATTTTGGTCATCTATATCCTAAAGACCCAAACTCATTCACTCTTTTTTTCTCTATCTCTTTGGTTAGGCGTCGTATCCTTTGTTACTATTATTTATTTGTGTGTATGCTTAAGAGCTAAGACCTATAAATTTTTATTGTTAATTATGAACATGTCAAGATTTTTTAGTATTTTATTTTTTTATTTTTGAGCATTTATATGTATTAGTATGAATTACATAAACTGTATAACAAATTATTCCAAAAATAAAATACTGAAATATTAAATAAACAAGTCTGAAGTGAAGTGTTAAAAAGGAAAAAACAGGTTCAAGACTTAACTCCAGAGCAAGAGATGTCGAAAAAAAAGGGGACAAGTGGGTAAAAAGAGGAGATTGAGGGCCATAAAACATAATGTTGGATGTGAGAAAGAAAGGATGAAATGAGGATGTGGTGGTTGATGATACTAGTTTGAGAAAGAAAAAAAAATCCATGAAGAAGCTTAAATAAGAGATAAATGATAAGGTCAAGTTTTTTGAGTGTTTCTTTATTACTGTTCTTGAATTATATATACATGTTCACCATGGGTTGTAGCACACTGCATTAGACATAATTCTGTTTTTGTTCATCATGGATAATATGAAATATATACTCTGGGATTTTAACAATTACACCTATAATGATATATGGTGGTATTAAACTTCTTATCACAATGCAAATTCATATAGCATGAAAGAACAGCCAGATGTTACAAGTTTTGAGATAGAATTGTTTCAATTGTCTTTCACAAATATAGCTGTCTTTATAAGGTGGCTTAAAGTAGATTTTAGTTTCAGTTACCTGAGACATTTCACTGTTATTTGGTGCATGTCCTATTGATCCAATCATCCGTTGCTCTAGGATACGGATTTGATTCTTCTTTTGGCTAATTTCACCCTTCAACTTGTGCATGCCCTCCTGTCATTATCACCAAAACAACCCGCCCAGTTTTATTATGAAATATTAAAATTGTTCTCTGTTTGTCAATCTTAAATAAAAAGCTCACTTGTAGTTGGATATCTTCAGGCTTGTTAGCTGCTTGTTCAGACAGTCTTTTCAGAGAACTAATACAAAATGCCACCTCTCCAGCCAACATTTTTACTTGTTCACGCAGAAGATCCATTTGATCTGTAACAGTAGTTCCAGTCTGCAAGATATACAGCACAGTTATGGTTCACATCCATAAGATTCACCGGTTTCAAGATACATGTATCATGTGTCTTTCCAGCAATATGAATCACTAGTATTTGAGATCTCACCGGAGGAAGTTGACGACCTCCAACAGTTACACTGAACAAGTCACCTGCTTGAGTTCTTCCTGGAAAAGAATTTAGAGATGAAGCATTATCCTTTCTGCTGACTGAACTCCTGCGTGAATCTTTCATGTCATGAAGCATAACTCTGTTTGGAGTTAATTTTGAAGCAGATGCAGGTGACCCACTTGCAGAGTCCTCTCTATCAACATTTGGCGATAATCCGTCAACATTATCAGGTTTCTGTGTCAGTAGCAAATATTGTTGGTTGGACAACAATATACATAAGATACTAAATTCACATAAAATTTATATAGACCAATACCAATTGCCAAATCCTAATCCACACAAAACTCAGTTTGGCAGAAAGTCCCTAATCTATAGTGACCTATTATTTATGAATTGGGGTTTTTGTATTATTATTTTATACATTGATATTAACTTCTGTACTTATCAATTAGTCAATTATTTCAACATAAAAATAATATAGTTCAAATAGAGAAAGGAAAACAACTTACTCTCAGCTTCAACCAACCAAGCATTCCACGCCTTTTGCTTCTTTTATAATCCTTCCCCAATTCATCTAAATTGGTAATGTCATCCTTTTCTTCTGGTGAAGGAACTGAAGCATGGCTCCCGGTGTCATCATTAATCCAGGTCTCACGTTTTCTATCTGGTAAATATGCTAGCTGCATTCAGAGAATGACAAACATTTGTCATTATCATAAATAGTATTTACAATTTTACTGGCCATTCCAAGAAACTGGAAATTTGTATCTGAAAACAGCACATTAATTAAAAGTCAGGACATTAAAAAGATCAAATTCTAAAGCATATAAATGACTGCTGCACAAACTAGAGTACCCTTCTGAAAAACACACCTCATCTTCCCCAAAAGAATGTCTTCGTCTATGGTTGGGCCTTTCAGCAATGCTTGATGACATTGCATTCTTTGTAGAAACTAAGATTAATTTGGTTAGTCGCTGAATTCTTCCCATCAATGCTGCTTTAGCTTGTTCCTCCTCTTGCAATCTCGACTTCAATTTGGATTGGCCAGCTTCAAGCTATTACATAATGAAGAAATGCTTATTATGGGGAGGTGAAGAAACACCATACCAAATAAAGATATCAGTTTTGATGTGCAGTGAGGAAAGTAAATATCATTGGGTTAAGATTCAAGACACAACATTTTATTCTGGCATATTATGAAGTCTCCCACCACCAAGTACAGTGACACTTATTAGATGATCCATGATATATGCATCAGCACAAACCTGAAGCTTCAAATTAACTAGATCTTCTTGTGAAGATGTGGCCATATTGGGATTCTCAACCATGCCACGCTTCAACTGCTGCAGCTCCTGCTTTAACTCAGAAATTTCCTTCTGATACTTCTTGATCAGAGACTTCTCATCCATAATCTAGCACAAGGGAATCAGCAAAAAGTTTCTAGCATGAAATCACTGTGCCAAGTGGTTATCATTTTCAGCCTTTCACATAAACTAACCTTATTTTGAGAAGCTTTAATTTCAACATGCTTACTCCGATGTGCAAATTTTAATGTGTTGTGTGTCTCTTCACTACTGCTAGAAGCAGGAGTAACTGTGCAAATGAGCTTCAACAACCAAACCATAGTGTCATTTACAAATATTAGTTAGCCATGCAATTTTTTACAAATTACAACTAGCAGAAAATTCAAAGAGAAATTGTACTAACAGAAATCCGTCCATGGCCACTAAGGGATGATTGTAACAACCGAGTGAGCTTTGAATCTCGATAAGGAATATGAGTTGCCTTTCCATCTGTTAATTTAGCAATCACCTGCAATGCAGAAACAAGATTGAGAAATTTAATTACTTCACTTAACAAAATTTGAGAATGGGAATATTACACACCATAAGAACATCAGTGCATCCATGAATAGTTCTTTAAATGTAGAGAAAACTACAAGCTGGCAGCATAAATGCAACCAAGATTAGTCACTTATAGCCTTGTGTCAATAGAATTAATAGGCAGATTATTTGGCATTATTTGTGCAGATTTGTTGGCCCTTTAAACCAGCATATCTTGCATGATCGTATAGCTGTAATTGTGTAATTATTAATTAGTTAGCCCAACTGTAGGTTACAATTTATAGCTTTTTAGCAAACTTCAAGGCTACAAATCAGATATAGCTTTTTAGCAAACTTCAAGGCTACAAATCAGATTGTATCGTACTATTTAAATGAGAATTCTCCAAAGGAGAACACACAATTTTCACCCCAATTTCTCTGGGTTTGATGTGGTACCAATTTAGGTTTCGATCCCAACGTAGTTATTTTATTTTCCGCTGCGCTCCCAATCTGAGTTCCCAGTTCTAGTCTCTTGAGCGGTACTGTTCATGTCACAGTACTGTTCACATCGCGGTACTGTTCACAGCGCGATTACTGTTTGTTAGAACATATTTATTATATTTAGCATCAGGGCCCAATAGGGCCCATATATCTTGTGAATATATATATATATATATATATGTGTGTGTGTGTGTGTACTCTGTGTGCTGAAATAAGATAGAAGACATTTTTTTCCTTCTTCTTCAACTTGGTATCCGAGCTCTCTGGTGGTCCATACCGCCGTCCACCGCCGTCCGCTGTCATCGGAAAATTTTCCGGTGACCGTTTTCCGGCGAGACCCACCGGATCGGGATCGTCTCTTCCCGACGAACTGTTCTGTCCAAGTGTCGTTCTTTTCCGGCCAGCCACGCCTCGTCACGCACGGCTTCTTCTTCAGCCTTCTCTCTCTCGTGCCGGCACGTGAGCCGTTTTCCGGCCACCATTCACGGCCAAACTTGAATGCCAGCTCCGCCTCTTCCTCCTGGTTCCGTTTTTGCTTTTGTTTTTGAGTGGGTCCATCTTTTGCAACCTCCTTCTTCTTCACATCTCTTTATCGTGATGGCGGAGTCGTCCACTAATGCCATGAAGGGTATCTCAGCCTCTAACACAGCACAAGGCGTCATATCTACTGCTGTTCCATCCATCACTGCTGCAAAACTCATTGGCTCCACTAATTACAAGAACTGGTCCACCTCCGTTAAAATCTGGTTTGGTGGTCAGGGATATTCGAAGCATCTCACAACTAAAGCTACTGACGTTCCCCAAGAAAGAAAGTCGGATTGGAATAAAATCGATAATCAGCTTTTGATCATTCTTTAGCATTCCATTGATGTGACCATCCTTGATATCTTCTACTCTTTTGAGACCTGTTATGAAGTATGGGAGGAAGCAAAAAGTCTCTACACAAACGACATTCAGCAACTCTATACTATTGTCTCTCGAATGATGGAATTGCGAAAATCCCCTGATTAGAAAATGGAGGCATAAGTTGGTAGGAGTAGCTCCTTAATGAAGGATTTTATGGCTATTCTTATGCTGCAAATGCCAATGAATATAGGAAGCAAGTCGAGCATCTCTTTATGGTCGTCACTCTTTTTGGTCTTCCCAAGGAGTTGGAAGGTGTACGAGATAATATTTTGACCAGTGGTGACCCTACTCTATCACAAACCTTCCAGCGCTTGTTGAATCTGAAAAATGAGACCGTCTCTACACCTACTCTCGGTTCAGTAATTGATTCCATTGCCCTCATCTCACATAGTAATGAATCCCGTGGAAATGCTGGACGAGGTAGAGGACGTGGTCGTGGCCAAGGTGGACGTGGTCCGAGGCTTTATTGTAACTATTGTCAGACGCGTGGCCATGTTGAGGAGCGTTGTTACACAAAGTATCCACACTTTAAACCTTCTCCTGCTGCTCATATTGCTGTTGTCTCATCTTCCTCCTCCGGATCAGTCTCACTCTCTCAGGCAGAATATGAGGCTTTCCAAACTCTTTTTAAGAAGGCCTCTCTTCAGATTACCACTCCAGATACTGGAAATCATGTTGCCTGTCTATCTCGATCATCGCTTGGCCCCTGGATACTTGACTCAGGTGCTACCGATCATCTCTGTGGTAATAAGGACCTTTTCACTTCACTTACTTACTCTGACAATTTACTCAAACTTAGAATTTTAACAGCAAGATTTTGCAAATATGGTGTATGTACTCCATACATCTTCCACCATTCAGCTGTAATGCAATTCATATGCATTAGTATTTACACGAATTATCAAATAATAATTTAAATTGATAAAAAAGTGAAATTGTCCACTTACCAGGAGCCATTGTATTCCTTTTCCTTATTGCTGCGCTTATTCTAAAGAGTCCTCCAGCCCTCTTATATATTGGCAGCTCACTATGAATCTTATCTACAAAATCTTCATTTTCACTAAGCCTATCAATGCATTTGTATAGGGCATCTAGCACTTCAACATCATTGTCAATGTTCCGATTGCCATAAAAGAACTCGGGATTTAGATAATAACCCGCAGCATGCAAAGGGTGGTGCAATTGGCACTCCCATCTTCTATCAATAGTTGCATAGATGTCCTTATACTTGTCTTGATTGCCATTGAAAACCTTTTCAATTGTTTCTTTGACCCTATCCATGGCCTCATAAATATAACACATAGCGGGTTTTTTTTCATTATCCACCAACCTCAAGACACGCACAATAGGCCCCATAGCCTTCAAAGTGTAAACTACATCATTCCAAAATGATGGCATAAGCACAACAGTTGTTCCTTTCTTTCCCTTCGGATATTTAGCCGCCTTGGACTTCAACCATTCATCCGAAGTGAACATCCTTCTAAGATTTGTTTTTTGCTTATGCAATCTTTGCAAAATGAGGAAGGTTGTAGCAAATCTTGTAACTCCGTGTCTCACCAACTCAAACTTGCTTGTGAACTTTCTCATGATGTTCAAAGCCAATGTATGGTTATAAATGTAACCAACAACCTTGATGCCTCTTTGTATAGCCTTTTTAACTTTAGAGATCTTTCCAATATCTTCAAGCATCAAATCAAGACAATGGGCAGCGCATGGAGTCCAAAATAATTTTGGTCTAGTGGTTTGTAAAATTCTACCTAAAAAGAGCAAAATCAATAAACTTGAATAAGTAACAATTAAAAGTTGATTACAAACTTACCATTATAAATCAAAACTTGATTAATAATAATTCTTACCCGCCATAACGTAATTACTCCCATTGTCCGTCACCACTTGAATGAGATTCTTTTCTCCAATCTCCTCCACAAAGTTATTCAAAAGCTCATGCACTTTGTCCCCGGTCTTCATATATTCACTAGAATCAACACTCTTCACAAACATTGTTCCCAATGAACAATTTACCAAGAAGTTATTTAGGGTCCTATTCTTTCTATCCATCCAACCGTCCGACATAATTGAGCATCCATATTTCAGCCTTTCCTCTTCATGATACTTCAACAATTCTTTTGTGAAATCCATCTCCTTTTTAAGAAGTGAAAGTCTCAATTCATGAAACGTTGGAGCCTTTAAATGAGAACCATAGTTTCCAACTTCCTTAAGCATCATTTTTAAACTTTTTGATCTAGCAACATTGAATGGAATTTCATTCCTATAAAAGAAACAAGCAATATATTGAACCGTTCTTGCTCTTGCTTCCTTTTGACAAGCATCATTTACGCTCGTTTGCCGCTTTTCTTTTCCCACTTGGAGTGTTTGTTCAGGTTTTTGTAAAAAAGCAAATCAAGAGGACCTTTAACATTTGTATTCCTCTTCTTGGTAGCAGCTGAAGTGACCTCCATTGATGATGTTAGAGGTCTTTTTCCACTTTGAAGCCTTGCAATCTCTTGCACCTCGTCTTCTTCTTCTTCGTTTTCTAATTCTTGCATCCCCTCCAATAACTCATTTTCAGCAATTTTCTGCTCATAGGCTGCCTTCATTTCCAATTTAACATCTTCCAGTATTTTCCTATAAGCACCCACATCTCCTCTTATTCCGAGTTGATGCTTTTTTGCTCTAGTAATTCCCCCGGTAGATGTTTTCAAGCAAAAATCACATGTCACGCTCTTCCTATTGTTCTTGTTCTGTAAGCTGTTCCACTTCCAAAAGATGTCAATCCTATCACCTATAGGCTTAAACATTGCAGTTGAAGATCCGACTGATGGCATGGTATTAGTTGTCTTGTTATTTCCTTGTTGACTAGACATTGGTGGTAGGGAACCAGAGGCCATGATTCTGCTGGGCAGAATAAAAACACAAAAAAAAGAAAAGAGAAACGATAACAAAAAAGAAAAAAAAAGGAAAGAGAAGAAAGAAAATACGAAACAAAAACAGAAAAAGAAAAACCGACGAAGAAGAAGAAGAAGAAAGAAAGTAAGAAACAAAAACAGAAAAAGAAAGGGCAGGTCGCACCTCGACGGAGAAGGAGAAGCAAGAGCGGCGAAAGAAAAAGAAGGGGAAGGTCCCACCTCGACGGAGAAGCAAGAGCCGCTAGAGAAGAAGAAAGAGACGTTGCACAAGGGAACGAAGGTCGCACGAGACGCCGCTAGCCGGAGCAGGTAGTGTAGGGAACGGCAGTCGCACGAGACGTCGGAGAAGGTCGCGCGCAGGGAACCGCGGTCGCACAAGCCCTATTTAATGACTAAAACGTGAGGGACTTTTCGACCTTTAACTCGCACACGATTCGTGGCCGCGTCACCTCGATTGCGGGCGCGACGCCACTCTCCCTGTCGCGGGCGCAACAGCCGCTCCTCTGAAACGCACCGCTACCCTTCCCCTTGTAGCGGCACATACCCGCTCCGCTCCGCCGCAATTGCGGCCGCGATGTCCACTATTGATAACATAGACCATTGTTATTCACCCGATCTCAAGCGTTACTTTGTGTCCGCTGATGTTACCTTTATGGATCAATAACCCTTCTTTGGTTCAGCCACTCCTTTATCCCAGGTTGACTATGTTCTACCCATTCCTATCCTTACTTTGTCTCCTCCGGTTGTCACTGAATTTCGACCTGAGAACCGTCCTTTCCTTACTTATCAACGTCGTCCTCGTTTACCATCCGATGCCAACCCTACAATAGCTGTTCCTCCCACTGACTCATCGACTTCTCCGATTATCTCATCCCCTCCGGCTCCTACACGAGAGACTACTCCCATTGCTCTCCGCAAAGGTATCCGTTCCACCTGCAATCCTCATCCTCTTTATGCTTTTTTAAGTTATGATCGTCTTTCTTCATCACATTTTTCTTTTGTATCTAGTCTCTCTTCTGTCTCTATTCCTGAGACCACAGGTGAAGCTCTCTCCCATCCAGGTTGGCGCCAAGCTATGATTGATGAGATGACTGCTCTTCATTCTAACGACACATGGGACATTGTTTCTGCTCCTCTTGGGAAATTTGTTGTTGGCTACCGGTGGGTATTCACAGTTAAGGTTAGTCCTGATGGCACCATTGATCGTCTCAAAGCCCGACTAGTGGCCAAGGGCTACACTCAGATTTTTGGTCTTGACTATGGAGATACTTTTTCTCCGGTTGCTAAGATGGCCTCCGTTCGCTTATTTCTTGCTCTTGCTGCCATTCGCCACTGGCCACTTCTTCAGCTTTATATTAAAAATGCTTTCCTCCATGGAGATCTGCAAAAGCAAATCTATATGGAGCAACCTCCCGGCTTCGTTGCTCAGGGGGAGTCTGGGAAGGTGTGCAAACTCCGCAAATCTTTATATGGGTTGAAGCAGTCTCCTCGGGCTTGGTTTAGTCGCTTCAGTTCTGCAATTCAAACTATTGGGCTGATCCGTAGTGAGACTGATCATTCTGTCTTCTACAGGCATACTGATGCTGGTCAATGCATTTATCTTCTAGTCTATGTTGATGATATTGTTATTACAGGCAGTGATCATGTTGGGATTGACAAACTGAAGCGATTTCTGTTCAGCCAATTCCAAACTAAAGACCTTGGCAAACTTCGCTATTTTCTAGGGATTGAGGTGGCACAATCCCAACAAGGCATTTCCATTTGCCAAAGGAAGTATGCTTTAGATATTCTAGAAGAAACTGGCATGTTGGGTTGTAAACCAGTGGATACTCCTATGGATCCTAATCTTAAACTGTTACCTAGACAAGGGGAGCTCTTATCTGATCCTAGCAGGTATCGGAGACTTGTTGGGAAACTAAACTATCTCACTGTGACGAGACCAGATATTTCCTTTGCAGTTAGTGTTGTAAGCCAATTCCTTGATTCTCCTTGCAGTTCACATTGGGATGCCACTATAAGGATTGTCAGATATATCAAAGGCACACCAAGAAAAGGCTTATTATACAAAGATAGAGGGCATTCTGAAGTATGTGGGTATTGTAAGACCCAGACTTCTAGCGCGGATGGAGTGGGGTGCCACGCGGATGGCGCCAGAAGTTCTGCTGAGAAAACCATGTTGGAGGTGTGGCGCGATTAGTGCCAGAGTTGGCGAGGTCAGCGCCGGACTCACTGGAACATGGCGCCAAGGGCGCTAGGTTGGCGCGAAGAGCAACATGGTCTCTAGAGTTTGGCGCCAGGGGCGCCATGGTGGTGCGAGAGGCGCCATGGTGGCGCGAGAGGCGCCAGAGTTTGCAGCCAGCGCGGACAGCGCCAGGTGTGGCGCGGGTAGCGCCACAGGTTCGGGATGTTGGCGCTAATGGCGTGGGTGCGGCGCGGTTAGTGCCGCAAGGTCGGTGGAGCTGGCGCGGGTAGCGCCAGAGGTGGCGCGATCAGCGCGGGACCTCTGGCAAACCCAGTATATAAAGCCAGATCGCGATTTTGGGAGAAGAAAACCTTCTTCTTCCTCTGAGTCTCCTGCAGTCATGGGAGAGCTTCCCAAGCTCCCTTGACCTTGTTTCTTCACCCTTATCACTTCCTAAACCCTTTTAACCTCCTAGAAACCTTGAGAGATCTTGAATCCTTCCTACATATCCTTTGAAACCCCAGAGAAGCTCCTTCTCCGAGAGAGGCTGAAGAAAACTCGAGTTTGGGCGAGGAACGGCGGTGATTCAGCTGTACCAGGGCTAGGGAGAGTAGCCCAGAGGCCTTCCTCATCAGTTCTGAGGTAAGAAACTCGAGTTTCTTCGATTGATTTATGGTTTGGGGATTTTGATGAATAGTGACCCACTGTTGGTAGAGCTAGAATTAGCTCTGGGTCCAGTTGAGAAATGTGTTTAGGATGATGAGAGGAGGAAGGATTAGCTTTCAGTTTGTGATTTGGTGACTGTTGGTTTTGGCTCTAGGTTGTGCATGTGTGACTTGGATTGAGTCACTTGATATTGAGACATGCAAGAGCCATGTTGATGGGCTTGTGGTGCCTGAGAGGCTAGGAGAACGGTGTCTTGTGGTTTAGACCGTTCAAGCCCTATGGAAACCCTTGAGTTGTTGGATTGTGAGAGCTATAAGCTCATTGTGGATGGCTGATGTTGAGTCTGTGGGGGCTCTGAGGCCGTGATGGATCTGAGATAGACCACTGAGGGTCTATGGAAAGGCTTGTGATGAAGGAGCCTGATGAACCTAAGGGTAGATGACTTGGGTCGATAGAAAGGACTGAGGTTCCTTTCTTAGTGGCAGTTGATGACTGCTTGATGAGCTTATGTTTGTTTATATGCTTGTATGGTCTGTAATCTGCGTTGTGTGCCTTGGTAGGGCTCGACCCTGTGGGTGTCAGGGACGTAGGCCATCATTCAGGATTGGAGCTGTAGGCACGGCTTGCCAGGTAAGCTCATCGTTTTGGGATTGAATCCCTTTCTCTAGTTTGCCACCCAAGTGGGGTGATGGTTTATTACTTTATGCAATTGATATATGTTGCATGAAAAGGCTAATGTGGCCTATTGATGTTATGATATATATATATATATATATATATATATATACATATGGATCTCAGAAAGAAAAGCCCTGGTGGCTTATTGTTGTTTATGATTAGCCACACACCGGGATGGTGTTAGAATACATTTGTATGAGACTAAACCCCAGGATAAACACTATGAGAGTGTGAGGGGGATGATACACCTGTTGGTACAGGTGTGATTGGCCCTGGGCCTTTTGATGGATGAATACTGTGTGGGTGTTCTGTGAATTCTCTACGAGACAAAGACCATAGTGGTGGTCTGTGATTAAGATAAGATGATACTAGAACAGTATCGTGCTATATGAGATTCTCTGGCCAGTAGAACAGGTTCTGAGGAAATCCTGAGGGATTGAGTGCCTCCTGTGTGGGATGATCTCTCTCAGGCATATGAATGGAAGCCCTGAGGGATTGAGTGCTCCCTGTGTGGATGATCTCTCTCAGGCAGTGGTTATGTATCCTGAGGGATTGAGTGCTCCCTGTGTGGATGATCTTCCTCAGACCGGGATTGGAAGTCCTGAGGGATTGAGTGCTCCCTGTGTAGATGATCTCTCTCAGGCAGTGGATTTGGAAGCCCTGAAGGATGAGTGCCTCCTGTGTAAGATGATCTCTTTCAGGCAAGTGATTGAGCGGAAGTCCTGAGGGATGAGAGCTCCCTATGAGGATAGTCTCTCTCAGGCATGTGTTTGTGAAAGTCCTGGACGTGATTGCCCTGTGTGGATGTTCTTTCCCAGGCCAGTGTATATGAAAGCCTTGGAGGTAATTGCCCTGTATGGACGTTCATTCCAGGCCAGACTGTAGACAAATATGTTGTATCTCTAAGAGAGGGCCTTCCGAGGGGATGAGAGCCTAGAGCCTAGAGCCTCTTAGATGAGCCATATTTGGATGAGTTAAGTCCTGAGTGGTTGACTCAGGCCATGCTTTGTATAGTTCATGAGGCGGTGCCTCTCTGGTATGATAGTGTCCAGTAATTGACACTCTGTGATGGTATCTCTGTGAGACGGTTGTGAGACGGCTATGAGAGCCAGTGTGAGGTGTTGCACCTCTGAGATTGATATTGTCCAGTGATGACACTTGTTTGATGTACCTGATAGCCGGGTTCTGAGAGCCAGGATGATGTCCTAGGCCTTATTTCTGGTTTGGTATATGTGTATGCTTGGAGGTGAACCATGGTAAGGGAGGATCTCCCAGAACCCTGAGTTTACTGAGATGTTTATCTCACCCCGTGTGGGGTTGTGATTTTCAGGTGCTTCTTCTAGAGGAGAGGAGCAGTCACGGGGCAGGAGGCCCTAGTAGAGTGGCTGACATGGAGGAGGGCTGCAGATAGAAGATCAGAAGAGTTTTGTGTTCTGTCTTGTACTCCCTGTGTAGGGAAAGAGTGTGTGTGTACACCCATGGTGTTGTACATATTATATTGTATGACCACAAATGTTGTCTAGATTCTGTAATGTATATGTACAAAACCTTATGTTGTTATGATGGGATGTTTCCTCCTGTTTATCTGTGTTTGGTTTTGTATCTGCCTATGTTTTATGTTTGAGTTAACTGGATCAACAGGGGCTTGTTTATGATGTTATGTGGTGTGTTTTATGTTCCATGCATAATGAAATCAAGAAATTCGATTCTATCGCTTCCGCACTGCTTTTACATAACGCTTTTAGCGTGATTCTGATATTATTGATGATAATACTCCGGAGGCCTACGGGGTGTACAGGTATTCAGATGCTAATTGGGCAGGCTCTCCCTTAGATAGATGCTCCACTTCAAGATACTGTATTCTCTTTGGAGAAAATTTGATATCTTGGAAAAGCAAGAAGCAAACCATGGTGGCCAGGTCCAGTGTAGAGGCAGAATATCATGCCATGGGGATTGCAACATGTGAGATCATCTGGTTGCAACAATTGATTGAAGAACTTCATATTTGTGAGCAGCGGCCTATGAAACTTATTTGTGATAATCAGGCTACGCTACATATATCTTCAAACCCAGTCTTTCATGAGAGGACCAAACATTGAAATTGATTGTCATTTTATTAGAGAAAAGATTCGAGCTGGGCAGATTGAGACAGCTTTTGTAAACTCTAGTGATCAACTAGCAGACATTCTCACAAAGGCCCTTAGAGGACCTCGAGTTAACTACATTTGTAACAAGCTTGGTGTCCATGATATATATGCACCAGCTTGAGGGGGAGTGTTAGAACAGATTTAGTATATTTAGCATCAGGGCCCAATAGGGCCCATATATCTTGTGAATATATAGAAACTGAACTTTCTTGCACTAGAGGAAAATCAGACATGGGACATGGTTCCATGTCCTCCATCGGTTAAACCTCTTGGCAGTAAATTTGTACTTGCTATAAAACTATGTTTACATGGATCAATAGATCGATACAAGGATAGATTGGTTGTTCTTTGAAATAAGCAAGAATTTGGCCTAGACTATGAAGAGACCTTTGCACCAATGGCCAAGATGACTACTCTGAGGACAATTATTGTCATTGCTGCATCTGAATCTTGGAAAATTCACCAGTTAGATGTCAAAAATGCCTGCCTTCATGGTGACCTCAAAGAAGAAATTTACATCAAACTTCCTACTAGTATGCCCTCACCATTACCTAATATTGTTTGCAAGCTAAAACATTCTTTGTATGGATTAAAATAGGCACCAAGAGTGTGGTTTGAAAAGTTTAGAACAACACTACTTGGCTTTTCCTTCATCCAAAGTAGCTATGATCCATCTCTCTTTCTACAAAAGACCTCAAAAGGAATTGTGAATTTGTGATCCTCCTTGTTTATGTGAAAGACATTATCGTCACTGGCTCAGATCAAGAGGCTATCACTACAATCAAACAATTGTTGCATACAACTTTTCACATGAAAGATCTTGGACAACTCACTTATTTCTTGGGATTAGAAGTACAATTCTAAAAAAAAGACATCTTTGTCACTCAGCACAAATATACTCAGGATTTAATTCTGTCAAAACCGTGTTGATCACTGTGTATTTTAGGAAGTTTTATATTTTATCCTTGCTGTAATTTTATTCTGTATCACAGCTGTATCTTGCTATTAATACTAGGTTTCTGTATTTAGGAACAATCCCATAATCACAGGGATTTGTCTCCTTAGAATTAGCTGTCCATATTTCCTAAAATAGCCAGCAGGCTCATGTATA
>PYAF01003911.1:1079605-1102735 GCA_007407185.1 Glycine tomentella | reverse complement strand
AGACAGCCTGCAGACCAGCAAGTACTCCAGTTGATCCAAATATAAAGTTGGGAAGTGCAGAGGAGGATATTGCCGTGGACAAGGAAATGTATCAAAGACTCGTGGGCAGGCTTATTTATTTATCTCACACTAGGCCAGACATTGCTTTTGCTGTGAGTCTAGTCAGCCAGTTTATGCACCAACCAAAGGAAGCACATTTGCAAGCTGCCCTTAGAATTGTTCAGTATTTAAAAGGGACTCCAGGAAAAGGGATTTTGTTCAAACGAAACAAGAGTGTAAGTCTTGAAGCATATACAGATGCAGATTATGCGGGGTCAGTTGTGGATAGGAGATCAACTACTGGATACTGCACCTTCCTTGGTGGAAATCTAGTGACTTGGAAGAGCAAAAAACAGAGTGTAGTAGCTAGATCGAGTGCTGAAGCAGAATTTCGAGCAATGGCCCAAGGAATATGTGAACTTCTATGGCTAAAGATTATATTGGAAGACTTGAAGATAAGGTGGGATGAACCTATGAGGTTATATTGTGACAATAAATCTGCAATTAGTATAGCCCACAACCCAATACAGCATGATAGAACTAAACATATTGAGGTGGACAGACATTTAATCAAGGAAAAGCTTGACAGTGGCTTGATTTGCACCCCATATGTGTCCACTCAGAATCAACTTGCAGACATTCTCACCAAAGAGCTGAACTGCATTAACTTTGAAAGAATTATATCCAAGCTGGGAATGGAGAACACTTACTCACCAGCTTGAGGGGGAGTGTCAAAACCATGTTGATCACTGTGTATTTTAGGAAGTTTTATATTTTATCCTTGCTGTAATTTTATTCTGTATCACAGCTGTATCTTGCTATTAATACTAGGTTTCTGTATTTAGGAACAATCCCATAATCACAAGGATTTGTCTCCTTAGAATTAGCTGTCCATATTTCCTAAAATAGCCAGCAGGCTCATGTATATATAGGTCCAATGACCTCATAATTGAATAAGAGAAAAAAAATACTCCTTCTAAATTTGAGAAATTCAGCTAGCTGGTCTCACCACTGCAACTACAGTTGACACTCCCATGGAAGTTAATGTTAAGTTAAGACAGATTGAAGGTGAACTCCTACGAGACCCAACTTTATATAGAAAGTTGGTTGGAAGTCTCATCTACCTAACCATCATAAGACCTGATATCTCTTTTGCTGTCCACACAGTTAGCAAATTCATGCAAAATCCTAGACACTTGCATCTTACAGCAGTACAACAAATGATTAAATATTTGCTGGTCACTCCCAGTCATGGTCTCTTCTTTCCTACAGGTGCAACAATACAACTTCAAGCATACAGCGATGCTGATTGGGCTGGATGTCCCGACCCAAGGAAGTCTACTACTGGCTGGTGTATGTTTTTAGGAGATGCTCCTATCTCCAATGCAAGAAACAGGAATCGATCTCTAAATCCTCCACTGAAGCAGAATATCGGTCCATGTCTGCAGCATGCTCTGAGACTATTTGATTACAGGGCCTTCTTTCAGAACTTGGTTATTTACAAGCAACATGATAAGAACAGAGAAGATGGAATAGAATTGAAAAGATGAAATAGAAATTTTATATAAGTAATATTGAGATATCTTTTGTACAACACAAGTTTTCGAGAGCCTACCTCTCCACAATTTAGACTTCTCCTTCCTTGATTTTCCCTGCCTCTTCCTAATATGGTTTACTTCTATTTATACTGCATCTAACATCTATTCCTAATTGACACAACTGTTCAGTTGAACAGTTGTGACTGTTCATTTGTAACTGCTCCAGATTTGATGTTATTTTGGCTCCAAGGGTTGTGCCCTTTCTCCTCCGGTTGCACCCTTCTGAGTCGTACTTCCTGGCCCTAAAGATTGTGTCTCTACACCAAGGGTCATGTCCCCTTGATTCACATCTCTTGACCTTGCACCCCTTGGGTGGATCATGTCTGTTGGGTGATCACCAAGGGTCATGTCCCCTGGATTTACATCTCTTGACCTTGCGTCCCTTTGGTGGATCATGTCTGTTGGGTGGTCAGCACTCCTTGAGTGGTCCAAAACTGTTGCTTCTCTTACTCGTTACTTGCGGGTGTACGCGCTAGTGATGGGTGGCTTACGCTTATCACAACACCAACTCCGTTGCATGTTGATAATACAAGTGCCATACAGATTGCAACAAATCCTGTATACCATGAAAGAACAAAGCACATAGATGTCGATTGTCATTCAATCTGGGAAGCCTATGACCACAGAATTATCACTTTGCCTCCTGTCTCAACCTCTGTTCAACTAGCCGACACCCTCACCAAATCTTTGACACATCAACAACATAATTTCCTAGTCAGCAAATGGATGCTTGTAGATCCACCAGCATCAATTTGTGCAGATTTGTTGGCCCTACAGATTTGTTGGCCCTTTAAACCAGCATATCTTGCATGATTGTATAGCTGTAATTGTGTAATTATATCCTTAATTAGTTAGCCCAGCTGTAAGTTACCATTTATAGCTTTTTAGCAAACTTCAAGGCTAGAAATTAGATTGTATCATACTATTTAAATGAGAATTCTCCAAAGGAGAACACAAAGTTTCACCCCAATTTCTCTGAGTTTGACATTATGGTATAGATTTACTGCACTCACAGTGATGCCCTCCAAACAATTGTGAAGAGACAAAGGGACTCATTAAATCACACACAGTGCATAGGGGCAAATAAGGATTTTTAAGGGCCAAGAAATGATTGATGAAGAAAATCAAACAAAAAACTCAAGAACAAATTACTACCAAAGCTATTGTTGAAGAGGGGGAAATTGTTATATTTAATAGGCAACTAACCTCAAAAGTAAACATTTGAAATGACTAGAATAATATTGTGCATAAAACGAAGGAAAGAGAAAAACTAACATTTAAAACTAGGATCACAGCTGGTAAAAGGAGTTCAAAAAAATTTAAGACAAGCAAAAATTTGGCATAATATTACCGTTCCAAGAGTTAGCAAGCTTTTATTAATGTAGGAGCCTTCTTTCCTCCGCAAACCAGTTGTTTCGGTTTTAGAACTTTCAGACCCTGCAAGATCAATTAAGTGCTGGAAAAGAAGGGAGGAGCTTTTAAAAGTGGTAATAAACAAAATGCTAGATGCATTTACTTGAGCAATATAGTAATGAATAATCCTGGTCTTATGAGTATTACCAAGTGGGACAATGTCACATCCTCTTCCCCTATATTTTCACCTCGGGAACTGCTTTCAACAGTCTGAAAGAAATAATGTAATCAGTAAAGCAGCATGAGCCCCACAAAGAAATAGAAACAACAATAAAGTACAATTAAGTAATGATTGATGAAAACACATTCATAATAAATAGCATTTAACATATAGCTACTCATGCAATTAATTTTATGTTATACCATAGTTATGTGATGCCTTGTTTCCTATGAATTTTAAAATATCTCATGTTCATGTATGTGATCAATTTCTAACGACTTTTGGTAACAAATAGAAAATTACATTATTAGCAGACCATCAAATGTTGAACACATTTTAAATCTAAGCCAACTAAACAGAATTTTGGAGTGTTAAATGACAAAGAACCATGCATTCAAATCTTAAACATATGGAGATTATCTTGACATACCAAGGTGAAAATAGTGTGGCTTCGACTGCTGACTAGATTGAAATTATTTGAACCCACATGTCTATGCTCTGCATTATTTCAGAAACTAGACATTAAAATGCATGAATTAGAAGAAATAAGAATCTAACAATACAAGACCAAAGAAAATGTAACAACCATAAACGACTCAAGAAAGCAGATCATAAAATTTGCAGTAGGCAGCAAATTTTAAGTACAAAAGATGGTCATGCTTTAGTTGGAGCACAACATAAAGCATTGTAAAGGAAAAACTTAGAAATGAATGCTACCAATGGTTTAAAATGAGAAGAAACTAGAAAGGGAAGACAAACATAAAGTTTATTATACCTTCGCCAGTAGCAATCAAAGAAAGTGCATGAGCAGGGGATAGCACAACTTCCTCTTTGATTCCTTCAACATATGTACCCTGTCACCATTATATATACCTTGCAGTCTCATTATAAGATTCAATTAAAATGCATATCAAGCCTTCTTTATTCAATATCTAAGATAAGAACAATAACAACCAATAGATGTTTGTGTGTAACAAAGAAGATTGCTAGCAACACACTCTTTTTAACACTCTTCAATATTGAGTGTGGGTACCAAATATGGCTAGCTTCGAGCTATTACAACTGAAGTAATGACAGTAAGAATTAAGTTTTAAGTAAGTTTATGATTTATATTGATATCGAATTGTATTGGAATCTCTTTTGGCAGAATTAGGACTGCTTTAGAAATTATTTTCATACTAGAATTAGAAATGCATGGACCTTACAACTTTTAGAACTAAGGTTGTCAAAATCATATTAGAACACACCATACTAATATGATATCCTATTAACCAAGTGATTAAGGTACTGAAGTTAAGGTTGAACCATTCGGGTACTACCCGAATTTGATCCTTGGCAAAAAAAATTTGGTCAGGCTTTACTTACCTCCCAGCCAAATTACGGATTAGTCAGGGTCCCTTTCCACTGATAAACCGGAGGGTTAAGACCAAAAAAATCTGATATCCTATTATTCAGAATCTCAATTCTCTCTTTTCCCCCTTCCCTATTTAAACCTTATAATTTCAACAAGCAAACATTCAGACATTCAGAGTTGAAGATAAACTCGCCATGTAAAATTCACCGAGTGAAACTTTTGACAATGAGAAAAAGGAGCTCGCAACTTAGTGTGCTTTAAAAAAAGGAAAGGAAAGCCAAAAGACTCTTGGATAAGCAATTGCTGACATGAAAAACAGAAAATAAATAATGACAGTATGACCAGCTCTTGACTATCCAATATTAATTTAATAAATATAAATACCTGAGCATCCTCTCGTATTCTTAGATTCTGCCCAGTTGGATCCAGCAAGTCATTAATGACCTACAAAAAATAGCACATAAAATTGAAAAGTGATACTCATTAAGATATAGATACATATGACCAAGGATAGATGATAGATTCATGCCTGAAGGACTAATGTAAATAGAAGTTTGAGGGAAGCGAAGCAAAAAATAAAAAGAAATAGTTCCAAAAATGAGGCTTGTAGTTGCAAGTCAAATTGGAGACATTGTGCCAAAAGATATTTGAAATAATTCCTTTTTCAAACACCCTCTTATGCTTATATTCCCTAACAAGTAACAACTGATGCAACCAAGATAAATCTTGGCCAAAAAATTATTTTCAGTCCACCGCAAGCAGCCAAAGATTATTTCATTTATTTGCGACTATAATGTTGATTGCACTAAGCCTTTTGGCATCTCCATTTAAAGCAGTTTTATTTTCTTATTCTTTTTTTCTTTGGGAAAACTGGGTTCCAAGTTCCAACAGAGGTTTTATGTGCTGGAAAACTTGTAACTTCCATTTCATCTGTTAAACAAACAAGCACTAAATGACTAAATAACTATACTGTTCATACTGTTAAAAATCTGTTTTCAAACTTCCATGCTTCTACTTGTATAATAGGATCACTCTCACATAATGTTCCACCGAAAGTGTTTGATGACAATGACCGCCATCCTATGTCACTTGCAATCATTTCATATGAGTTTATGTCATTCCTGCATTTAAACAAACTTCCTTTTTTTATCCTTTTTTATGCCATACCTAATCTAGATTGTGTGCCTCATATTCTGCCTGGGATATTCTCAGACAAAAGTGGAGTTAATTTGGTCATCAATCCAAAGATGAATCCCCACAATATTGGTACATAAAGATGAGAGCTCAATAAAACATAGCATTAGTACATGATGCTAACCTCATTGTAAATCTCAAGATATGAGACGCGTAATAAGAATTCTCGTTCAGGAGTCTGAAATGACAAGCATGACCTGTCAAGGATATGAATGGATTTCAAATCCAGTTTGGAAAACTTAACTTTTTACCTCCTGTATAATACTAAAGACATCCTTCACTGCAAGTGGGATAATTCCAGGTGATTTTTGCTCCCCCTGGGAAAAATATATAGTAAATTTAGAAAGTATACAGGTCAGGAAACAGAAAATAAAATTTTTAATTTCGAAGCAATGCCTCAGCTACTCTAGTGTCAACCAACAAAAGTCCTTAAAGACAAAGGAGGACTATTGATCTGCAGAATGATCATCTTACTTGAAAGAAGATTGTTTTTATTTTTTGCTAGGGAAACAGCTCATGCTAAATTCTAGAAGAAAATTTGAACAAGACATTTTATTTTACAAGAGTAAGGGGCAAGATTAAATAACTAATGATTTAGCACTATCTTGTCATATGTATGACCTGACCTCTTTATCTTTAATCCCTAACATTTCTGTTTCTGACATCTATTTAGATATGCTTTGAATAATATTGCTTCCCTGTGGCAGTAATAGATGATTCGGAAAAAGTTCATTGTCCATGGAAGATGATGGAAGATGTACCATTATGTTTGATGGGGAATATTTGGTTGAAAAATATAGACATATCTCTCATCATAATTTGAGTTTATTGCCTTGATTCTATGTTTTTTGCCTTTTTGGCTCTTGTTAGTATAATTTTCATTTTATGACTTATTATTTTCTTAAACTCCTAGACTCCTACTCTCCTAGTCCATGCTGATGCATATATATCACTCTCCAACAGTGTGAATTTTCGTTATGGGGCTAGATTTATAACTGTTGGAAACCACAAAATAGTACACATGCCCCCGTTCCACTCTCCAAATTGTCTAGATTTGTTGTAACTTAGGTCTTGGGGAATAGAGTTAGAATTATTAACTTAATTATTCCTTCTTGTATATATATTCCTAGGCTGAGTGTCATTCACTTACATGCATGGTATGAGTCTTTCCACTACTAGTAACACCATATGCAAAAACAGTACCTGCAGATCATCAAAGCAACTTACAGTCAATATTGTGTTAGGTGCCATGTTAGGTTTGTGTAAGAGAGAGAGATTACCAACATGTTTTGCAAGAAAATAATATGATTCCACCTCAAGAAACAACATTAACATTTATTAAGACTAAACTAATGCCATATTTGGGAGGGACTAGCATCCCTTCTCATAAAAGTCTAATTACGAATAGGCCAAATTGCAAATTTGGTCCCCTTTTAATTTCTGATCCGCAATTTTGGTCCCCTATTTTGAGAGCGAATCTTGGCACAGCGGTAAAGTTGTGCCTTTGTGACTTGTTGGTCATGGGTTCGAATCCGGAAATAGCCTCTTTGTATATACAAAGGTAAGGCTGCGTACAATATCCCTCCCCCTTACCTTCGCATAGCGAGGAGCCTCTTGGCAGTGGGGTACGTAGTATTTAAATTTTGGTCCCCTATTTTAAAAAATCTGCAATTTTGATCAAATCCTAAATTTTGCATATGTTTTTTTATTACTACCTCTATTCCTTTTTATAAGAAACAAGTTATAGTGTAAAATACACTATAACTTGTTTCTTGTAAAAAGAAAGGAAGGTAGTATTATTTTTTACATTTTAATTAATGAATTATTTTTCAAGGTACTTTAAGTTAATATATTAGGTCTAGGATTTAATTGGACCAAAATAAAATAAATAAAACATGCAAAATTGAGGTCTGAACCAAAATTGTGGATTTTCTAAAATAAAGGGGCCAAAATCATGGAATAGAAATTAAAGAGGGACCAAAATTACAATTTAGCCTTACAAATATGAGCTGCAGGTGGCAGGCTATTTCATGGTGAAATGAAGCACTACCTTGTTTATTTATGCCAAAAGAGTGCTAAGGAAAATAAGGTTGTGTAGTATCTTGACCTTCATCTCTTTTGTAAGTAATCAAGAGGAACCAAAAAAGTAAACAGATGGGGAAAGGAACCATAGTCTCCTTACTTTGCCATAGAGTTGTCTCATGAGAGACAAACTACATTTTTTATTTGGAAACAATTGAGCACTTGTAAAATAGGCAATCTTACCTATATTCCTCAACCATTAAGTTCATCACCTTATGTATCAATATGAGCCAGAAAATAGGTACTTGACTTGTGCTATATAAGTATGCTCTGCATTGTGATGTGTATACACTGTACAGTATTCATGCGCAAGTGGAACTGGAGTTTTATTCTTAAATTTGATTTGATTATATACTCCAACCAAGTCACCATCATCAACTGAGATTATTAGTATTCAATTGCTCACGACAAGGGGAAGAGCGGAGGAAAAATTGGAGGGGTTCACTTGATGTGTCTTCCTTCTACTTCACTCGTTTTCCAAAAGAGATAGGGGAAAAGGAACTATGGCTTGAGTTCAAGAAGTGGGGAGATTTCAGGGAGGTATTTATTGCAAAAAACAGAAACAAAGTGGAAGAAGATATGGTTTTGTTCGATTCAAAGGGGTTGAAGACGCTAGAAAACTTGAGCGTCAACTGGAAAACTTGATTATAGGGGGACTTAAACTGCATGCGAACCTTCAAAACATGATAGGGACTGGAAGATGATAGATAAAATTAACATGGAAGGGAGGGTGAGAACGGCACAAGCAGCAGTGAAAAGGGAGTTGCGGTAGCATTTTCCTCATCAACAGACTTTTCCTCAAAGCCAGCCTCTATTAGAATATGTAAGTGCTGTTAGCTTTTGCTAACAGCACCCCTCTGTATTAGGCTGTAGTTAGCACTTTACTTATTGTACCTCTCACTATACAGTTGTCAGTACAGCTGTCAATTCTGTTATTTTCAGTTAGTGAGTTTTCTGTTATTTTCAGTTAGTGGTTGTTAGCATCAGATCAAGAGGTTATAAATACCTCACTTGTACAAAGCTTTAACTAATTTTAATGATTTACAAATAATATTCAGAATCACTTTCTGTTTCAACTTTCTCTCTTTTTCTGTTTGTCTAAAAGCCTCTAAGGGTCTCGTATGCGAAAGCAGTTACGACGACCAACCAAATAATGAGGAAGACGTGGTCTCCTACACGCGCGCAGGCAACGTTTAAGCCATCCCATTCGTCTATCCAGCTATCTATACCCATGGAGGATAGAAAATGGTGTAGCGAAGCTTGGGTTGGTAGGTTAAGGAGCTTAACAGCGTTCGACAGATTGGAAGAAGAATTCCTGTAGGATGGAGGTGAGGAGATTAAGCCTAAGTATTTAGGTGACGATATGGTGCTTCTCATGGGGCTTAGCGACTCAAAGGCTGAGGAGTTATGTAGGAATCCAGATGTCAGTGGACTGTCCATGTTTCACTCACTAGAAAAATGGAGCCCTGAGTTTGGCTTTAGGCTGGTTTGGGTACTATGTTGGGGAATCCCACTACATGCCTGGGATATGGAGAATATAAAAAAACTGTGGCAGGGGTGGGTGAAATGGTGGACATGGATGATGATACTGAGGACCTTCATCATATGGACAGGGCACTTGTGCTTATTAAAACTCCATGGCATCCTATGATCAACCACAACATTGTGGCATCCATTAATGAAGTCAATTTGATTATCAACATCGTCGAGGACACTTGTTACAGCCCCTGCAGTTGCAAATGCAACAAGGGGAGTTTCACTGATTCTTCAAAGGAGGTATCGTCTGACAAGAGTATGAGTGACTCGTCGGAGGATCCTCTGGTTGTAGCCGAGTCTCCGGCGGTAGCTATGGTGGCGGATGTAGACAGGGGTGAAAGCAGTAGCAGCCAGGGGGGGGGAGGGGGGGGGGGGCAACAGGAACCTGACAGAAGTTGCAGTAAGGAGGTTGTAGTTGGTGAGACTTTCGACAGATGTCAGTCACACACACAAAACAGGCAGCTTCCTGTTTTTTTAATCAGCAAAAGTAATATGTATTATAGTAATAAGATGATTACAAGTGGTTCTGTTCTATTTACATTGTCACCCTGCTACATATAGACCTATGGAAACCTAATACATGCAGTTATGCATTAATTATGTATCCAAAAGCCTAGATATATGTAGGTACCCCACCACAAAATTAGGCTATAAAGCCAGCCCCCCCTGATTACAAAACACAACCCTCAAATTACTAGTCCAAGAATAGAAAGGGATGTCAAATCCTTTTTCAAAATTCTTGAGCCATAACCAACAGAAAAAGATGGCATCATCCATCAACTTTTGACCATCAAAACTGTCATTTTAGAAGACAACCTTGTTCCTATGGTACCATATGCACCAAGTCAGGGAAAAACACCATGTTTGTCATCGCTGAAGGCTAATGCCCTTGAGGTATCTGTGAGAATGCTGAAGAAAATGCTCCCTAGGCGATTCCGAGTAAGCACTGAATGTTTAACCAAGACAATGCTTCCCACCATAGAGGCAAGGTTTTGTCAGAACCAAAGAAGAGGCAGTTTCCTGTAAGTGAAGATACAGTGGCAGGGGATATCGGTTAGGAGGTAGGTGAGGCAGGTAGGGAAGCGGAACTGGAGGACAGTGAAGTAGTCCTCTGTGACTGCGAGAAGAAACAAGACAGTGAAATCAACATCAACAGCACCTTTAACCAAGTTAATTGGAGTTGGTGGTAGATAAACCCAATGATAGATACGAGGAAGTTGAAAAAAAAAAGGGAAAATAAGACAAAAGAAAAGAAAAGAAGATAAAAGAAAAAAAGGGTGAAAGAAGAGGGGAAAATGAAGAGTAAAAGAACTAAAAAGGGACCATCTGGAACATAAAGATAATAATGGATCTAACCCTCCACCAAGCTTATAGTTTTTCTTCATTCCGTCCTAAGACACATCTTCCGCCAATCTATGATGGGAGAAAATAGGAAAGGGGTGCACCCACAACTGACACAAATTTTTGAATTAAAGGAATTGGAGGCATGTGATGGTGCAAAGAGAAACGTAGCTGTCTGGGCACCTATGGGACCCACAAACAAGGGCAGTGTTGAAAAGCTAGGAGGTCAATATAGGCTGTTGGGCCCTAGTTTAAATGGGCCTGAGCCACAATGGAAGGTTTACTCGAGAAATAAGTGGTGTAAAAAGGTTTTTAAGCCTAAAGAAAAAAAAGGAACGCAACCTAGACCAGGAAAACAGCAGGTTATCAACAAAGGCAAGGAAGTTATTACCTACCAAACCAATCTCGAGGATTCCCCTACAATGACAGGAGGAAGTGGGCTGAAGGAAATTGTTGGATGGGGGGAGAGGTACTACGAAAATAATAATGCAGCAGACTCAAAGTCAACATCAAGTCCTACAAATTGTGAGTGGATAAAAGAACCATCCAAGGATTTGGAATTGGCAAGACTCTTGGGTGTTAGCTGTAGCAATCAGGAAGAAATCGTGAACAACATGGTAACTATGGAAGAAAGAGACAAGGGAGAGGTATCGAGGATGGGCAAAAGTGATGGCAATTGATGAAGATCTTATCATACAAAATAAGGGGGTTGAGGAGGGGGGTTAAGTGGGCCTCTATCAGAAAATTGTGAATAAAGAAAGGGTGGATGTTATGTGAACAAGAGACCAAGAAGGAAGTCATTGATAAAAAGGTATGCCAAGCTCTGTGGGGAGATTATGATGTTAGCTGGAAATTTCAACCAGCATGTAATAGAGCTGGTGGACTACTGTGCATTCGGAATGACGAGTCATTTAAAGTAGAGAAGAAGTTGGTAGGTAGAGGTTTCATCTACTTGGATCGGATATGGTGGAAAAGTCACTATTGTGAACTTATATTCACCATGTGAGGCAGCAATGAAAAGAATTTTATGGGAAGAAATCAGGCAGTTGACACTTGCAAATATTGGGGCCTATGGTGTATAATAGGTGACTTTAATAATATTAGAAGGTCTTCGGAAAGAATGGGTCTTTGTCAGAGGACTCAAGATGAGGGCATTGTGAAGGAATTCAATGATTGGATTGCAGATTTAGAGGTCGAAGATATGCCTTGTTTTGGGCTATGTTATCAATAGCGGCCAGAGCGGCCGTGATAGCGGCGGAGCGAAGCGGCGCGGCGCGGCCTGGCACCACTACGGAGGGTGGTGTAGCGGTGCGGTTTGGGATAGCGGTGACTGCGGCCGCGATTTGGGTGGGTCGAGTGAAATGTCGAAAATGTCAAACATTTCACTTATTTATGTGGCTTTTTGTTTTCTCCCTCCGCAACCTCGAACCTTCTCCCTCCCGTGCGACCTTGAACCCTTCTCCCTGCTCGCAAACCTCCTCCCTCCGTCACGGCCTTGGTTCGCTTCTCCGCGCGACCTCCAGCGCGACCTCCAACGGCCATTTCTTCTTCTCCTCTGGCGGCTCCGTCTCCATCGAGGTTTTGAAGTTTTTCTTTTTCTTTTTTTGTTCTTTCTTTCTTCTCCTTCTGTATTGTTTCGTTTTGTACGTTTCTCTAATTTTGTTTCATTTTTTTTCTTTTTTCTTTTTTCTTTTTTCTTTTTTCTTTTTTCCTTTTCGTTTCTCTTTCTTTTTTTTTTGGGTGTGTTTTGATTCTGCCATTCTGTTTCTTTTTTTTTCTTTTTTCCTTTTCCTCTTCGTTTCTCTTTTCTTTTATTTTTGGGTGGGTTTGATTCTGCCATTCTGTTTCTTTTTTCCTTTTCCTTTTCGTCTCTCTTTTCTTTTTTATTTTTTTGGTGTGTTTTTATTCTGCCCAGCAGAATCATGGCCTCTGGTTCCCTACCAGCCACATCTAGTCAACAAGGAAATAACAACACAACTAATACCATGCCATCAGTGGGATCTTCAACAATGTTTAAGCCTATAGGTGATAGGATTGACATCTTTTGGAAGTGGAACAACTTACAGAACAAGAACAATAGGAAGAGCGTGACATGTGATTTTTGCTTGAAAACATCTACCAGGGGAATTACTAGAGCGAAAAAACATCAACTCAGAATAAGAGGAGATGTGGGTGCTTGTAGGAAAATACCAGAAGATGTTAAATTGGAAATGAAGGCAGCCTATGAGCAGAAAATTGCTGAAAATGAGTTATTGGAGGGGATGCAAGAATTAGAAAACGAAGAAGAAAAAGATGAGGTGCAAGAGATTGCAAGGCTTAAAAGTGGAAAAAGACCTCTAACATCATTAACGGAGGTCACTTCAGCTGCTACCAAGAAGAGGAATACAAATGTTAAATGTCCTCTTGATTTGCTTTTTCACAAAAAACCTGAACAAAATCTCTAATTGGGAAAACAAAAGCGGCAAACGAGCATAAATGATGCTTGTCAAAGTCTCCATTCAATGTTGCTAGATCAAAAAGTTTCAAAATGATGCTTGAGGCAGTTGGAAACTATGGTCCTCATTTAACGGCTCCAACATTTCATGAATTGAGAGTTCCACTTCTTAAAAAGGAGATGGATTTTACAAAAGAATTGTTGAAGCATCATGAAGAGTAGAGGATGAAATATGGATGCTCAATTATGTCGAATGGTTGGACGGATACAAAGAATAGGATCCTAATTAACTTTTTGGTAAATTGTTCATTGGGAACAATGTTTGTGAAGAGTGTTGATGCTAGTGAATATATGAAGACCCGGGAGAAAGTGTATGAGCTTTTGAATAACTTTGTGGAGGAGATTGGAGAAAAGAATGTCATTCAAGTGGTGACGGACAACGGGAGTAACTATGTTATGGCGGGTAAGAATTACTATTTGTAATTGTATTACTATTTGTGACTTTTAATTGTAACTAATTCAAGTTTATTGATTTTGGTCTTTATAGGTAAAATTTTACAAACCACTAGACCAAATTTATTTTGGACTCCATGCGCTGCCCATTGTCTTGATTTGATGCTTGAAGACATTGGAAAGATCTCTAAAGTTAAAAAGGCTCTACAAAGAGGCATTAGTGTTGTTGGTTACATTTATAACCATACATTGGCTTTGAACATCATGAGAAAGTTCACAAGCAAGTCTGAGTTGGTCAGGCATGGAGTTACAAGATTTGCTACAACATTCCTCACTTTGCAAAGATTGCATAAGCAAAAAACAAATCTTAGAAGGATGTTCACTTCGGATGAATGGTTGAAGTCCAAGGCGGCTAAAGATCCAAAGGGAAAGAAAGCAACAACTGTTGTGCTTATGCCATCATTTTGGAATGATGCAGTTTACAGTTTGAAGGTTATGGGGCCTATTGTGCGTGTCTTGAGGTTGGTGGATAATGAAAAAAGACCCGTTATGGGTTATATTTATGAGGCCATGGATAGGGCCAAAGAAGCAATTGAAAAGGCTTTCGATGGCAATGAAGACAAGTATAAGGACATCTATGCAATTATTGATAGAAGATGGGAGTGCCAATTGCATCACCCTTTGCATGCTACGAGTTATTATCTAAATCCCGAGTTTTTTTATGGCAATCCGAACATTGACAATGATGCTGAAGTGCTAGATGGCCTATACAAATGCATTGAGAGGCTTAGTGAAAATGAAGATTTTGTATATAAGATTCATAGTGAGTTGCCAATATATAAGAGGGCTGGAGGACTATTTGGAATAACTACAACAATAAGGAAAAGGAATACAATGGCTCCTGGTAAGTGGACAATTTCACTTTTTTATCAATTTAAAATTTAAATTATGATTTGATAATTTGTGTAAATGATGCATATGAATTGCATTACAGTTGAATGGTGGAAGATGTATGGAGCACATACACCACATTTGCAAAATCTTGCTATTAAAATTCTAAGTTTGACTTGTAGCTCGTCGGGATGCGAGCGTAATTGGAGTACATTTGAGCAAGTAAGTTAATGTTCATTTAGATTTGAATCATTGAAAGTTGAAAGTTGAAACTAACATTTAAGCTTTTTAAATTATATTATAGATTCATTCAAAGAAGAGGAGTAGACTTGAGCACCAAAAGCTTCAAGACTTGGTTTATATTAAATATAACCAAGCTCTTCAAGATCGTTATGAGAGTCGTGATGTCATTGATCCTATTGTTTTAGATGACATTGATGATAGCAATGAATGGCTATTGGGAGATTTGGGTGAAGATGGAGATGCAGAATTTGATTTGGTTTTTGATGATGTGTTGACTTGGAGAGATGTTGCTCAAGCAACTGGAGCCAATGAATCTTTGAAATACACTAGACAAACAACAAAGAAGAGGGCAGCTACTACTTCTAGGAGGGGAAAAGAAATAGAAGTGGAAGACGAGCATGGAAATAACACAAGTGAAGATGAGGAGGAGAAGATTACATTTCTAGTGCTAGTGGGAGTGATGAAGAAGACAATGACATCAATGTTGAAGAGGAAGAGGATGATGATTCAAATTAAGATTTAAGAAGATTGTGTTTGTTTATTTTGAATTTTAATTTCTAGAACTTTAGTTACATTTGACAAATTTTAATTGACATTGTGTTCCTTTGACTAGTTTTTATTGTTAATGACAATTAGTGCATGAATTTTTAGTTATATTTCTCTTTTTCAGCTTATATATTTATATTATAAATATTTTAATACATATATGAAAACATTAGAATAGCGGTCATCCCGCTATCCGCTATCCCGCTATCCCAGTTTTGAGGGCGGCCGCTTCGCTCCGCTATCCGGAATTGATAACTATGGTTTTGGGAGGAAATTCACCTGGTACAGACCAAATGGGACTACGAAAAGCAGGTTGGACAGAGCTCTTGTATCAGATGATTGGTTGGCCAAATGGCAAGGTACCACGCAGATAATAATGGACCACAACTTCTCTGACCATTGCCCAATTCTGCTAAGATCCTCCTCTGCTGATTGGGGCCTCAAGCCTTTTCGGGCTCTGGATTGTTGGTTTGAAGATATATCTTTCAGGAAGGTAGTCCGTGATAGCTGGAACGCAAACATGGTTCATATGTTGAGGTGGGTATGTCCTAAAAGAAAAGATCAAGAGTTTGAAACAGAAGCTGAAAATCTGGAATAAATCACAGTTTTGTGATATTCAAAAAAATCTAAAAAGAGTAGAGATGGAGCTTAACAAGCTGGAAAGGGATGGTGATGAGAGACAACTGTCTTATGAATAAAATTGAGAAAACAATTGCAGGAGTAACAGTGGGCTGCAGCACAGTCAAATGCATCAATTCTAAGGCAAAAAAACAAGGACTAGATGGATCAAAGAAGGGGATTGCAACTCCAGATTTTTCCATGTGACTGTAAACTGGAAATGCAGGAATAATTCGATCAGAGGTGTGTTGGTTGATGGTTGCTGGTTGGAGGAACCTAGCAGGGTCAAAGAGGAAATCAGACTATTTTTCAAGAGGAGATTTGAAGAACATATGGGGGAGAGGTCTAAGTTAGACAGGGTCAAATTTAAGGTTTTGGAACAGCATCATAATAACCTCTTGGTGGCGCGATTTCATGTGAAAGAAGTGAAGGATGCAGCTTGGGATTGTGGTAGTGAGAAAAGCCCCGGACCGGATGGACTAAATTTCAAGTTCATTAAAGAATTTTCGGAGGTTATTAAATCGGACCTACTCCGCTTTATGGACAAATTCTATGTAGATGGAGTATTTCCGAAGGGTGGTAATGCATCATTCTTAGCATTGATCCCCAAGGTTCTTGACCCCCAGACTTTAAACGAATATAGGCCTATTTCATTAATAGGCTGTGTATAAAATTGTAAAGTTCTGTCTACAAGGCTGAAGAAGGTGTTGTCAGTTATCATAGATGATTGCCAATCCGCTTTTATAGAAGGGAGGCACTTGCTGCATAGTGTGATTATAGCAAATGGAGTGATTGATGAAGCAAAAATGAGCAATAGAAGCTGCCTTGTTTTCAAAGTTGACTATGAAAAGGCGTATGACTCGGTAAGCTGGGATTTCCTTTCATATATGATGAAACGGATGGGGTTCTGTCCTAAGTGGATTACCTGGATCGAAGGATGCATGAAATCAGCCTCCATTTCCATTTTTGTCAATGGGAGCCAATCACCAGAACTCACTCCCCAAAGGTGTCTCAAGCAAGGAGACCCACTTGCTCCATTATTGTTCAACATTGTAGCAGAGGACCTATTTGGACTGATGAGAGAAGCACAGGACAAGAATCTATATGAAGGTTTTAAGGTTGGGAAGAAAAAAGTGGACATTAGCATTTTACAGTATGCAGATAATACTATCTTTTTTGGCGCAACAACGGTGGAAAATGTTAGAGTAATCAAGGTAATGCTGAGGACCTTTGAACCGGTGTCGGGTTTGAAGATAAACTTTGCCAAGAGTAGATTTGGGGCATTTAGGAACAATGATCAGTGGACTAACAATGTTGCCAGCTACTTGAATTGCAGAATGTTGACGGTATCCTTTTCTTATTTGGGTGTCCTTATCGAGGCAAACCCAAGGCGGTGTGAGACATAGGATCCTTTAGTTAAAAAGTGTGAGAGAAAATTAGCAAAGTGGAAACAAAAATACCTCTCTTTCGGGGGAAGGGTGACTCTCATAAAGTCAGTCCTGAACTTGATACCTATATTTTTCTTCTCTTTTTTCAGGATGCCGAAGAAGGTGGTGGATAGGTTCGTGAAGCTTCAAAGGAGGTTTTTGTGGGGTGGAACTGTAGACCAGAAGAAGATTGCTTGGGTGATATGGGATTTGGTTTGCCAACCGAAGGAGAATGAGGGTCTGGGAATTAGGGACTTAGTAAAGTTCAATCATGCTTTACTAGGTAAATGCCGATGAAATTTGTTTCACCACCAAGATGAATTGTGGGAACAAGTTCTGGAGTCAAAATATGGAGGTTGGAGGAATTTGGATGAGCCAAGAAGGTCCGTCAATGAATCAATTTGATGGAGGGATTTATGCCTCATCCGTAATTCGAATGAGGAGGGGGGATGTTTTAAAGAAAGGATCAGATGGAATTTGGGATGTGGTTCGAAGGTGTTATTTTGGGAAGATGGCTAGAAGGAGGATGGAGTTTCCCTGAAGGAGAAGTACCCAAGATTATACCATATATCTCTACAAAAACAGCATTATATTCAACGAATGGGAATAACATCACAAGCAGGTTCTGAATGGCAGCTCCGGTGGAGAAGGCTATTTATGGAGGGAGAATTACAAATAGCTGTAAAAATCTTAGAGGATATACAGGGTTTGCAAATGCAAGTACAACACTTGGAGGTGGGGGGTGATGCGAGCGGAAATTATAAAGTGGGGAGTGCTTATAGGTTACTTAATAAGGAACTGTCAATTCAGAACCAAGATGAGGTGTTCAAGGCTTTATGGAAACTAAAAATCCCTAACAAAGCTTCATGCTTTGCTTGGAGACTGTTTAGGGACCGATTGCCTACCATGAAGAATCTTAGTAGAAGGAATATGGAAATAAATGATGTCAGTTGCCCTTTTTGTAGGAGTCATGTTAGGATGCGTCTCATTTATTCTTCAGCTATGCCAGGATTATGCCATTATGGTCGGAATCGATGTCGTGGATAACATAGTGGGGTGTCTTCGGTTATTCCTAAAGAACACTTTTGTCAACTTTCCTACTGCTTCATCAATGGACTCAGAATTCAGAGATGGCAGACCTGGTGGATAGCTATGACCTGGTGCATATGGCATCATAGAAATAAAATTGTCTTCCACAATGACAGCTTCAATGGTCAAAAAGTGATGGAGGATGCACTATTCTTCTGCTGGACCTGGCTAAAAAATATGGAGACTGGATTTGACAACCCTTTTCACTATTGGTCTAATAATATTAGGGATGGATTCAGTATTCAGGGGAGGGATTAGCATAGAGTTTTCTCCTTGCTGGTTTGGGTGTGAACCTAGTCCTCAGCCAGTTCTCTGGCACCCTAATTCATGTTGGTTTTCATGTATTAGGTTGTCATAGTTTTGTGCTGTGGTTAGGTTGTATATATCAATACTACTTGTACTCTTTTATATCTTATATATATTTATTTTTGCTGATAAAAAAAAAATATACATATATATATATATATACACACGCACACACTAAAGTATGTTAAAATTAAAACTCAAAGGAAAGGACGAATAAATGAATTATTAGAAGCTAGTCAAGCCACCTATTCCAATCATTATCTTACTACAAGCCCTTAATCCATTCATTTCTTCCTCTTTCATAAAGACAATTTAATATACACAAGTTTAATTAACAGCAAAAGCATTACCGTTAATCCCTTCCATAGCACCACTGACAACATGCTGAGCAGCCACATCATAAACATGCCGAGTTGTTGTTGCAGGCCCAAATACCTTGTCTGTGACACGAAAAATATTTAACAAGAAATACCATAGAAAGAAAGCACAAAATCAACCAGTAATGATGTACTCTGCAATTGAGTAATGCTGGTTTGACACAATTATGAAGCCATAAAAAGTCTCATGTCTCACCTGTATGTTTTTACTTACTATTGACACAACAGCTTTCTGAATCAATGGAACAGATAAAATGTTCTGACATTTTATAATTCAAAGTTGTGATCATAGCCGGACTACAATGTAGTGTAACTTAAATTGTTCTATGAACTAGCTTCACTCCAAATATTTTAAATAAAAAGAAAAGAAACCTAATATATAAAATATACGTAGCACATGTTTCGGAATGGATTCTTTTTGACAAATAATATTTTTTTATAATTCTCTTAAAAAAACTTCCAAAAAAGTTATTTTTTTTCTTAAAATAAGCTAATTTCAATAAACAGGTAAAAATAATTGTTTTTTTCTTCTTTCAAAATAATTTAATTTAAACTTTCACAAAGAAAACTACTACCTCATCCTCATCTTTATATGTTTTAACCTTTTTTTTATCCCAAAATAATTGAAGTTTTAAAATTTCAAAGTCCAATTAATATCCACTCCGAGTGGTATTGGCATCAAAGATCAATGCATTAAATAAGGACATTTTAATCCAAATATTCGAATATCTTACTTCCATTAAATAGTTCTTAATGTAAATTAACCTTAAACATTTAAAGATATGGGAAGGAGGTAGTATCATTTTCTCAAAAATAAACTAATTTGAGCACGCACTTAATGAATGGATGGTAGGATTAACATAAACAGAAAGTGAGCAGAAAGTTCAGCCACCCCAAGATGTTTTCACTTTCAATTTGTATAGCAATTAACTAAGCATTAAACTAATTAAAAATATGTTCAGCTTAATAAATTACTTCTTCAATAAGATTTTATTAAATATGAGCTTAATCACAGGATTAACGGTGAAACTTAGTGAAATATGCTACGAAGTACGTATTATTCAAATAAGTTAAAACATAAATCTTATAAGAAAGTAACAAGTCGTTTTTATAAATTTAAATAAACTTTCAAACACTCACTTACTTAACCCATAAGTAACCTACCAACATTCAGAATTCTGATACTCGGTTAAGTATAAGAACATTGTTGATTAAATCAGTTCGATAATCCATCAATTAACATATATTAGCTTATAAACTGAAATAGAACACTTTCATCAAGCCACACAAAATTGCCATTTTCCCAACATAAATCCCAACACCCCAACTACCTGAGCTAAGCCAAGTGGCACATTTACATATTTTTTATTTGTTTCACCTTTTCGAATTTCAAATGAAAGAATGAACGTATATAATTACCAAAAATGCTATATAATAGTAGTAACTAGTAATAATAGAGTTTCAAATAGCGTATGCACTTAAATAATAAATAATAAAGACGTTAAAAGTCATTCCTAATTTCTTATTAATCCACATTATAGAAAACTTTAATGTGTACAGAAAGTTTACACTCATGGTGCATAATAAAAAATTGACTAAAATATGTTTTTAGTCCTCGTAAATATTAGGTTTTCGTCCCCGTGAATTTTTTGGTTTGTTTTTCATCCTTTTAATTTTATAAATGTGTTGTTTTTTGTCATGAGTTTGGCTTGGTCAACTCCAAGCCTACGTGTGCGTTGACTATGCAGATAAGTTGGCTCATTAGCCATTAAATATTGACACATGTTAAAAACTATTTCCCTTTTCTTCGCCGGAAACCCCTTTCTCTCTCCTAAAGCCTCTCCTTCATCTTCTTCTCTTCTCCTCTCATTCCACTCCCTCCCACCACCTCACTTACCGTTTCCCTCATCATTCAGGTTACCCTCCATCAGAGCCTCCTCCCAAAACGACCCCCACTCCTCCAAACCCTAAACTCAATCCTCTTCCCATCGTCGAAACCACCTACATCGTCATCGCCGTCGTCGCCTTCTTCTTCATGTGCTTCCTCCACACCTTGCCGTAATCCTCGCCTTGCTCACTACCCCCGCCGTCAACACCGACACTTCCCTCACTACGGACAAAGCCGAGAGGATCCTCGAAGATCGTCTCAACACCAACCCTTGCGACACTGTCGCTCTCCACGCCCAAGCCTTCTTCGTACCCTTCCCGTCCCTCAGTTTCAACAAACAAGACCACACCATGAAGGATCCCTCCACACAAATTGATCACCAATTGCATGTGCCTTCAAAATTCATTTCATTTGTGAATCATTCCAATGCGAGTTAGGATTGTACCCACAGGAGGAGAATAAGAGACTGTAAAGTTGGAAAATTGGAGATTTTTGATTTGGGGGTTAGGGATTTCAAATTTGGGGTGGGGATTTCTAATTTGGGAGTTAGGATTTGGCTTGCCTACCTAGAAATGGTGGCCTTTTTTGGTTGAAGGTAGTGGTTTAGGTGTAATAATGGTTCAAGTGATGGCTTTTTTTTATATTTATTTATAATTTGTTGTAGTTAACCACAAATTATATTAGTATATTTTTTATATAATTTGTGATAGTTTTTAATCTCTATAATTCCTATTTTAAATTTTAAAATAAAAAATAATGTTATTTAAGATCGGATATGTGGCTTTTAGCCAAAATAAAAATGCCACATTTATAAAATATGAGGACGGACGAAAAATATATCAAAAATTTTAAAGGAACAAAAAGTATAACATTTTCACTTTTGTGAAGATTAAAAACATATTTAAACCTAACAAATTAAATCCTTTTTAGTGTGTGAAGAATTAGTAATTACAAATTAGTAATAATTAGAGAATAAAAAATTAAAACACTAACCGAAACCATAAGCAACGGAAGGATTGTACTCATTTCTGACTATATGATCCCCATCCGCATACCACGCCACCTCGTCGCCTTTATTAATTTCTCTCCCACTAACCAAAACACACCCATTACCCGCAAAATTAATTAAATTCATAATTATTTACAATTAATATTGGCCTTTAAAAAAAATAACTAAAAAAACATACGAATTATAAAAAATAAAAAATACAATCAACAAGTCGTTAATGAACTTTTATACCTGAGGGGACGGAACCGGACGGTGACAGTGACATTCTCCTTCGACTTGCTGACATCAGGCACGGCGGCGGTAGTCACCGGAGAGACTGACGCCTTCGACGAAGGCCTCGACGCGGCGGAGGAGGACGGCCTCGAAGCGGTGGAGGACGACGACGGAGTGGTAGGTCTTCCGGCGGCTTTGACGGCTCCCGCCGGCGACTTCCTTGAGCGGAGCGGCGAGACGGAGGCTCTTTGGGAGGAGCGGGCGGCAGAAGACATTGACGGAGAAAGAGAGGTGAGAGGTGGAAGAAGGTGTGAGCGAGAATGAGAATTTTGAGAGAGTGGATGGATCACGTGCCGGCCATGGAAATGCAGAGACTTTGGAGTTTGGACTCTGTCTTCTCCCTCCAAAAAGGGCACAATTTATTTTGATTATTTAATTGCTTTTTAGTATCTTTTAAATTTTAAATAAAAGCCAAACTTTAGTCCCATGACGATTGTGTATGAAAAAAGGATTTTTTATAATTATATTTGTTTAAGAAATTTGAATAAGTTTTGTTAGATCAATTATATGTTAAAAGAATTAATTTTTAAATGTTTTTTATCAATAGAAATTAAAGAAAATACAAAAAAATAATTTTATGTAAAATTTTCAATTAATTAAATTAGATTTTCTGGTATTAATTTTTAGATGGAATGTGATATTCATATAAAAATTTATATAATATTATTTTTGAGTTTATTTTTTTATCATTATATGACATATAATAAATTATATATAAGAGAGATAGATTTAAAAAATTAAGATAAATTACAATAATCTTTTCCATGAGATTTTTTAAAATGATACAAATATTTCCTTTTTTTAATCATCACATTAACACCTTTTATAGGACTATTAGTATAATATATAATTAAAGGAT
>PYAF01003911.1:1067037-1079505 GCA_007407185.1 Glycine tomentella | reverse complement strand
ACATAAGATTACAAATTGTGTAATTTTTGGGATAATTACGATAGGGTTTTACTAACTATTATCTTTAAGACATTAGATCCAAGAATTAAAAAAAAGTAAGTATTTTTATGAAAATCATTAGAGAACAAAAAAAGTTATGAATAAAGTAAATTTGTACATTTTAGTGAATTTTTTTAGTTTCTTAACTAATACCTTAAGGATACTGATTAACATTTGTTATTATGTTATTATACAAAATATTCTTCAACTTTATCAATAACTAATATTTATCGAGAATCAAACGATTTTTAATAAAATCTCAGTTTTTAACTATGTTTTTTTTTATCATGAGATCTGAAAATTTATTTAAGAAATTGAAACTCAACTCCACTCAGATCAATGATTTATTGATTATAAATTGTATATCACAATGAATAAATAAATAAATAAATCATGAATTTTTTAAAGATAAATTAAGAGAGTTAATATTTAAACAATAAGCAAAGTTGAATTATTTTTTGGGGGTGAAATTAGAGTGTGGAGCCAGGACAACCCTTAACAAGTGTGATGTATGGTATGGTAATGGCGCTATTGTTTGTTTAGAGAGTGTGACTGAGTGAATGTTGTTGGTTAGTAGCAATGGTATTCGAGCTTTTCTGCCAAAATAGATTTTAAATTCTGCTACACCACAAGACCCTTTGTCTGTCCTTAATAGACAAATTGACCCCTTCAACTGTACCAAATACCAATAAACAAAATATTCAAAAACTAATTATTTTATTTGGTTGTACGTTGCCGGAAACGGACATCAAGGTCTGTCGCATTATTTTTGGAAAGCATATTACAAAAGAAAAAGTAAGAATGTAAATCTTAATTAATATATTAATAAAAAAATTCATGTATATAGAAAAAAATAAAAATAAAAAGTGAAATTTTTTTCATTTTTAAAAATCATTTTTTCCTTTTTTTTCTTTACTCAATAAAAAAATATATTGTTATACATATAACCTTTCTTCTTTATTTTCTCTGCTTCCATTTAAATATATATTTATAGGTAATCTAATTCAAGTTAAGAAAATTATGAGATTAACTCTTTTAGCAAAGTTTACATTGGAAAAAAAGTTTATCCTTCCTCTCGCTCATGTAAATTCAACATCCACTCCGACATATTTTCTAAGTAGTTAACAATATATAAACATGACAGTATAAAATTATATTATGATTAATAAAAATTACTTGTGAAGCGATATTAATTATATTAGACATTTTAATAAAATTATATTAGTTAAGGTTGAATCCTTATCCTAGTTTGATTATTGATAAAAAAAAAATCTTTCTTAGTCAGATTTTACTAATATTTTAATAGAATTCCGATTAGTTAATATCTCTTTCTCATAATAAATCAGAAATTAAAAAAATCCATAATCTTATAACTATATTAACCACTTGTAAAATAAAATTAACAAGAAATTTGAATAACTTCACAACATTATTAATTACATCATTAAGTGTACACAATCATCTTCATTTACTTTTTACCTCTTATAATACTAAGTTAATTATATTTATATACATAGTAAATCATATATGATGGTGAATAACTTCGTGATATTACTAAGTACTACTAATGAGACAGAGTTAATTAAATTACATATCCAAATAAATTTACAACATTAGTAACAATATTTTTTTTCCTTTAAAAAAAGTAACAATATTTTTTTTATGCAAAAAGTAACCATATATTAATAATTGTATTCAATTATATTTATTTATAACTACTTGTAAAAATAAAATTAACCTTATATACACACAGGCAATAAATCACCTGCTATAGTGGACACTGGGTTGAAAACTCAATGGTTCGTTAATTGAAACTCACTTTTTTGTGTATAATGATGATAATAGAAATCAAACTTATGACCTTATGCATCAAATTTATGATTGCTGACTAGTATAATATTACTGTAAAAAAATTTCTTGCTATAAAGTATTGTTATATTCATGTTTCTAACCCCGGTCTATTATAATTTTTTTTTACCATTGCAATTAGCGTTTTTGCTTTCTTGGTCGAACTATGAGTTATCTTCATAAATCTTTGATTATTTGAGTTGACTTTAACTGTAATACTAATCTTTAATATAGAGTTTACTCACATAATATTGTTAAAATGATTTAAATATAATAAAAATTACACTATTTTAAGAAATTAAAAAATACAAGAAATAAATTTAAAACTATTAATTATAAAAACATAAAAATTTCGTCAACAAAATAAACACATAAAAATCAAGTACCTATGTTTAGGGGTGGGTATAGAAATCAAGTACCTATCTTTAAGTGCACAAATAAATACGAACGAGCTAGCATTTAGCAATCAGAATATGTTGTACTAAGATTTAAATCTTTCTACTACTTATCTCTTATTTCATTACTGCCAAAATATAATTATTTGTTCGATTTTTCTAACTTGAAGTTCATGACAATCAACATTTGAAGAATAGAAGAGATTGACAATTTCATATCCACCAATAAAGTTACATTTTACATTTAAATTTGAAGTTCATTCCAACACTTCTCCTAAAAGGTCTTTTACTGGCAATTCTCCAGAAGCAAAATCTCATCTAAGACTATCAGTGTTTTCTGATTAGAAAGCCTAGTATTTTCATTCAAGGACAAAAGACTAAGATTGCAGCCAAAAGATTTTTAAATAGTTTATTGAAATTCTCCAACTTTGTTGACTAGCAAGAATATATTACTATTAAATTATATACTGGATACATGATTTAGTGATCCATTGATAATATATATTCATGTATATATGCAATGTATTTATCTTTAAATATGCCACGTATTTTTGTGTTTATTCTGTTGCCAACTAAATTGACAACAACTATATAGTTAGTGATGCCTTTTTTGGGAGATGAATTGCTCTTTTTCTGATTGAACATTTTATGCAAATTTTTCATGTGGTATTTTAAGAATGCTTCTAAAAGTCTTGTCCTTTGGAACTTGGATTGTATGAGGAAATTAAAGCAAAATAGAATATAACAAACTCTAATGCTGAAACAGGACACATCATTTCTTAAGTAATTTTTGCCTTGATTCTTCTCATTTTCTTTTTCTTGGATCCAAAAGCTTGTTATTATTCTTAATCGTATTTCTTTCTCAACTATCAATTTGAAATTCTCAACTATGGGAATGGTGTTATCCATAATTATATGCTCAATTATGCTTGATTTTATCAGGTGGATCCTAGATGACATTCAGTTGCTTTACAATTTGTGCAGTCAACACATGGCTTCTCTGCAGATAACAGAAGAAGCTGTTTATCAGCAGTGGAATCCATTGCCAAAAACATGAGCAAATATCATACTAGCTTCTAAGTGTTAAAACAAAAATCATACTAGCTTCTAGATGAACAATTTGCAGATATTTTTACAAAAATTAGTTTTTTCTTTACTCATATAATGGTTTTTAACATTTCTAAGCAATTTTGTCAAAAAAATATTTCTAAGCAATATTTTGTTTTCTTTTTAATTTGAATTGATAGGAATATATGAAAATCAAGACAAAGAAAGGATTGCCCTGCTAGGGGCTGCCTTTCTATAGATTTTCTTAGTCTAACTCGTTTGGCTATGGTTTGGCCCTCCCAAATTATTTTGTATATCTCAGTTCATTAATATATTTAGAGAGGGGTCTTTTTGGTGAGGTAGGGGTTGGGGTACCAACATGAACCTATACTTTTCCTTTGCCCCTCTCCATCCCCCCTTTTGCTTAAAAAAAAAGGATTGCCCTGCTAGACATTGGAAGAGAAATGACAATGTAAGCCTTATGCCACTGACTGTCCAATTGCTAGGCAGTTTGTTTAATTGATCTTATTTTCATTGTCTTGGCTGGTGATGGCATAAAGTATTATATTGCTATCCTACTCTTTTCCATGTTAATTTTCCCTCTGCATGGTCTGACAAACAAATGCTAGTAATATCAGTTTTTCTCTTGAAGTTGTAATAATAACTAATGTATAACTAATTTAATATTCAAATGTGGTGTAAAAATCTATGTATTTTTTTGCATTGGGGATAAATGTACAAATAATTATACATGTTACTGTCAGATTGTGCACAAATAATTATATTCTTAAGCTGAAGCGAAATGGGATTTGCGAGTAGTAATAATTGAGAGAAATTTCAGTACTCAATAGTGTTTCAATTTTTTTAATCAACTTCACATCCTCATATAAATTTGGCTGATTTGGAAGAACTTGATTCAATGTATTTATATATGCATGATAGAGAAATGTTTGTAATATATTATGGGTTCCACTTTTTACTTAATGAGTCTATTTCTTATTTTGTAATTTTTAATAAATTTTAATCACAATAATATTAAAAACATGTTTAAAGAGTATGCGTGATAAATATTGATAGGATAAGGTTGCATTGCAATTGGAGCAGTATCTAGAGTGGAATTTCATGTGGATTAGAAATACAGAGAAAGGGTCCTGAAATAGAATAACTTAAAATAGAGGTAAGAACATAAAGTGAGAAATCATTGATTGATGTGCTGACAATGGGTCATATTTATTGATTGAACTCCTTTGATATAAATTAAAGCATCTCATAAATTTAATCTATTTTAAATCACCAGTGAATCTATCATCACTCTAGAGAAATACAATCTTCATGTATTTTATATGGTTGTGCATATATCAATAAGTTATTGGTTTGATTAGTGTTGGATTTGATATTTTTAAATAAGGTTGGGAATTCAAATTTTATGGATAAAAAAAAATGTATTTGAGAGGAAGAATTTCGTTACAAGTGATCAGTCAGGTTTTTTCAATAAAAATTAATCATCAACAAAAATGATAAATATTCAATACAAATAATATAATTAAAAAAAAATATATGATTGTGCCCGTGCACATTAAAGGAGGATTCAATAACGTGGCCAAACTTATAGTCTTCCCCTGCCTATTTTCTATGAGACTGAATTTCATTTTGTTTTGATAGTGTAAATAAACATATGATATAAGTAGCTGTATCTTGTTCGTAAATTCAAAAAATGACAAGAAGTGAGAAGATCTATTCAGATTTGCTCCCCATGCATAATGATGCTTAAGTCTTTTCAATGCTGAATGAATTCATGTAGTTCTTTATTTTCTCCTTGTGAATGATTAAGCCAAAATGACCAGAGATGTGTCTCCTCTACCTACTTATATATGCTTTGTTATTTTCATGCTGCAAGGTACCCGTTAGGTGGTAGTCGATCTGCAATATGGGACTCTTTTAAGTTATTATGACTATACCTTGGCCCCCTTCTGCCACTGTCCTCTTGCCCCACTCGAAAGCTCTAAGGGTGCTGTTTCCTCTTTTGTTTCATCTTGCCTTAAGGGCATGTGCAGCTTCATACCCTGAAAAACTATTACATTCACAATTATCAACTTTTCTTTTTGCCACATTAACATTTTGATTAATGTGTCAAAAAGTGGTTCAATACTTCTTCACTTTCTATTATCTGCTTTATATCTACATCAAATTCAGATTCTTTTTCGTTTCTCAAATAAACTATTTCTAATATGTAAATCCTGGATCACAAGCTACTTCTTCACTTTCTATTATCTGCTTTATATCTACATCAAATTCAGATTCTTTTTCGTTTCTCAAATAAACTATTTCTAATATGTAAATCCTGGATCACAAGCTACTGCATTCAAAATTAAGCTCACATTCTTGTCATTTTGATTGATGTGTCGAAGAGTGATTTAATAATTCAATTTCTCACTTTCTTTTAACTACTTTATCTTTAGGGGTGTTCGTGAGTCGGTTTAGGTCAGTTTTGACCAAATTTAGGATCCAACCTAATCAAATTTGATCTTACCTGGACGTTCGCCTGTCGATTTGCACCCTAACCCAGTGACAGCCAAAGGACCTAAGCCTAGTTCCAGTTCTAACTCAGATGGGTCACGGTTCATCCCAAACAATTCTCAAAATAATTGGTAAAACTTGTGTCTCTTACCTCTAAAACGCCCAAGAAAGCTAGGGGACGGTTTTTCCACGCTTGAGTGTCCAAAAACCTTCTTCCCTTTTAAAACTAAACTTGGTGGGGCTCTTGGAGAAAGCGATCTCTACGTCTGGTGGTTTTCAGAAAGAACAGAGGTTGGAATCTGGTTATAGGGTGGTTCCTATCAACTTTCCAAATGCATGCAAAGGGTTTCGGTCGAGGGTAAGAGGTTATGAAGTTTCTATCTCCAAGAAATGGCGGAAACAGAGAAAGGAAGAAGACGATAGTGTTTTTATAAGGAAACGTGTAGGAATGATCATATATATATATATATATATATATAGATGACTCTGGTGCGTGTGTTACACGCTTCTGATGCCACTTTGGCACTATCGGGTGCAAAAATACCACTAAGTCTACCTTGTCGAGTTTGGTATGCATAACTCGGGTTCCCATGTGCAAGTTTAGTTCAAGGTCTGTCCTCGTCTGGGTTCATTCCCCGGCACCTTATAAAAGCCTTGATACACGCGAGGTCTCCCCCTTCCGGGTTCCTACCTCGGTCACTTAATAAAATTTCAAGGTCCAACCTTCATCGCCACTACCTCCTAAATACATTTTTCCAAAGTGCCACCCCAGACACACGAATCCGGGTTCCTCGTTAGCACAACTTTAGGAGCGCGACCCCGGATCCATTACAGGGTCATAACCCAGAAGATTTTTGGACCTAACTACGTATTTAATATAGGTAATTACCCTTCTAAACCTGGATTGGTTACAGGACTATAACAGTTCGGTTCAGTTTTCACAATTTTTTTTGAAACCCAACTCACGAACGGTTTGGTTAGGTTTGACCCAACGGATTACCCATTTAAATTTGATCTTTTTTTTCTTATAAATACTATTTTATATCACGATTCATCCAAATATCCAATACAATTAACACAATATTAACAAATGTCTGAAAGTAGTAAAATTGATTCAGTTAATATCATCAACATAATATTCTAAAATAGACTAATACAAATTAAAACAAAATATTTGTTAACGAAATTTACTATAATAGTTTGAATCACAACTATTTCCTACGAACTAATTTCTTGCAATAAGCTTTGCTGCAATCAAATTTGTTGAAACAAATGAACAAAATATAATCCATTAATATTATAAACATGACAGAAAAATAAATATGAAAAAAAGATAAAACCAATAACAATGTATCTGAAAGTAATATCTTAAGAAGTTTTATCATAGTAGTAATAGTCACAGCACTTGCAATTCTAACACTTGAAGTTTCAATATTAGCAATATTTAAAGTCAAACCAAACAACTCTAAAAATTTTGATCGGTTCAATTTAGTTTTGATCGGATCTATAAATCTAAACTCATGACTTAACCCATATTTGAACAATTTTGATCGATTCAATTTGATTTTGACTCAAATACATAAATGACTCAATCTAAACTGTTCAGATCGATTTGGATCAATTCGAATTTGCGGATGATCCGTACCCATTAACACCTTTATTTATCTCATATTTCGCCACAAATTATTTATTGATGGTATAAAATATGTGTTGCAAACATACTTTGTCACAAGCTATGCTTTGTTTTCTGAATCTAGATTGGTTAACCTTATCACATATTTTGATTAAAACCAAGTTATGCAATGATAATATAAAATAATTTTATATTATTATCTAACTAAAATTAATTAAAATTATTATATATAATAAAATTGTTGATTCTTAAAAGTCATATCAACATCTCAATGAAAAATCATTAATGTCACTTTTTTATTATTGTATATATATAACTTATTATTGTTATCAGACATTATTTTCTAGGTATGTGCTTTGGATGTTAAAAACTTATACAATAGTGTTTTATTATGTTTTTTAGTAATGTAAAGTTTTGATAATACGTTTTTTTAATAATATTTGTATGTATTATTTAATTTTTGTTATCAATTCGGCCACAACTTGACTATGATTCAACCATTAGACCTTTAATAAGTGTCTTAACCAATTCAATTTTAAAATAATACTATTTGAATTAAACGGGTATGCATCAAACAAGTGCAATAAAGAGTTATGGTGCCTTCAAAATGAAAATTTAACTATTTTTTTTTTATCACACCACATTACCAAACACACAAATAGTAGCTGAAGGGAGATATAAGTTTCATATATTACTAACAAAAAATTAACAACCTAACAATTTGATTATTTCTATTTACAATAAATTAATAAATTTACAGTTAATATTTATCAATAAAAAAAACTAATAATAGCTGAAGTCTTGCATAAAAATATGACGACAGAAAATGATGGCCAGGGTATGGGGCTCATAAATTGAGAGATAAATGACAAGAGGGAAATTTGCAGGAGGATGCGAACCATTGATTTCAGAAAATGAAAAAAAATAAAATAAACAGATATGCACTTATGCTCATCCCTAAGAATTAATATTCAAATGGAATTTAAACCTACATCAATGTGCATGGATCAATTACATAAAAAGGGAATTGTTTATTGGGTGGGGGCCAAGGTGATGAAAAAAGAGCATGTTCCCGACACAAGGGGACAATGACATATTGTCAGTTTATCATCTCTTGTGGCTTACAAACATAAAACAAAGCCACTTTACAGCAGAAGCTAGTGTACATCCCAACATCAGAGACTAATACCAAAAAAAAAAAAAAACTTTTGACAAATTTAATTAAAATGCCATTTTTTTCCTATGATTCAAGTTTCTAATATACCTGTGGACTGACCTGTACAATTGCAAACATTTTTTGACTTTACCGTGGGACCATCCTTTTCAAACGCTTGCTGCCTCTAGACATTTATAATTTTAATTTACACTTACCACTGAAGCAACTTAATCTGCCAGACTACAAAATTGGATCATCCAAAATGTGCTGATAATTACAAGCAAAACCATTTCCAACATCTCATGCATGTTGCAGATTACCTTTCTATGCTTCCAACCGAAAAGTTGCTTGCTATACTTTTTAAATGTCATCATTGGAAATCCGGTTGGACCATATAATCTCAATTTCAAGTGTTCGGGAAGAACCATCTTTGTTACCATCATGATTAAGACTGAATAATCCACTATAAACCCCCTCTGAAACAACTTTATCAATTTGGATAGTGACTTTTCCAAGAGTTGTCTGGAGAAAAAACACAACACTTCCAGTCAGTATTTAAAGCAATACAGATTTAGCATGTGCTTGGTTGACTAAGGTGAGAAAAAGGCAAAAAGAATATTATTTTCAACCAAGAATGAAGCACATTTTATTTTCCACCTCAATTTTCACTGACTCAAACGAAACAGACCAAGTATTTCATCCTCAGGCAAGGTAGAATAAATAATAAGAAGGTAGTGTTATAGACAGAAATAGATAGAGATCCTTCCAGATATCAACAAAGGAATACTAGTATCCATCATACAAAGAAATGTAATAATTCATCCTTTCAGAAAAGGAATAGGTAATCACTCACCACTTACCACACAGAAAAATATAGAATGAGTAAATCACTTGTGGAATAAATATCTAGTTACCTTCCCAAAAGTATTCTTGCTTTTGCATATGATGTGCAGCTTTTGGCCCTTTGGAGGTACATCAAATGCCCAAGTGAATCCTTCTTTCCATTCTGGAGAAGTACTATGATTCACCACCTAACAGAAGCAAAACACATAAATGGTAATGATAAAATTTAATCCTCATTAGAGACAGCAAACAAATCAATTAATAACGTCTTCGTAAATAATTTTGGCAACAGAAAAATAAATCTGCAGTTTTCCATATGAAAAACAAGTGACTCAGTTAAATTACACCCCATATGATTCAATGAAGTGGAATTCTATAATCAAAACTGAATGCTTTTTAAGTTGCTGGAAATTTGAGAAGTTGAAAATTATGACAGGAATGCTAAGTGTAGGGTACTCCTTGAACTATGAATATTTTAAGTAAAATGATTTCAAGATTTTGATGACAATACCTTGGTTTGTTTTGGAGGACCATTGCCTATTGTTAACCGGCAGAATGCATTAGTGCTTCCCATAGTTTGTTTGAGGTTGTTTCCACGCTTAATGGTGACAGTCAAACAACCTGGTAAGCAGTGCAGAAGTGTATCTGCCCTCTCATGGAAACTAGGAGGGCAGGTTTTCATGAGCATTTGTAAAATGGGGATGGCTTCAGCAGCAATCATAGCTTGAGACTTAGCTATATCTATTGGCATAGTTGACCAAGATTGTCTTAGCAAGCAAAACGTGTCAAGTACAGAGTCCTGAGTGGCTTCACCACCAGATTTAAGTGCCCCTACCAAATGAGGAATGCAAAGAGTTGCTGCTTCAGATGTGTGGAGCTTAGGGAAGTTCATGAATATCACATGTAGAGTTCTCAAAACCTCTTCATTGATTGTGGCAGTTGACCATAACTCTCTTTCTAGTGCAGCTGCATAACAAAATATTTGTCGATGAAAATGTAATTTTTTAATAGATGTAAAAGAAAAGCATTGCAATTAAACCCCAATTATGTGTGAAAAATTTGTTTTTCTTATTAATATAAATTTAGGATTGATACAGTGAGAAAAAAAAAAAAACTATTTGACTTGCTGTCACAGCAGAAAATCTTTAGATATCATCCATTTCTCTAAAATGAAACTAAAAGAAGAATATACATTGAACAACATTTATACTAGGAGAGAAAAGAAACAGGATTGTACTCATTGACAATTTCCAATCACTCTGAAAAACATCCATTATAAAGAGTAACTTGGTAATGCTTGTAAAAATCTCAACAAATCAAAACTTGGTTTTTTTCTACTTCTAAAAAGTTCAAAATGGAACATAGGCTGAATCACAGGTTGAAGACATGTTTTCGAATTCTAATAATATTGGTTCAAACAACAAAGTTAAAAGAAACATTTAAAATAAAAGGCATTTCCCATAATCAACAACTACAATTATTTCTCAAAACAAAAAAAAAAACTAAGTACTCCATTGCCCGGAGACTCCACACTATGCGCAAGTAAGGGGGAAGGAAATTGTACGCAACCTTACCCTTGCATATGCAAAGAGGCTGTTTCCGGATTCGAACCCATGACCAACAAGTCACCAAGACACAACTTTACCGCTGTGCCAGGGCTCGTCCTCAATTATTTCTCAAAACATGTTCTTGTAAATTAAATAAACATCAACATGAAGCTTTCATACAAGAATGAGCTTGATCCATTAAAAAATGTGCAATTAAATGAACGTGTGTGTAATCCGTTAAACAAAAGACTAGCAATAGACAATGTAAAAAAACATTATTAGAGCTGAGACATGCCAAAAGTAATTGCTCTAAAAGTATGCATAAATGTAAAGCAGGGAACACTGTCAATAGGGACAATTATGATGTACCTGTCAAAGACCTGATCAACTCATTTGACACATATTCTTGCAGTGTATGGGTAGAAAACAAAAATTTGATCAGTAAAGCGGCTTGTGCAGCAACTTCTGTGTTTGGAGACAAAAGCAATTCCTGAATCACCAGTATACCCCCAGCTTCTGCAACAGCTCGTCTATTGGTCCTGCTGTTCATGACAAAGTTTTGCAACGCACATATAGCCACCACCTTCATTTCTTCAGTTGGCTGATCTTCAAGTAAACTTATCAATGCACGACATGCAGAAACAGAGGCGCTAGATCTCGCATGTCCTTCATGCTGGGAAAGATCTCCCAAAGCTAAAGCAGCAAGAAGCTTACCAGACTGTGATCTGGTTTGCGGATCCAATAGATACTGGGATAAAGGTGCTATAGCATACTTAGACACCTTCATCTCTCGTACTCTCACATTGTTAAATAAAGCTTCTAGTAATCTACCAGATGCTTCTTCACAATGATGAGATCTTAAAAGGTCCAACAGAGCATCTATAACTCCAGCTTCCATCATCTGCTCAGCACTTGAAGCATCGCTTCTGTCATGCACTATTAAAGCATTAAGGGCTATGCTAATTGTACTCTCAAGTGTTGAGTGCAAAAGTTTTACAAGAACCACCACAGGAACTTTAAAATAGTAATCGGCATTGGTATGTAATACGTTAGAGAGAACTAAAGCAGCTGATTCCCAGAGTGCATATGGTGGCTGAGGGTCTTCTTGAATAATAACCTTTGCAAGCTCAAAAATACCTCCTGCATCAGCAACGGCCTTTGGCCAACTTGTGGAAATCTTTTCCAATGCTTTTATCGCTGTTTGCTGTAAGTTTAATATTCCAATTCCTGCAAGCTGTACAAGGGGCACAACTGCATTCTTTGTTGTAATATCTTGCTGAAAATGTTCCTGTGCAAGAAGATGAGATAACAGTTCCGTGCCAAGCTGCTGAATAGCTTGGGATGGGGATTCCAGAAAAGAAATTAAGGGCTCAATAACTTGGCTTGGAGTAAGCTTCAAGGTTGCAAGACTTTGCGGTTTCTCCAATATATTTACAAGTGCTT
>PYAF01003911.1:1048154-1066937 GCA_007407185.1 Glycine tomentella | reverse complement strand
AGTACTCTTGATGCTGCTCACTGGATAATCCAAGCAATGATATTAGTAATTGGATACCTTCTCTTTTTTTAATGGCCTCCCATACTCCAATCTTATCACAACACAAGCTTGTCAATGAAAGTATCAGATACTCTTGCACATCAGTGGCAGCCATGGTTATAAGTCCAATCAGAACCTTCTTTGAATCAGCCTGAATGAGGCACTTTGAGAGACAGACATTTCCATATAGACTAGCCATAGCCTCAAGGACACGCTCTTGAATTAGTTTGTTGAACCGAGGCTTTAAAAGAGTTACTAGAATATCCTCTATCTGAGTTGCATCAAAATGTTTCTCATCAACATCAACTTTTTCCTCAAAGACCATGAGTGTATAAGCAAGAGCGCCAATTATATCACCAACTGGTGCATCAGGGCGAGGAGAACGTGAAAGTTCTCCAAGATATAGTATTAAAGCAGACATGCCACCACAGATATTGGCTAAAGCTCGAGTTGCATGCTCCTGCAGAGCCTGGCCACCATCACCTTGCATACACTCATTAGAAGGAGCAACTATAGCTCCAATAAGGATTGGAATGCCATCTGCATTAACAATGACCTTTTTAGCCTTGGTAGACTTTGAAGAGAGGGCCTCTAGGGCATCAGCAGCACTAGCTCTTACAGAAATGTCATTTTCCTGACCAACAAGCTGAAGTAAAGCTTTGACTGCTCCAGAGTCTATTACTTTGGGGATGCTATCACTGAATGCCAGCATTAAACGTGCCAATAGAGAAGCTGCATTTGACTGAGAAACATCATTATCTGAAGACAAGAGCCCTACTATGATATCTACACCTCCAGCTTCTAATGTAGCTTTCCAGTAGCCGTCTTTGTCACCACAAAGATTTCTTAATGCTCCAGTAATAAAACCCTCCACAATTTTGTCTTCCTTGTTCTTTGGATTTAGTTGATTCCATAAGGTTGGAACTACACCTTCTGTAACAAAAATTTTCATACCAACATGATCATCAGAAAGACCACCAGAGGAAACTTCATATATCGCTTCAGCTGCTGCCTTCCTAGCATCGGTGGATTCATAATTTAAAAGAGACAATAATGGTGGGATACAGCCACCAAGAAGTACTTTTAACCTCAAGTCTTCATCTTTGCACAGGATACTAAGAGTGGAAGCAACATTAACTTTTGCAAGAGGGGTTCCATTTCTGAGAATGCTTATGAACAATGGCATGGCTTGGGCATGAGAACCGATGAGTGCTCTAGCATCCTTTCTTCTCCTGGCAATACCTAGCAAGCGTGCTGTAATAGTTTCTTTCTCAATTGGTGATGACAAGTTGGCATGCAGTTGCTCCACAAAATTAGCAACTTTTGCCATTGTAGATTCTGGATCATCCATTCCTGATGCCTCATGAAACTCCCTGAATACATTTAACTTCCACTTGTTAGTAATTTTACTACTTTCACATTTGCAAGTGAAGGATGTACAATCAAACTCAGCTAAGTCATAACCAACCATAAACTACTTTTACTTAAAAGTTTAGCCCTCATTCATCACCAATGTAATTTCTAAATTTTACATCAGACTTTCATCAACAATAAATTCCTAACTAACGAGAAAAAAACTAAATTACTGACCCAGGCTGAGAGGCAGAATAAATGGACTGCCGCTGTTCATGAGAGGGAGACTTTGACATTTGCACCAATTCGCCAGTTTACCCTCCTTGCAGGACACCTGAAAATTTACACATTCTAAAAATTAACCATCCCAAATTGACATAAACCAAAAACATATATAAAAAAAAAGAAGCCACATAGACATCAGACGGAGATGCATTCAGTTCCTCATGCAAGACCAGTTGACAGAACCATTGTTTAAAAACATTCATACCTGAGTGAAACCTACTTTAGTAAAACAAATCACACTACCAATTGCAACAACAACAATATTTGTCTAGATAGCACCACATCAATATGTCATCAACAATCTACAATATTTTACACTAAGGCCAAGTGATCCAAAATCCAAGCATCCAACCAACATCTCAATTCCAAAGTGCCACACATTACATTGAAATCAAGGTTTTCGAAAACAGTCTGCAGCCGTGATTTTGGCTTCAAATTCAAGGCTTTTATAGCGTCCACGACCACAATTGTGGCTGTATCCGCTGCATTTGTTTGCAATTTCCCACAATATCAAAATACACTACAGACGGAATTTAAAACTTTGGTTGAAATGCCACATTCCACAAAACATTTCACAACTCATCACACTATAGAGGAACACGTTCACAAGTAAAAATAAGAAGAAAAATCCACTGAACCAAAAGAAGCTACCTCGCCGGAATGCAAATGCGCAGAACTCCTCCCTCCTCACGCTACCTCCAATGCCGCCACATCCTCAATTGACTTCGAATTTCCCGCGAAACCGATCCGACGGAGCGAAAACCCTGCGAAACCGACACCGGATCAACCGCGGAACCGAATTCAGATCTTCGCGGTGAACAATTGAACAAAATCAGATCCAACGAGCACAGATCGGTTGCAGAAGCTAGGGCACATCGAGGGAGAGAAAACAACGAATCGAAATTCAGAACGCGGAGAAGGAGCTGAATGAATGAGAACTAACGCGAAATGGAGGCACAACGGAAACAGAGGGAAACGGAGAGAGAGAGAGAGAACTGAGAAGAGTGCGTTGTAAGAGTGAGTGTCTCAGTCTTTTCCTTTCCTTTCCATGGCTTTTGTTTCTTCTTCTTCCTCCTCGTTTGTGAATTTTGCTTTTTTTTTTATTTTTTATTATATTATTGATCCGGAGTATTTAAGAATGATTAATTTTCATCGTAAAATTAATTAATCACTTTAGTGAAATTATCTTTCTCTTTCCATCATAATTTTTTCATCCAAAGACTTAAATAGAGACTTTAGTACTTGGATTGATTATATTTTTTATTTCTTTTATTGTTGTTGGATAATTATTTATTTATTTATTGAAATATTTTTGACGGCGCGTAGCATTTTGTGGGGTAAAATACGTGTCCGAATCCGGTTGTACTGAAAGTCTGAATGACAGTTGCTTCGCCCATATTATTATTGCGCCTTGCATTGCATCTATGACTACCAGTCCAATTTTAACCAATTTTATTTTTCTTGCTTGGGATTTGTGCATTTTTTGGTTTTACTACCAGTGTTTTGGTTCCTGTTTTTCCTCATTGGTTCAGACATCAGTGATCAGAGTCTGTTCGGACATAACTCAAGATTCATCCATTAAAATTAAGGTTTGAATATTTTTTTTTCCTTAAATTTAAGTTTATTTTTCTAGATTTTAATTTGCTTTCTCTCTCTCTCTCTCTCTCTCAACTTTAAAAATATTCTTTTTAACCTTTTTGGATAAAAAATAAGTAAAAAATTGTATATTTAAACCACAAAAAATCAGTCAAAAGTGAATTAAAAAAATTGGGAATTTAAACTGCAAAATATATTTTAAAATTTTTAACAACTTTATTTAAGTATTCTAATTACTAAATTATTGTTTTAAAAAATTAAATAAACATTAATTCTAATCAATTTAAAAAATATTATTATGTTATTAATACTTACATAAAAAAAACTACATCATACATATAATATATCCAAATGATTCTATTTATTATTTATTATTGGAAATTTATTTCTAGAAATAATTTAATTTAACAAATTAATAATTCAACTCTAATAATTTATAATTTAAAATTTATAATGCAACTATTTTCGTGCGTAATACAATTATTTCTTAATAAGATATTGAAAAAGATGGACAAATTGTTAAAAAAAAAGAAATATATTAAAAAAAATATTATTTCTGAAACTTATAAGCGTAACAATTATCTATTTCTATATCTTGTTATCTTTTCCATTTTTCAAAAATTTATTATTTATTATTGTCATTCAATTTCTATTTTAAATTTTAGATGCATTCTTTGTCCACTCCTTTATATGCTTACTTCCCTATTTTTATTATCTGATTTATTTTGTCCATTCATTTTGTCTCTTCCATTTTACATTTTTTCTTCTCTCTCTTTTTTTTTTTTTTTTTGCATTATTTGCATAACAATATTTTGTCTTATACATTCTTCGGGTAACACTTTCTTTCCTTTATGTTTGTCACCTGCTATGCTTATGTGATGGATGTGTACAAATCAAAAAAAAAGATGATCATGGGTATGAATAATGTTGATGACAAAGCTCGGTGATAATTTGACAGTTTTGTGGTGGATTTTTTCTCATTTTTTTTAATGTTTTACAATATTATTCATATTCTCACATTATTTTTTTTATTCTTTTTGCTTTTTCATCCATATTATTTCCTTCAAATAATTATTCTTATTTTGTTGGTAATGCAAGAAATCTATATTGTGATACTAGTTGTCGCTCTCTCATCCATATGAAAAAAATATAGAAAAACAGGTATTACTCCCTTCCAATTAATGTTTTCTATGTAATTAAATTCCCATATTATTTTTTCTCAAAAGACTGCACATATATATTAATTTTGCTCTTTATGGATTATTTGGACATGAAAACTATATCTGCTCTATTTATTATATAAAATGAGAGAAACTTATTAATAATTAAGGAAATTAAAGTAAGTAGCATCATCATTATATATAATTACCATTACCAAGTCGGTATAGATTTTCGTTGATTTAATAGAATGTGTGAGTGTTGTAAATTCTAATACGGTGTTTAATTCCTACAAATAACAAAAATCATTATATATAATTAAAATAAATAGATTATACATGTTTATTTGAGAACAATAATGTTATTTGATATGAAACTCATATGAACAAAATACAAAAACAATAAACATGGATTGACAACCATTTTTTAAATAAATATTAATTAAAAGATGTAAAAATATAAAGATAGATTTTTGATTAAAAAGAAAGAAACACACACTTAAATTTGCCAAAAAAAAATTATGGACAAAACATCATTTTACAATTATTAATTACCTTAAAAATCATACCACTGTATTTTCTTATTAGTTGATAAAATAAACAAATCTATGCAGTGAAAAGATTTATAATCTAAATCCCTAAACATCAAATTAAAAATACCTTGCTAGTTACTAGTAAGTTATAAAAGCACAAGAAGAGTCATTCACTTGGGGGTAACGTTGAAATTCAACATCCACATGCAACCATGCAGTCGAAGACATTGAAGCCCACTTGGGAATGAATGATATAGTAGCACGTAGACGTAGCAGTGGATTGTATGTAACATGCAAAAGTCACATAAACTATTATACTAGAATTGTACCCAGAAGCATATATATGTGTAGGCAGTGGCAGATCGGACCCCCCGTTGGAACCAATGTCCGTAAGTGCAGAAATAAAAATTCATCCTGTTTAAATTTTTTTTCCCCAAAGCCATGGTCATGGTCATGCTCGTGATCGTGATGGTCATGTTCATGCTCGTGATCGTGCTCTTTGTCTGAAATCAGCGCGTGAATTTCAGGTTCCGCAACAACGTCGTCCGAGCTAGGAAGCATCAACACTCTGAAATAGGGACCGTATCGAGTCCGCCACTCCCCGACACTCCGACACGCTCCGACACCGTGTCCAACGCACGGTCAACAACTCTGACGAGTTGACCGGTTTCGACATGCGAATTTGACCTTGTCAGACACGGTCAAAGGCGCAAAGGGAGGCGGCGTCGGCCTTGCAGAGGAAGGTCGTCAGGGTACGCTCGCACGCCTCGTACAGCCACACGCTCTCATGTCACGTCAGTGAAACGTGGAACCTCCCGTCGTAGGTGGAGTAGAGAAAGTGGAATAGTTTTTCTCTCTTCATGATAGAGTGAGAGTGATTGAGAGAGAGGGTGTGGGTAAAGAGGGAGGTTTTGTTTATTAGTTTAATTTGGATGAAGGAGTAATGGAGCACGGAATGCATGTACAATTTAGTTTATTAGTTTAATTTGGATAAAGGAGCAATTGAACCTGGAATGCATGCATAATAACAGAGGGATACACGTGAGCATTGGAAGAGATTACATTGATAAATATTATAAGTTTATTTTAATTTTTTTAAATTATTAAATATTAAAAATGAAATATATACTATATAAATTAAAAATATTATTTAATATTAAAACGTGTCTTAACGTGTCAAAATTCATAATTTTTAAAGATTGATGTGTCGAAGAGTCGAGTCGTGTCGTGTCACATGTCGCGTGTCGATGTCGATGCTACATAGCGTCCGAGGCAGCAGCAGCGAGATTGGGAGCACCGAAAGGATCAGCGAGCGGAGGAGGAGAGATGGTGGGATGATGGTCGCACATAAATGGGGGTTGATAGTAGGAGTTATTTTGATAAGATAGAAGGTTGCCTCAATCTAGAGGTAGAACTGTTTGGGTAGGTATTTAAACTGTGACGAGAAGGAAGAAATGGTCTTTAATTACCGTTAACAATGAAGACCTCTCTATTTTGTCCTTGTTCAAGTTTTGTTGCTACTGTATTTTTGTTCTCAATTATTTTTGCTGATAAGTTTGTCATTTGTGTTTTATACAAGTGTAACAAACCCAACTCAAGCTACTATCCAAGACTCCAGTCCAATAGAAAATATCCCAACAGCTGTTAGAGAATTAAGGAATAGGAAGGAAATACGGATGCCTGAATGCTTTTCGGACTATATTGTTGATTAATTACTTAAGAGTCCATTTGTGATAGTTTAATTACTTTAAAGCCCTAATTGTAACAGAATGGAGATTGTTAGTGAATATAGTCAATCAGAATAATTGGGGAGGTCACGAAATGAATGTGATAACCTCTTATCTCTATTTCTTTGTCCTCTGTCCCTCTTTACTCTTATTCTTTCCATTTCACAGATTTCTCTCTGGTTACATTGGTGCTTTCATTGGTAATTCCATGGCTGAAAACACACGTTTACATGATGTCACTCAGCAGGTGCATGACCTTCAGTTGTCGCGTCAGATTCTTCAAGACCAAATTTCTAATCTCGAGCTGGCTCAAGATAATCGGTTTACCTCAATGGAGTTATCTTATAATCAGCGTATGGATTCTCAAACCCAACGTATGGACAAGCTCCAGTCACAGTTGTAGGAGGTCCTCTCCATCCTCCATTCCACCCATTCTTCTCCAGATCCAAACGCTGGAGTGTTGGGTTCTGGTCCTTCACGTTCACACACTCCTTCGGATACTAATCGTCAGCGGCTAATGAAATTTGATTTTCCTCGATTTTCCAGTGGAGATCCAACCGACTGGTTATTTGCTGTTGAACGTTACTTCAGATTTTACAACGTTCCTCTTCAGGAACGTCTTCTGGTAACCTCGTTCAATCTCGATCCACCTGCTTCTTCATGGTTCCAGTCTTTAGATCAGGACGGTTTACTCCCTGATTGGCCTTCTTTCACCACCGCTTTGCATCGCCGTTTCGGTCCCACTGAGTTTGAAGATGCTTCCGTGGCGATTGCTAAATTACAACAAACAGGCACTGTAACTGACTATTATGCAGCCTTTAAGCAGCTCTCTCGCAAGGTCCCCGGTCTTTCCGTTACTGTCCGTAAGGGTTTATTCTTAGCTGGTTTGAAATCAGTACTCCGTTGTTCTGTGCTGGTACATCGTCCTCAAGATATTAATGAGGCATTGGCATATGCCAAGGTATATGAAGAAAAATTGAACAGTGAAAAGGCTGCGAAGCCTTGGATTTCTCGTTCTCAGGTCTTGACTTCTTCATTACCTACTCCGACATCAATTCCACCCACTCCTGCCAATTCCACCACTGTTGCCAAACCTTCCTCCTAGGTGTCATCCTTACCTATACGTCGTTTGTCACAAGCGGAAATGCAAGCTCGTAGAGATAAGAATCTCTGTTACAATTATGATGAGCAGTTCTTTGCTGGTCATCGTTGTAAGGGATGTTCTTCCTTGTTATATCTGGAGGGTTTGGATACCGTTGATGAGGATACTATCCAATCAGAGGAGCCTCTCCCTCATCCTGAGCCCGATTTACAACCCGAGATTAGTTTGAATGCCTTATTTGGGCACCGATCCTCTAATTCTTTTCGACTACAAGGCACTATTTCAGGCACAGTCGTTCAAATTTTAATCGATGGAGGCAGCACCCATAATTTCGTCACTTCCAGGATGGCTTCTTACCTTAATCTAGTTATGCATGCAATTATACCATTTAAAGTTCATGTTGGTAATGGTGATACTTTAGTGTGTTCTGCATACTGTAATTCTGTGAACTTAAATGTTCAGTCGCATTCATTTACTGTTGATTTATTTGTCTTAGAATTAAAGGGGGCTGATATTGTTTTAGGGGTTCAATGGTTGGCTACTCTCGGCCCAATTGTTACTAACTATGCTGATTTGACTATGGCTTTTACCCTTGATGGTAAAGACATTTTCCTACAGGGCGACCAGTTAATTGGGCCAACTCATGTAACTTCAGCTCAATTGCATAAAATGATTACTCAGGATGCCATCTCATCTTGTTTTATGTGTCTTTCATCCAATAATCAGCAACAGGAGCCATCTTCTACTAGTGTTGATAGTAATGTTGTACCGGCCCCATTCTCTTCCTTGCTGAAGGACTATGCTGACGTTTTTGCGGTTCCAAACAAGCTACCTCCTACTTGCAATTTTAATCACCATATTTCCTTACTTCCAAATGTTGGACCAGTTCAAGCGAGACCTTATAGGTATCCTCACTTTCAGAAAAACGAGATTGAGAAGCTGATCACTGAAATGTTGCAAACTGGCTTGATACAACACAGTCAGTCTGAGTTTAGTTCTCTCGTGCTACTCATTAAAAAAAATGATGGTACTTGGCGATTTTGCGTTGACTACCGTGCTTTGAATGCCATTACCATTAAGGACAAGTTTCCGATACCAACGATTGATGAATTGATTGACGAATTACATGGTGCAACCATGTTTTCCAAGCTTGACCTTCGATCAGGCTTTCATCAAATTTTGATGCATCCTCCAGACGTTCACAAGACTGCCTTCCGCACTCATCAAGGACACTATGAATTCTTGGTGATGCCTTTTGGGCTGTCCAATGCACCCTCCACTTTTCAGGCTACTATGAACAAGGTTTTTGTTGCCTTTTTAAGGAAGTTTGTGGTGGTCTTCTTTGATGACATCTTGGTCTATAGTTCCACTACCTCTTTACATTTGGATCACCTAGCTACAGTATTGTCTACTCTACGGGCCCATTCTCTATATGCTAAACAGTCCAAATGCCTCTTTGCCCAAAGTTCAATCCATTTTCTTGGTCATGTCATATCTGGTGCAGGTGTCCAACCAGATCCTCAGAAAATTCAGGCCATCACCAATTGGCCCATCCCTTCAAATGCCACCCAATTACGTGCATTTTTGGGTCTATCAGGTTACTATAGAAAATTTATAAAGAAATACGCCTCTATTGCTGGCCCGCTAACAGACTTATTGTCAAAATCGGGTTTCCATTGGAATTCTACGGCTTATGAAGCATTTACATGCCTGAAAAAGCTATTGACGGAAACACCTATTCTGAGTCTTCCTAATTTTCATAAGTCGTTTGTTGTTGAGACTGATGCTTCTGGTGTTGGTATAGGTGCTGTCTTACTTCAAGATGAGAAGCCTATTGCCTATTTCAGTCGTAAGTTGGGACCCTTAATGCAAGGTAAATCTACCTTTGTTCGTGAGATGTTTGCTATAACATCTGCTGTATCCAAATGGCGCCAGTATTTACTGGGCTCTTCATTTGTCATCCGCACCAGACCATAAGAGTCTCTACAACTTGATGAATCAAGTTGTTCAAACACCTGAACAACAACAGTTTCTTTCAAAGTTGCTTGGGTTTGATTACACTATAGTATACAAATCTGGTAAGACCAATTTGGTGGTCGACGGATTATCAAGGCAATTAGATAGCACTCAGCCCACCAACCCGTCACAATATGCAGCCATTACTGGTCCTATTTTACAATTCACTAATGTTTTATGCAGTGAGCTCGTTACAGATCCATACACACATAAAATTATACAAGATATTCAACAGGATGCTAGTCTTTGGCCTGATTGGCAATTCCGAAATCAATTGTTGTTCCACAAGGGCCGAATATTTGTGCCTACAAATTCTTCCTTGATCCCTCACTTACTTCACGAGGTCCATGATACAAAGCAAGGGGGACACTCTGGAGTACAAGCCACTCTCCACCGCTTACAGCGCAATTTTACCTGGAAGGGAATATCCAAGGATGTTAAACATTATGTTTCGAATTGTGAAGTGTGCCAAAAGTTAAAACCACCCACTCATTCTCCCTATGGACTCTTACAACCCCTTCCCATACCTGATTCTATATGGTTGGATATTACAATGGATTTTATCACTCATTTACCTCCATCGTCAGGTTCCACTGTTGTGTTAGTTGTTGTTGACACCGCGCATTTCATCCAGCTTCCTTCCCACTATTCTGCATCGAAGATCGCTTCTTTATTTTGGGATCATGTGGGGAAGTTACATGGTTTGCCACATACTATTATTTCCGATAGGGACCCCATCTTTTTAAGCAATTTCTGGAGATCTCTTTTTAAACTGCAAGGAACCACCCTCAAGTTTAGCTCATCCTACCACCCACAAACGGATGGTCAAACCGAAAGGGTTAATAGGTGCCTTGAAACATACCTGCGCGCTTTTGTTCATTCTCACCCTCGGACGTGGACACGCTATCTCAGTTGGGCTGAGTATCACTATAATACCAGTTACCATCATTCTACTGGCTTCTCTCCTTATGAAGTGATGTTTGGTAGACCACCACTGGACTTCGTGGCATATTCTTTGGGCTCTTCTCCAAACGAAGCCGTTGACACCACCTTGGCTAATCACAGTACCATCTTGCAGTCATTACGGGAAAATCTCAAGCGTGCTCAACAGATAATGAAAGCTCAAGCAGATAAAGGACGAAAAGAATGGACCTTCACTATAGGAGATCTTGTTTTACTCCGTCTGCAACCATACAGACAAGTCTCTGTTCATCGAAGGTCTTCCCAAAAATTAAGCTTGTGTTTCTATGGGCCTTTTGAACCTCTTCCGCCAAGATCCATGATGTATTTCACGTCTCTATGCTTCGTCCTTTCCGATCTGGTCGCAACTATACCATTTACCCACTCCCTGACACACCACCGGACTCTCCTTTAGCCTTGCAACCTTCTGCTGTGGTGGGTACCCGATCTGTATGGCGTCATGGCCGCTTGGTTCCACAATTGCTAGTCCAGTGGTTGGGGCTTCCTCCCGAGGAATCCACTTGGGAAGACGAAGCTGAGATTTTGCTCGGACATCCACGTTTTATCGATGATGTGCATGCATTACCTCCAGATCCTCTACATCAGAGTTCTTCTAATGATTCACCCTTGGCTATTCCGGTGACCAGAGAGACATCAAAGAGGGACAACAGGGAATTTTCAGAGGGGGGAATACAAAGGCGAGTCGAAAGGATATTCACATCGTTGCTCCAACTCACCCTTCACATATGTCAACTCCTGTTGGGCAGCTACCAAAGTCTTCGATCATTCCTGAAGTGTCGGCAAGTTCTCTGCCGTCGGAGGACAATATTCCAGTTCGTTCTCCACTTAAGGGAGGTTCTCCTTTCCCAAATTCACACGGTCTCGAGGACGAGCCCGTTTTTGATGGGGTGGGAATTGTAACAAACCCAACTCAAGCTACTATCCAAGACTCCAGTCCAATAGAAAATATCCCAACAGCTGTTAGAGAATTAAGGAATAGGAAGGAAATACGGATGCCTGAACGCTTTTTAGACTATATAGTTGATTAATTACTTAAGAGTCCATTTGTGATAGTTTAATTACTTTAAAGCCCCTAATTGTACAGAATGGAGATTGTTAGTAGATATAGTCGATCAGAATAATTGAGGAGGTCACGAAATGAATGTGATAATCTTTTATCTCTATTTCTCTGTCATCTGTCCCTCTTTACTCTTATTCTTTCCATTTCACAGATTTCTCTCTGGTTACAACAAGCATTTTTTTTATTGTACTGTGTTCATTTTTTTTTTCTTATTTTTAAAATGCACGATCATGTATTTCCCTATTGTTACTGCACATGAAATTAGCTCGATGAAAAAATTATTTCTTCTGTGTTTTTAACAGCAACCTCAAGTCCTAATGATTGATGGCTTTTAGTTTTATAAAATTACCCGATTAATTATGTGCTGAAATTGGAACAATTGTTATTTTTTTATGTTTTTTCTTTCAATTTATCTGGTCTTGAAACATTATTGGTGCTTGTCTGCTTGAACCCTTGTGAACACTTAGGAACAGTAGGAGCTTTGAGTTTTTGTGTCCAAAAGACACTCAAGTAAATAAAAATTAGTGAACAGAATTTAAATAAATTTTATCATAAAATTACTTTTTAAAAAATAAAAAATAAAAACCAAGCAAATCTTACAAAGTAGTACTTCTCATAAGAGAAGTGGAAAATATATGTTTTGCTTGGGCAAACTTTCCGATTTAATTCTTAAGCATTGAAGAGAATAATTTTTTATTTCTAATAAAATATTTAATAATTTAATAATTTTTATGGTTATTTGTATCTTTGAGAATTAGTATTTGGTCCTCCATTCTTGAGAAAAATACTTAGTTATTCACAATTTTTTTGTTGTAAATAATAAAATAATGACACTATTAATAAAACAATTAAATAAATATAATTTTTAGGAATTAAATGATTCGTTAAATTATTATCTATATCTTGTTACAAAAATAATTATATTTTAAACGGATTCATAATTTTATATATAAAAGGTTGAATTTAAATTTTCTTTAAAAAAATATTTTCAAAGATGCTGCTCTCAAACCCCACCACTTAATACTCAATGTACTGGCGTAAATAAATTTTCATTGTTAGGCCACTGTGTGTGGGTTCAAACGCAGCTCTGTTTGTCTGAAATCCTATGCGATTTGAATCCCTTTTCGGTCAAAGTTTCATTCCACGATTATGAGATGCTTGCTGTCGGCATTGAAAAAAAGTATTTCTGACACAAGGAAAATAAAGAGTACTTGGCTTTGGCAACCAACATAATGCCATTTTTTCCTTTTTACTATCAAATTCACTGTCGCCATCTAAATTTAGTTAGAAGGTAGTGTAGTATTTTTTTAGCTCATTGTAGTGAATACTACTATTTACCACACCCAATGCAATATTTAATATTCCACATAGAATGTTAATTATTATTCTTTTTTGGTAATTTAATTATTATTATTATTCATTTTATGTAAAAACATTAATTTTCATATATATACACAATAAGTCCCTCACATTTTATATTATTTTTTATTGTTCTCAAATATCATTTCTTAAATATAGTCAATTCTAATTTAAAGTCAATTTTTAAAAGGGTACAATATATTTTTGCTCTTTCCTTTTATCTTGATTTCTGTTTTTAGTCTCTTATAACTTTTTTACTGATTTTAGTCCCTCATAAATTGTTTTATTTTGTTTGTAGTCCCTGTCATTAATTTCAACAATCAAGTGATGACATGGTGAACAAATTTGCGTTTGAAATTTCTTTGTTTAAGTTTCTAGCTATCTTTAATTGTTGCAAATATTTTGCTGGACTAAAACTGCTAGAAATGTTGCAAAATAATAAAAATATATGCATTTAGAAACTTTGTAGCAGTGAAAAACATTTTAATAAAACAGAACAAAATCAATCCTAAACATCAGATATTTTCTGAAACCACTAGAAGTGTTATAAAAATAAACCTTTAGAGTGTAAAATTATTTGTAGCAATTAAAAGCTTCCAGTATCACAAGCAGTTTATGTTGCTACATCACCACTTAACAGTTAAAATTAATGTCAGAAACTAAAAACAAAATAAAACAATTTATGAGGGACTAAAAATAAAAATCAAGATAAACAAGGGACAAAAATATATTTTCCCTTTTAAAAATTTGAATTTTAAGACATAATAATGTAAAAAAAGTGTATTAATTCAAATATTTTATTATACAATTTCTTCAACTTTAAATTTATTTCTCTTTAATTTTTTTACCACCTATTAACTTGTTTACTTTTTAAAAATTGAGAACTTAATTGATTAAACAAAAAATTAATAAAACAAAAATATACATGATCCAAACTAAAATATCAAAATTATAATTAAGTCTTCTTATTATTAACAATGAATACATTACTAATTATGTTATGTTTTGTTAGGATATATAATTTTATAATGAAAAAAATTTCTCCTATATTTTTTATGTAAATTTATATTTTTAAATTAAAAAATTATTAAATATGAAGATTTTTTTCTAGCTAATTACTGTACATTTCTTTGTATAGAACTGTAATTACTATCAGAAAAATGCTTATTACTAGTTAGTTGCTAGTCATATTGACTAATTGCTACTTATATATTAGTTAGTATACACCAGACAAATGGTCTACTCCAGAAAGAGAGTTAACATAGAGGATTTAATAATGAAAGTAATTTGTATATTATTAGTAGAAGTGGATCTAAATAAAGTAGGTGATTATTTGGTGAAGTAATGAGTGGAGCCCACAAAATAGAAATGTAGCAGACTGAAAAATTGATGAGAGTACATGACCACTGTATCAATAAACAGAGGTCGTTGTGTCTGAGCCGTGGTTAATATTATAACTTATATAAAGGACATTTAGGGTTGTGACGAATTGATTGAATTTGGATGGTTGTGGAGAAAATGACACATGCTTGGACTCAGAAAGTGTGTGAATAGCAGTGAGGATGATTTGTTTTTTCTATTATTATTATTTATAGCACAGGTCTGTTTCAATGGATCCATGAGAATCTACCATGCTCCCATCTGCATGTGCCTTTAGGTCACCTATCTTGACCCCTTTTATTATTATAATTATTATTTTTATTGATATCAAGATGGAATGCATGCTTTATAATATATGCAGATCATCAATCTGAATGGCTTATCAAGATTTTTTCTAATTTTTTTAAGACTACAGTACTGGTAATTTTTTATATAAGACAATCTTATCTCTTTAAATATATGATCTACCTGTATATCTAAAACTTAAAATCGAGATTATTGATTAAACTAAAAAAATTTCACATAGTTAATGTACTCATTCAAGAATACATAGGTAATTTTCTTTCTGAGCGTGCCAAATCTTCAGTCGTCTTCTAATGTCCTTGGAGTGTTCATGAAATGATTAGTTACAAAAACACTTCAACCTCAAATAAACTATTATAATAAAAAAGAATAATAAAATTAGTTTGAACAACTTCAAATCAGTTAATTTACATCATCATGATAATATCTTATCAAGATGAACTAAAACATAAGATCAATTAGTGATAAAAGAAATTTAAAATAAATCTACATTTTTTTTATAAACAAATATTGATTTTTAAAAAATTGAACCTGCACGTCTCTTTTCCTCTCCCTTCTCTTTACATCGTTAAGCCTCGTTTCCAATCACCAGACGTCCAGACCAACATTATATTTTCACATCTTTTGCATATGAAATCCCATTAATTTAATCTTTATGATTTTTTAACTGTTCGGTTAGTAATGATTTGGTTTTTTAATCCACTTGATTCTGGTCGTGTACAGAGATGTATGTCAATGATTCTCCTGCTTATATAATTATCCTTTTCATGTGCTGTTTTGTTTTTTAATTGATCTTAAAATAAATAAATCTTTAATTTTACATAACCTGATCTATATTTTATATATAATTTATAACTATTAATAAAGGCTATAGAAGTTTAGGTTTCTACATTTTTTTTTACTGAATTACTGTTAAACTACATTTTCTCATTTTTCTCATTTTATATATAGAATCAACTATCCATTTCTACGTTCTACTCCTCTCTCTCTCTCTCTCTCTCTCTCTCTCTCTCTCTCTCTCTCTCTCTCTCTCTCTCTCTCTCATTGTATGCTTTATTTTTAGAAAAATGTGGACAGCCATTAAGTGCCTCTCTGGTATTTATAAGAATTTTTTCGTCGAAAGTAATTAAATGTAAGAAAATATATTTATTATTAATTTGAATTAAAGTATCTTTTAAACTTAATTAACTTTAACTTTTTTGTGAATTAATTAAATTTAAATTAATGACAAGTATAGTTTTACATTCTCGTTCTTACATTTATATTAATTTTGAAAGAATGGAATCCATAATATAAAAGTTTTTTTAAATAAAATAAATTAATAGCTTACAAAATAGAACAAAATATAACTACCAAAAAAATAGAACAAAATATCATCTCAAATATTATATGATAAGTCAAATGCTTAAAAATATTTTTGAAACTGGAGACATTTTATATCTTGAGTACCTTCTTTTGAAAACAGAAAATGATATTTTTAAAACTTTCATTTTATTTATTTTTTCAATTTATTGCTTTAATTTTTTTTAATATAAAAGATAGCAGGCTGAATAAATTTTATATAATGTATGATAAATAAAGTTTTATTTGATTTTAAAACTTCAATGCAATTAGGATTATTTTATTAAGTGACATAAAAACTATTTTTAATGAAATAACTTAAAATTAGTAAAAATTGAGTATTAATTAAAAAACTTAACTAATATTATAGATATTTAGGTTTAACTATCTATTAGCATGCAAAAGCAATAGATTCATAAGATGATAATACTTAAATTATTAACAAGTCAAATGGACGGCGAAAAAAAATGTTGGTTTGTCTAACTTAAACACTATGGGTGGTATGTGTGTATAGGAGTAGCAAGTCAAGTCAAAGTATGAAAACTTGAAAAGAATTAATTGTGATCATTTAATATTATATTGAATGAGATAAATATTATATCCAAATAAAATTCATCTTGATTATCAATGTATATTTGTATGGTCAATATTATTTTATTTTCCCTTCTCACTTTCACTTGTATATGAATCTAGCTTAAAATGTGTTTGATAACATTGTTGATATTGTTCTTATGGTTGTTATTAAATTAATTATAAAATTATCTTGTGCGGCAAGTATTTCATAATAATGAATAATTAATAATTAACATTAATGAAATTAATTGACTAAAAGAGTACTTTTAATTTTAACTTTTTTGAGATGACCAGACTTCACCCACTAGCACTCCCAACCTTGCCTCCTAAAATACTATGAACTGCAACAACTTAATCAATTTGTAGTTCAACATCAAGGAAACCTTTAGTTTAAGCAAGTCGTAGACCTGTCAACGCTCCCCAAAGCTCAGGTTTAATAATAACTATTTTTTTATTTGAAGAATTTGATTAGTCATTTTTAGATATTTTGTTTCAATCGCGTTATTTTTCTCAAACCTGAGAACTTATGTAAGTCGGTGTATTGTTAGTATTTGCTGCTTGGTTTTTCAAAATTTATAATATGTTTATCTTTCTTATTGAACAAATATGCAAATAATTTGTATATTTAAGTAATTTATATAGACATTATTATCAAGTGCATCAATTAATTGACACGTTGTTCTAACTTCTGACTTAACTAACTAATGTTATCGAGTTCAAATTTTAGGTATGCATCTACATTAAATATTTGAATATATAATTTTGTCATTCATAATGATTTTGTTCAAGACTTGACCATGATTGCATAATATATGTGATCTTTAAAAAAATTTAAGATTAATTATTATACATTGATATTGTCAAATAATTTTACACTATTTTTTAATCATAAATTATCATTGAAATGACTTTAAGATGAACATTGTAAAAATTAATAAAATTATAAATAATAGTTTATGATCAGAAAATGATAATGTAAAATTATTTTATACTATCATTAAATAGTCTTTTTTCTTCTAAAGATCAAATGAAGTATTTGGTCATGTGGTCTTATTTTTTCGTTCAATATAATCTTTTATCTTTTAAAAATTCTATTTTGATTCTTTATGTTTTTTAAAATATCAAAATGATCATTTTTTCAGTACAAACTTGACTCCATTAATAAAATAAATATATTAACAACTAAAAATCATTACAAAATATAAGATTTTTTCCTGTTTCATCATCATCCTCCCTCATTCATTTTGTGTCATCTTCATCTTCAACTCAACATACAATAAAAAAAATTCTTCAATGTTAGAATACCAATCACATCCACAATCAAAAATGAGAATAGGCAATCCAAAAAATGAGAATGAATTATCTCAAAATAGTGAAAACTAACGCAAGACAAAAGCCCAAATTTCCTCAATTAGGATTCAATCTAATTTAAATTTTGAAACCCTTTGGTTCCTAATCTTTTCTACAAAAATAAAACATAAAGGTACGGTGACAATGGGAGGAGTTTGCGAAGCACACGGGGTTGAGGATCAATGTTGTTTTGTGTTGATTTGGAGTTCTTCCAGATATGGGGGACTCACTGTGGAGTTTGGAGTGGGAAACGACGACAACGATATTGTTGCAACATCTATGTCGAAGGATGTGAAGGGGAGCAGGGAAAGGTTAATTAGGGTGTGGTTGAATCGATTCATAGATGATGTGAGGGAGCTTCCATAGTGGTGGTTTGTGGCGACGCGTAAGGGAAATGGAGGTTACGAGGTGAGGGACTCTAGGACATGTTGAGACATTGACCAAACTGGGTCAAATAAAAAAAATAAATACCTAAATGCCACACCAGGCAAAATAAATACCAAACTGCCACGCGGCATAATTCGCTAGTCATCCCAGCGAATTATGCATGCACATAATTCGCTATTCTGTGCAGCGAATTATGTGCTGACAAGGCAGAGAGAGAATATTTCGCTAGAGGTAGTAGCGA
>PYAF01003911.1:1034915-1048054 GCA_007407185.1 Glycine tomentella | reverse complement strand
TTCGCTACTACCTCCAGCGAAATATTCTCTCTCTGCCTTGTCAGCACATAATTCGCTGCACAGAATAGCGAATTATGTGCATGCATAATTCGCTGGGATGGCTAGCGAATTATGCCGCGTGGCAGTTTGGTATTTATTTTGACTGGTGTGGCATTTAGGTAATTATATTTTTTATTTGACCCACTTTGGTCAATGTCTCAGGACATGTTGCAGTGGCAGAAGCAGTAGGAAGTGGTGGCAGTTGGAGATTATTAATGGCGGGGGAGGTTGATAGGAGTGATGCCAACGGTGAAGATGTATACAATGAGAGAGAGACGAACACTATTGTGAATGTGGGGAAGATGATTGCATTTTTCAAATGTTATAATAGTAATAGCTTAAAATTGTCACTATCATAGTTTCATTAACTGGCGTTAACTTTGGACTGATAGAAGGGTCATTTGAAATATAAATGACCATAATGAACTTTCTAAAATATAAATGATCAAATTGAATAAATAAAATAAGATCAAGGATTAAATAAGTTATTTAACTTTCTCTAAACAATCCTCCTCTCTTTTCATAAGAAAATTTTCATTTTCAACCATCAAGTTAATCTTATATTTGAGACAAAGTTGCTTGTTATTTAAGAGGTACTATGACTCTCCATTTTTTTTCTTCATTTGCATGCAATATTTTGTTTTACAATAAGTTATGATAGTATATGATTCAGTTTTTTTTATATTTTTTATTCTCTTTAAAAGTCAAAATAATCCAATTAACTTCTATAAAACTCTACCCAAAAAAAATTAACTTCTATAAAAGCACTGTTTTTTGTTTTTGTTAAATAAAATTACTTAATTTAATATTTTTTAAATTGTGTCTCATTCTACTTCGCCATTTCTTATCTGTAATATTCAATTTAAGTATGTTTTTAATTTCTAAAAATGTGATATTATTTTTAAATTTAATCTTTATTTAAAATTTATTCATATTTAATCCTTCAACACTATAATAAAAAAAAGCACGTGTTTTCGCTTCTAATACAGGTCTTAAAATCCATTGTTTTTAGTAAGTGAAATGGTTAAATAAGAAACAAATTGAAAATTCCAATATTTCAGAAAATAAAAATATATTTAAAAGTATTTTTGTTTCTACGTGACTACAACAGTTAAAGAATTTTAACTCTCCTACTAACGACTAGCATTAATATGTTTAGGTCTTTGAGTTTAAGGTGCAATTATATATGGACCCCCTTTTGTAGGCCCCTGCATGAAGAGTACACCGAGTTATTTTAGCATGCTTGAAAATATAAGGTGAAAAATTTAGGATAGATTTTTACTTCAAGGAAAAAAAAGTGTTTCAGGTGAGAATGCATTCAATTTTCAAGAGATTAGATAAGAAAAAGAACAAAATTATCGGTTAATAAAGATCCATGATTACTTTCACATATGTTTTACTAAGATTTATGAAGAATGTTATTTGGCACAAGAAAGGTTATTACGTTCACGAATGTTAATCATTCATATGTCCCTTTGTTTCACAGTAAAAACGCACTAAACAAATGAAAAACGAAAACATAAATGATGAGTAAACGCAAACAGTTAGCCACTACTTAGCCCCTTTTGATTGATTTGCGTCTGCCATTATTTATTCTATGAGATCCATTCATTAGGTTTTGACATTTTTCATAAAATGTATAACCACAATTTTTCTTAAAAAGCCATTTTGTGTCCCAGAACACTGCTATTATTCATGGGTAGATTTTGACAAGTTATTTTGTCACTACCGTAAAAACAAATCGTTTTCCCTTAAGAAACTCATAAGCAGGTTTTCTAATGTTTGGGCCACCCTTCGTTGGTTTTGTGTAACAGTAAGATTGGGCTTATTGAGTTCATGTGTCCACAAATTCTAGTCCATAAAAAATAAAGGGCAATTTCTTTGTGCACTCCTTAATTGCTTCCTGCACTTTTCATATTACTTTCAGAATGATTGTTTCCTACACTTTTTATATTATTTTCAGAATGGTCTCTGGAAGTAATATGAAAAATGCAGGAAACAATTCAGGAAGTGCATAAAAAAAAAAACACCCAAAATTGAGGTGTTTTCTTTTGAGTTTCAACCCAAACTTTAGTTATTAACATTTTGCAACAATAAAAATAGAATTATACATATTTTATAATTTAGCTAATCCCAATTTTGAAAATTAAGGAGTCTAATTCAGTTAATTGAGTAAGATGTGTGAATAGTATAACTACCGAGAAGATATAGCTTGTTGGATGAGCATTTTATGCAATTTTTTGTAAATTATCTAATTCTAAGTTTAATTCCTTCCTACGAATAAAATAATACATAAATACAACTTTGATGGAAATTTTCTCCTATTTAATTATTGTATTAGTTTATTAGAGTCTTTTTTTTAAGTTGATTTTGGTATCAACAAATTTTAACTGTTTTTTAAGGATTTTTTTTACCGTTTTAAACTTAACTGAAATGTGTGTTCAAATTTAAGTTAGATGACCTACATTAAAAATGGTTGTCATGGTAAACACATATATTTCAATGCGAATTTTTCTGGTTTAAAACACATATGACAACAATAAACATAGATAATGCAACAACTCTTCAAGTTTGCTTAGTTCGTTTCAAAGTAGAATCCTGAACTTTGGATATACTTTTTAAAACATGAAGGACTTCATTTTACCACGAGACCATTATCATAAATCAGATTTTTACATATGCCACAAATATCTCAAATCAAAAGGTGAGAATATAGACTTTTCTCATAATCTCTATTTTAAGACATCGGTCAATCATGTTGTACCTTGGGAGACTAACTCCAACACTTAGATAATTTATCTGAGTGTATTTTATCAAAAGAATGTATTTTGTTCTGTATAAAACGATATTTTTGAAGCAACCCCATCAAGGTACTTTAAAATGCTTGCAATCTTGATTTTAAAATACAACTTGACCAAAATATGTTCAATACACATGCAACAACTTTATAACTTGAAAACATGTTTGACAAGTCAAAAAATCATTTTTATGCAACATGTGAATCACAATTATGTTAAAAAAAAAAACTAAAACGCACTTGGTCAACTCTCAATAAACATGGAAATGGACGCTTTAACTCAAAAAGAATTAAAAAGTATGTCGGTTGATTGCACAGTAAAGGTAAAAAGAGAAAAAAAAAATAAAGAATTCACATAACTAATAATTCTTTTTGGCCAAATTAATCACATGTTCATGAACTAGTTGGTAATTTCAAATTAAAGGCCCATTTAAAATAATAAGTACTTAAAAAGAACATTTTCAATTTTGCAATTTAGATTTGTAATAGCTTGAGATAAAATTTTGCTACATTTATGCCAACTATTTTTTTGTCTATCTCACTTTCTTCTTCTTTTTTTTTTTTTCCTTTGTGACTTGGGTATCTCCTTTCATAGGTCCAAGCCAAGATCCATATCTATTAATTAAAACCTCCAAAGTTGAGAGTAACAAAACAAGTCAACCTAGTTGACTAGTTTCCATCGATTTGCCAAAAAGTATAAGGGTTGGTTGGCCAATTTTGGATGTGGGAGTTGATAATTCTATGATACCCCGAATAGGTTGACAAGTTGATCCACTATTTTCTTTCCAAAAAATTAAATGAAAAAATAAAGATTATCAAAGAATCTATATGACCACAGTTTACATTTATCTTTCTTTTATTGCTACAGGCTCCTTGTTTCAAAGTGTTGAGGCTGTTAAGTCTAGTCTTCAACTGAAACTGACGCAGGTAATGTCTTCAATAAAAAAATAGGTGAAATTTCCTGCACTTCTTGTCACTCAATGTGAACCAAAATGTGTTAAGAATCCATTTATAATCACAATTGGCTACATGTTATGAAGCAACAATACCTTAATCTACATTTTTTCCCTGTTTGCTTTGATCTGATTCATAAAATGGCAAGGAAATTAATCAAAATAAGCATCAAAATTGATAATAATAAAATAAAACTACAAGGTAGCCTTCATTTTACTTGCTGGTTTCCCTATTCAGCTTCCTTTTTACTTCATTTCAGCACCCAAAGATGTCACCACAAATAGTAGCATTCATCCAACACGACCATATGCTTCTTAGCTAGCATTTATCTGTCTCAATTGGCCTACTTGTGGCATTAAATTCTTATTTATATTCAATTGGTGTATGGTACCTTCCTGTTTTGGCCTTCAATGCTTTCTTCTCCTACTTAGCCACATTTGCTTTACGTGTGATAAAGTAATGGACACATGAAAATTAGGCCAATGGATGGCTAAAATTACATATTTCCTTATATTCACTTATTAGGCCCATTAAGCCCATGTACTGATTGATACAGACAGCTATATATATACCCTGTCATAAAAAAATTGTATACTTAATGACTTTTATCAAGCCTAAGTTGCTAATTATTACTTATTGCTCTCTATTAATTGTACAAGGGTTAGGGTATCCCTTGCTAATTATTTATTCCCTTATCAGTCATCACCCATATCCCCAACCATTTAGCTACAGCCACCCATGGCAGCCCACAACTTCTAAGTTCTGCCTTAGATCAAACAAGTCAAAGCCTTAGCAACTAAAAATCAATCTATGTCAAAGCCAAACTGCCCAATAAATGTGTTTCAATCACCATAATCCCTGTGGGGGTTTTTAGCTAGATACAAAATCCCTGTGAGTTTTGTTCTGATAGTGTTAGCCATATATGAGTCAGTAGGTGGTTATTTTTTCTGTTTCATTACCTTGTAGTTGTGTATATACTTTTTCATGGATGCAGAATGTGATTAACATACTATGGCAAAGACTATAGTCTTAAATTATCTTACTGGGACATGAATTTTAGCTCTGTTCTTCAGTAATGATAGTAGCAATAACATCAATAATAGTAGCAATAACAACAAGAGCTAGAACGATATACAAGCTACATAGGCTATAATAAAAAAGAAAATCACTTGGTCTAGCTTGCTACATGATATGAATTTTGCGGATCGAGGTTCTCAGTTGCAGCCCACATAAGTATAAACTTATAATTGCCCTATGAGTTACATTTAATCGTAAATGTTGACAATACGTATTAAACTTTTAGAGATTATTGTGAGTGCAACTGCTACTTGAAACCATAGTGTGGGTGAATAATTAAGGTTTTGGCAGCTAGCAAAATGAAACCACAGTTTTTTTTTTTTTTGGTTAAAGATTGAAACCAAAAAGCTATGTTCGTGATAGAGGTAGATGTGGAAACTGAGACAAAGGTGATGGGGCTTATATAAGGAGATAATAAATAGATAGAAAGTAGTATGAAGAAGGACAAATGGGGCGTGAGAGACAGCCTTGTCACTGCTACATGTTCCCGTTCGCCTCGTGATTCCTCGCAGTTTTATTATTGTCTTTTTAGAGATTATTGCCCGACTATATAATTCATCTTAGATTTTATAAGAGTAAGTAAAACAAAAAGGAATATGAGAGTTGCCCATTGTGATAATATTCCATTAGAAAATGTTTTGTGGACACTTCAATAATAATAAAATCTAGAAAGACAAAGATCCAATAGGAAAATGAGATAGAAAAAAAATTAAATATAATAACTACTATAGTATAATTGAGAAAAAAGAAATAAATTAATAAAAAAATTCAAATCATAATTAGCAACATCAGATATATATAAAAGTATTTACACAACTTCACTCTATTCCATTGATTCATTGAATTAGGATATAAGAAGAAAAAGTGCTCCAAGTGAGAGCATGTCCCACTCAGATAAGAAAAAGAAACAAAAAAAAAGTTAGATTTAATTTATACGTTATAAAATTTTAATTTCATGAGTTTTCTTGAATAAATTATTTTTTAATAAAGTGAAATAAATATAAATCTTTCTTCAATTTTATTACTTTAAATATTTGGACTTTTATTTTAATATTAAAATAATAGGAGGGACTATGATAGATTTAAAATAAAAATTAATAAACAAAATGATGAAATTTTAAGGATTTTAGTAAAAACTGGGATTAAGATTTAAAGAAAAGAATATTTTGAGTTTTTAATAATTTTAAGTAAAATTTGACATTTTAGTTGGTGGACTTAAAAAAATAAGTACATAACACTCAATAATAAAAATTAACACATTATTTATAAAAAATAAAAAGTATAATAGTCAAATTACTGAGAAAACAACTATAGTTTAACTCAATAGAAAGCTATATCTTATTTAGTAATCTTGGCTAACTCAAATTTAAATATAGGTAATAGGTGAGTGTGAGTCAATCAGTCAAATAAAAAAAGTAAACCCACCTATCTCCCTTTGCACATAATACATAATTATATAAACGAACAAATCTATCACCAAGGAATGGAGTAATTATAAGAGAGAGATATTTAACAAGAAGGAAATTAATCACACACGTGACATGTCTAACTTGTGCTATTTGCTTATAGTATATTCAGAGTTCTTTCATAAATATGGTTCCTTCTATTGATCGTGACCTCAATTCTTTATTGCATGAAATGATTATAATATATCATCAATGATCTTCCATTTGTTTTTGAAGTTGTGATTAATGGGCCAGTTAAGGACAAACCAACTGCGGATAGTGGAAGCAAGTGTGCGGGAATTGCCAAGGTTAGTGTATTTCTTTATTAAAGTATAAATAACACTAAGTTAAGCCTTAACATGTCTAGTTACTATATTTGATGTCATAGTTAAAATAATTTGATACACTTTGACTGTCACATCTATTTTTCTAAGAAGATAAATAAAATTAACCACAAAAGTAATATACAACTATCCAATAGATTTATACTTTTAACTTACTGAATATGTCAATATCCTTAATCCAGCGATAATTATATATAAGATTGGAATGAACGAAGACAACATGTTGAGAATTTGCCTTATACTACACATGTGTTCAAAAATGTTATCTAACCAACACTATAGTTAGTTTGAGAATTGATATCTAATGTATTTTCTTTTATGTGTCATTCATCAATGTTCCTTTTTTTTTGTTAACTACATAGAAAATGAACTATATTCCTTCCAATTGTCGTTGGATGTATGATAAATGTTATAGTGGTATGAGCGATTTGAAAGTATCTTTTGTCGAGGGGGTTGATGAGTTCGTAATGTGCGCGTGTCATCAACATAGATTTGTCAAAGTTCGTAATGGGGGCATAAGATGTCCTTGTGTAAAATGCGATTGTTGTAAGATTTTAGAGGATAGAGTTGTCAAAGTTCATATCTACAAAAATGGGTTCAAGCCTAATTATTGAATTTGGACTGATCATGGTGAAGACATATCACATGTTTATATAAATGATGACAATAGTTACATGGATGCTTCAAATAGCGTAGCAAATGTGGGTCAAGTTGAACAATTTTTGTTAATGCAAAACATGGTGTGCGATGCTCTCGGACAGCCAGAGACATATGAAATTCCAACCTCATATACTATGGAAGAGCCTCCAAATGATGATACACAAAGATTTTACAATTTATTGTTGGACGCGAATCATTCGTTGTACAAAGGGGCATCAGAGTCAAAAAATTGTCAATATCTACAAGGCTTTTAGCTTGCAAGTCGCATTGGAATGTGCCTGACCAATGCCTAGAGTTTATTTCAAAAATGCTTTTGGATGTCACACCTATTAAAGACAACTTGCCGAAAAATTTTTATGATGCCAAGAGGTTAGTATCGAAGTTGGGATTAGAGGCTAAGAGGATTGATTGTTGTGTCGATGGTTGCATGTTGTATTATAACAATGATGGAGCATTAACTGAATGCAAATCGTGTAACAAGCCTAGGTATCGTGAAAAAATTGTTGGCACAAGTAATACAAAACTTGTTCCAGTTAAGGCCATGTTCTATTTGCCTATAATACTAAGGTTGCAGAGAAAGTTTGCATCAATGCAAACTGCTGGGCAAATGACATGGCACCATGACAATAGAAGAAGTTCGGGCATGTTACATCATCCCTCTGATGGTGAAGCTTGGAAGCACTTTGATAGGATACATGTAGACTTTGCTAATGAACCCTGAAATGTTCGCCTTAGTTTATGCTTAGATGGCTTTAACCCATATATTCAAGCATCATCTTCACCATATTCTTGTTGGTCGATAATTGTAACCCCCTACAATCTTCCTCCAAAGTTGTATATGACTAAACAGTATATGTTTTTGACTTGTGTCGTATTAGGCCCATTTAATCCAACGGTTGGTATTGATGTTTATTTACAACCGCTTATTGATGGTTTGAACAAATTATGGGATGAAGTTGTGACTTACGATGTTTCAAGAAGGCAAAATTTCATGATGAAGACAACTTTGATGTGGACTATTAATGATTTCCTTGCATATGACATGTTGTCTGGTTGGGGTACACATGGTAGATTGGCATGTCTGTATTACATGGAGGACACAAAGGCCTTCTAGTTAGCAAATGGGAGAAAAACTTCTTGGTTTGACTATCATCGTAGGTTCTTATCACATGATCATGCATTTAGAAGGAACAAAAATGCCTTAAAGAAAGGGGAAATAGAAATAGATGACCCTCCGTGTATGTTGACATTGACAAGTTTGGCGCAGGGTTGGGGATTTGCCAAACCTCATTGAAATAGGTGTGCCTCCACCAACATTAGAATGATATGGGGAATGACATCATTGGACAAAAAGAAACATCTTTTGGGATCTTCCGTATTGGAAAGATAATTTGTTGAGACACAATCTTGATGTTATGTACATAGACATTCCGAAAGTAATTAGAGACATGTTAAAGATTTATATTCCATTGTTATGAATGTATGCTTCTTTTGTTGTAATTGAGTCATCACTTTATTAGGGGACAACTATTTTTTGTGTAATAGGGAATTATGTGACTTATGTAATTTTGATTGAATTCACACTATTTGAATGTTTACCTTGTTAAATTATTTTTGTATATATATATATATATATATATATATATAAATGTCATCAGGTGGTGTTAATCCTCCCCGACACCCGTTGACCGACGATAGTGGAAACAAAAAATATGTAGTTAGACTACGACCACCTAAAGTAAGTCTCCCATCAAATACCTCATCCCCTTCTATTGTATCTATGCCAAATAGACCTGCAAATGTTGTACCTACACTATTTTCACTGTCCCCGGTGCCTACATCCGCACCATCCCCATCCACGACTGTATGGAACATGGCTACTGATGAAGACAGTCTTAATTTGGCAATATAAGACCCTTCCCTCAATGATCGTCCTATGATTACACTGATCAATGGAGCGTAAGTATTCAAAATTTACATAAAAATTTTAATTGTATCATTGTTCAATTCATTTGTTCTCATTCACCAATGATTTTTTTTTTGTATTAAGGTTTCATCCATCTAAGGTTGCCGCAAAGGCTGTGACCCTATCCTTTAACAACAATTTGTTAACCCATGGCCAACATGGGGAGCAATTCCAAAAGATCATCAAGATCTTTTTTTCCAGTGTTTTAAGGTAACTTCTTCACATGTTAAACAATTACTTCAACGGCTGAAATTGAAACATTATGATTTAAGAATTAATGACTTGCTTGGAATTGATAAATGCCTTAAACATACTTTAGAAAAAATAAGGCATTCATACTGTTTGGAATATTTATTACCTGAGACACATCGGGTCTTACAATTTGTCCCATTTAAAGCTGATTTTATTGTATTTCATTTAATTTACACCAATTGGTATTTTTCTAACTGCCATCCACATCATAACTTTGTGATACTTTAGAGAAAATTGGTATGGAGGCCGGAAGAAGGGTAAAAGCCTTTCATAGACTTTCTGATATGTTTAGGGATACCCGAAATGAAAATAAAAGGTCATATTGGATTGAAGATCGTGTGTGGAATGATCTTTTATCACATTGGAATGCACCTGGGTATCATTCCAGGTGTCAACAAGCAAAAAAAAAATCAGGCATCTGAAAAGGGTAGGTGTATGCACACAGGTGGTTCCATTTCCTTGCAGGAGCACGCCATTCATTTGGTAAGACCATATTAATATTTGATAATGCCACTTTTTTGTACTTGCATAATTATTAACTTAAAAACGTTCCTAATTTTTTAACTTGAAAATAGTCTCAGGAACTTGGTTGATTTGCATATGTTGATGAAAATTTTCAACCAACTCAGTTACAGAAGGATACTGGTGAATTTGTCAATGAAAGATCTAGGCAGACACATGTGAGCCCATAATCTCTCATGCACTCTTGTTTTTCACAATGTTTAATACATTTACTTAATAATAATTGTTTATCAATGACTGGAAAACTTTGAGGTTAGACTATCTCAAGCTAGGTCCGATGCGACCTCAAGTGTTGGTGAATCAGAAATGACTCCTTTAGACCCTGCTGAGGAACAAAGACTTAGGACTTAGTGTTGGGTTGCTGCTGTGAGACCAAAGCATAAGAGATGTCTTTACGGTACTGGAGATCTTGCACATAGTTATAAATCTGGAGATGACACATTCATGTAGCAAATGCAAGGATCTTCTAGTCAACTGATTGATTCAGTGGAAGTTATTCGACTAAGGGAGGAGCTTCGTCAGTCGAAGGAGGAGATACGTCAATCGAAGGAGGAGATGCTTCAATCGAAGGAGGAGATGCGTGTCTTTTAGTCAGTGTACTTCAATTTCCACCTCCTAAAGCACAGAACATTATTCAACAGCATCAACAACCTCGACAACCTCACCAGCAGTTGCCCGAGATGCAACAAGCTGACAACCAACGGCTGAAACAACAACAACAAAATGATAAACCATATCACCAATCACATGACCAACAACCCCAACAACATAATGATCAACCACATCAACAGCAGCAACAAGATGACCAACAGAGGGACTACAGCAATGACTATTTTGATTACTGACACGCAACACCTTATGATTAGTATTGCCTTATTAGACATGATGCTTTTATGACTCTGTTACTTTTAATTTTACTTAATTTGTTTGAGTTAATGAATTTGAATATTTCATAAATGGCATGAATGGTATTATGTTTTATTGTTATCATTAAAAAATGTAATTTATAATTAAATATTCATAAATAACATTAGCTTCCAAGAAAATAAAATACCAAAAAATTAGTTGTCCATGCAAATTTTCGACGGAGTTATCCGTCGCTAATGTCTCATATGTGCATTTTTTACGGATGTAAAAGCTTCTACAGCTGGTTGACCAAAATGCAAATCCCAAATTGCATGAACTATAGGCCTTACATGTAAAGGATCCTGTACCCATGCCTCAAAATTCCCTTGCCAAGCTACATGAAACAGATTCCCAAAAGTTTTTCAGTCGAGAATTTTCTGCTGGTCATCACTGATAGATATTTTGGTCGATAATTACCAACGGACCAAAAAAATCAGTCGGTTAAAATTTCCTACGCCCTTTTTATCGTCAAATTTTTGTCCATTGGAATTTCGTCGAAAATTCTATTTTTCCGACAATTTTTCTAACTTAGTGTCAGATTCTGTCCGTTGAAAAACCTGATTCTTTTTGTAGTGACTAACACTATCCATCTAATGATTTTTAATTACATTACTCCATCACACTAATCCATTTCTTTTTACTATTTAGCCTCTAATACTAGTAGCAAACAATAAAAAAAAATATAAAGAAATAATACATTTATCTTCATCCAATGTCTTCTATCCTAGAATGTTTGGTTTTAAACAGCGCAACACTTCTATACTAAAATGAAAAACCTTACATTAATTTTTAATGTCGTTTACCTAGATTTTGTTTTCTAATAAAAAAGACTAACCAGTTGAACTTGAAATAAGTGAGCCAAACAAAAAGACAAGTTAAATATCTCTAACTCAACCCCCCAAAAAGGAGTTAACTGGGTTAAAAGCCTTGTTGTCCATGCTTATGACTTCCAGCCGTCCCTAGAGCTACTATTGCCACCCCTAGAGCTTCCAGCCACCCCTAAAGCTACCATTAATGCTTCCAGCCGTCCACCACCGTCCAAGCCGTTCAAGCAGCCATCCTTGGCATTTTTATTACACCATTCACATACACACCATCATTCTATAAATAGAGGTGCAAACCTCAGTTGTAGATCATCAACGAGAAACACCAAAACACCAAGAGTGAATTCATCCAAGTAGTGAGAATTCCTAGTGAGTGTTGTGTGAGTTTGAGGAGTTTGTTTTTGGAGTTTGCAAATCTCTGTAATTCTATTCTTGTGAGTAATAGAAGTTGTTTTTTCTTTTCAAATTCTTGTTTACCAACGCCCAATTGATCCTTTGGCCTCAACAAGTGGTATCAGAGCCACGTTAAAGGTGTTGGTCGATTTTTCGTTTTTCTGGGTTTTTCTGAGTTTTACCCTAAATTCAATTTTGATTGCACCATTGGATTCGTCTCGTCGAACCGAGTCCAACGCAACAAACGAGCCCAGAAATCGCAGTCAAAGTTTGGTCAACTCTGTCGAAAGTTACTGTTCATCGCCGTAAGTTCGTCGGAGAAGATGACCGGATTTACTCTTCATTGCCGGAGAAGACGACCGGAGTTTGGTCAATTATGAAATTACAGTTTGACCCTAATCTTTCTGGAAATTTCAGTTTGACCCCTAATCTTTTTGAAAATTGCAGTTTGGCCCCTTATCTTTCTAAAATTGCAATTTGGTGCCTAAATTTCTTGAAATTGCTATTTTGCCTCAATAGTGGAATGTTGGCCCTGAAGTGTCAATTCCATGAATTTTGACCGTTCTAGACGTAACGACGAGCTCCATTTTGCAAGATTCAACCTTGTTTTGGTGAATTAAGCTATTACAAGGTGATAATGACCACAGAAGAGTCAATGTCATCTTCTGGAGCCATGATTATGCTTACTGCTACAAATTATACGTTGTGGAGACCTCGGATGGAAGATCTACTAAGCTGTAAAGATTTGTTTGATCCCATAAAATTGATGGGTAAAAATCCTGATTCTGCTAAGGAGTTGGAGTGGAAGAAATCAAATCGAAAAACTATTGGTCAGATCCGTCAATGGATTGACAATAGTGTCTTCCACCATGTTGCACAGGAGACAGACGCATATGCCCTCTGGAAGAAGTTGGAGGACATGTACCAGGCCAAGACCGCTCGGAATAAAGCCCTGTTGAT
>PYAF01003911.1:971546-1013499 GCA_007407185.1 Glycine tomentella | reverse complement strand
AATAAATGGATATTTGCATTTACATGGTTGATATTTACACAATTTAAATCATTTGAAAGATTAAAAAAATTATTAGTTTTTTTATGCCGAATTTTTTTAATTATTTCAACTTTATAGAAGATCCTTCAATATAATAAGAATATTTTGTAGGAAAAATACTTTATAGAATATATATATATATATATATATATATATATTAAAGCATTATCATGACCTTCAAACTTTTTTTATTAAATCGTTTTCATCACTTTAGGAGGTGTTTGATAGTCGGAAAGTTTTTACATACATTAGAATCATAATTTCTGAGAAACAAGATTACTAGAAATCATGATTCTTGATAATGTGTAAAATATGTTTGGTTAATCTTAATGTATTTCTTGAAAAAAATTATCATGTTTGATTACATTATAACTTTCTTGGGTATATAAAATTTTTTACAAATATATCCTTCGTTAAAAAAATGCATTCTAATGATTGAATCAACTTCTCAACAATTTTGACATTTTTATTATTATTTTTGATTTGTATTCATAGGATCACATGGTGAATGTCAATAATAGACAACTATGTCAAAATTGGATAGAAAAATAAACACAAATAATTTATATCACATAATATTTAACAAGACAATGTGAAATATAAAAACTTTAGACAATAAAAAACACATGAAAGAGTATAATTATAAAAATTATAAGATACCATAAACAATACTTCAAAGTAGTTGAAAGGTAGTGCGGGACTATGGATGAGTAACACAATGCAACAATAATGAAGAGGAAAGCTTTTGAATAAATAATAGTCCTGGCTCCTGGTGTATTTTAATTTATAATTGTAAAAAATGATAATACAGTCATTTTGCATTAAAACTTTTTCTTGACTTGGGAAACTTGGCTTCCCACCCTTTTCTTTGGGAATGTTTTTACGAGAAAATGGACTAAAATTGATGCAGGGGAATTATAGTTTTTTGAGAACTTTTTTTATTAATCACATACTATACGTGAGAATCATAGTTTTCCAAAATAGGATTCATAGAAAGGTAAAAGAAATTCGACTATCAAACGCCTCTTTATAGTGGTTGTGAATTTTTCAATAACTTTAAATCTTAGTAAATTTTAGTCTAAATTATTAATTTGGTCATTCTATTTGTTTGATTCGTTCGATTTCTGTTATTTAAAAGTTTAATTTGTTTTCTTAATTTTTAAAATTGATGCAATGTTATCTCTTTTATTCAATTATGAGAAACCACATTAACTTCTTATATATGTGCCACAATAAAAAGAATGACATATAATCACCATGTAGGACACCTCTCCTAAAACTAACAAAAAACATATAACATCGCATCAATTTTAAAATTTATGAGAATAAACTAAACTTTTTAATAATACAGTAAAAAGATTAAACTAAATTGAATAAATAAATAGAGATAGCAAATTAATAGTTTAGCCTAAAATTTATCTCAAATATAAAATTGGTAAATGGGACAACAGCTGTCTCACGAATTGCCCTGTTTAACCCACTTTAAATAGGCCAGCCCCATGAAATTGAAGCATTTTAACGGCTACAATTTGTTCTAATGCATTGACAAACCATTGCTCCACGTAATGGTTTATTATATATGATTTTCCGTTGAACTAAGCAATCATAGTTTAGCAGCTTGATATATATTCCTTCTTTCCTTGACTCTTTGTCATGATTTGTATATTTTTAAGTATTACTCCTACTGTTTTTAATTATAAGAATTTTTTGAAAATTTGTTTATCTTTTTTAAGATATTTTTCTAATCTTTATATATATTAATTATTTTTATCTATATACTTTTATTTAATTATTTTTATCCTTACATTAATAATAAACAAGTGGATAAAGAGATAAAAAAATGATAATTTTAAAATAATAATGTTAATAATTAATAGATTTAATGTGATCAATTAAATAATTATTTTTTAAAGAACATGAATTAGTAAAAAAAAACTATAATTAAGGAAGAAGAGAATATCTTGTATTAATTCTAATACAATGAGTCCACTGAATGTTCTGTGTGTCGGCTAGCCTATAACTAGGCGTCATACATACATAGATATAGTTTTTTTTTTTTTAATTTAGCAAAGTTACAGCATGACAGCCACAGCCTCCAAAGAAACAGCAACGAACCTTCTCACTTTGACACCTTTATTTACTATAATAGGTTAATAATGTGAAAGAATTTGTATCTAAATACTTGGAGCTTAGTGATAAAGGTGCTGTGAGATGAGGTATTGAGATACTGTACCATATTTATCGCATTGAAAACATATATAGTCCAATGCATGCACTTTTGATAATTAGGAAGAATTAATGTTTTTCAGGAAGAAATATTTGCGGTGCTAATAGTTATTTTTTATATGCTAAAATATGTTTTAGGTTAATCATAAATGATTAATTTTATTTTTAAGTTTTTGATAAATATTTTTGTTACATTGAATTCTTGATGTATAAAAAAATTTATTCCAAGTCTATTCTCATTCAAGTGGTAATGTGATACTATATGAGCATATCTTTTCAATATAATTAGTGGTCAAGATAATGTCATGTTATCATTTAATTGCGGGTAAGGATTCAAAACAAAAATTATGATATACCATGGATTTAATGTAATAGAAAAATCTATTAAAGATCGAAATAAAAAATCCATCATTTATCATGAATTTAAAACATATTTGAACTTTTTTTATTATTACTCAAACAAAAATAATTTTCCTAAATTCATTTTAATTTTAAAACATTATTTTCATACATGAATTAATAACCTCTATTTTTCAAAATCATTTGTATTAAAATCTAAACAAATGGACCAAACGCATTATTAATTTCTTCATATCCATCAGGAAATTCACGAAATGAAACAAGGAATTGATAACAAAGTATAATTTGATTTCCAATCACTTTTGATGATAACATCAATTTTCTGTTATTACAATGTTACAAATTAAGCTCCAGTACTATTTCAAATTCAGATTGCACGAATGAAGAAAGCATAAATTTTACACTATCTAAAAACCAAGTATATATTCTTAACTAACCATCTTGGGAGCTGAAATTTCAGTGTTACATATTGGGCAAACCTTCTTAATTTGAAGCCACTTGCTTATGCAATCTGTGTGATAAGGGTGCTCACACTGAATTGCCACCAAAGGTTCACCTTCTTCATATTCAACCTGACAAATCACACAACGATCAATTCCACTTTTGTTTTCAGCAGAATGGAAAATGTGAAAATGCAAGCATGAACAAATTTCATGTGCTGACAACCCTCTCTTCTCTTGTCCTATAAAATCCCCCAACTCAATCAACTCTTCATAAGTCAATTCATCTACATCGATGTCATCTTCTTCCATATCTTCGTACTCTTCATCGTCATTGTCATTGTCATTGCTTCCTTCACTCTCAAGAAATTGAAGTTCTGATTGGAACTCTTGGCTAAGGAAAAAATCAGCATCCCCATCATAATCATTGTCATCAAAGGAAGACTCACCCTCAGTTTCACATTCAAATGATGCAAAAGTAGTGAATGTCCCACTTTGCTCTTGCAAGTTATGTTCTAGAACAAAATTGTTGTTAGAATTAGCTTGCTCATGTTGATTGTGTAATGGGGTCTTTTGGGGAGGTTGTTTCCCTTCTTCACGTTCCATTGAAGGACAAAAAAAGGGTAATTACTAATTAACCAAAAGAACTGATGGGTTGGGATTTGGGAAAAGAAGATTGTGATAGAGGTATTTGAAGAAATCGATGGATGAAAGCACAAGTTTGGAAATTTCTTTGAAGATGAACAAAACTTGCATGTCAAGTAATAGAAAACCATTTTCATGTATTGTTAACATTCCATATTCTTTGCTATTCCTAGTAATATACTAATAAAATACCCCCATCAACTTTCCTCTTTTTTCCTCTTTTTGGATAAGACAGCTTACGTGCAAAGCAAAAGCTAAACATTATCCTTAAGTTGCAATATACCTTATTCCAAAATTGAAGGTATCAGCTAGCAATTGCTGCTGCTTGTTTACCTAAACTTCTGAACCTTTCATTCCATATCGAATTATTAACGTAGTTTGGTTCTATTTTGAGTTTCTATTTATCAATTTCTTCAGACAGAATGTAGATCTAAACACAATTTTTAGTATATTAGTTGTCAAATGAAGAACTTGAGTGGTTGTATGATGACAGAGACTCTTTTTTATAAAAAAAAAAAATATTAGGAATAAATTAAATTAATGTTTAAAAAAACAAAAATTAAAATTCACTATATTAACATAAATTAAAATTATATTTAAATTAAACTTCATAGGCCGCAAAACCTCCATAATGGCGAAAATTAATGATAATAATATCCACCTGTGGGGCAGAACTTTTCACTTTTCCTTTTCAACCTTTATCTTTCTCTTTTTGTTGAAAATATTTTCAGTGTTTTAAGAGTATGTACCTCTTTTACTAAAATTAAGATACTTTGTATGAATAATTATTTTTTCTATTTTATTTTTTAAAAGAAAAATAAAATATCATTTTGAAATAATAACTGCTGAAAAAGTAAGGATTACAAGAATATAACAATTTATGGGTCAGTTTTTAAAAATTTATTTGTTAATAAAATAAACAACATTCTATTTTCTTAATCTGTTTGTTTAAACTGTTTCTGTTTAAAAATAATAATTTTTTCCTTATTTGGATAAGTAAATTCTATTTACTTATTAAATAAATGTTTTTTAAAATACTTATTTTAAAAATATTTATTATAAATTTAAACAAACTCACCCATTTTCTCCTCCCAAACCTTTGTAGTTTAACGAACATAAAAGTGTAAAATTACTCCAGCCTGGCCATACAATTTTATAAACAATAAGAGAAGCATGCCCATATCATTTTATATATAGTCTACCAACAAACACCACATTTACCCAATAACTGAACAACAGAATTGCAATTTACTGCACAGTAAATTATGCTTAATTGTAAGTCGCACGTAAAAAATCTAAAATATGGCTAACAAGCAAATAACAAAGCAGAAATTCAAGTGACAGGAGACAAAAAAAAAATGTCTCGAGGGAATTAACCTTCGAATATTGAAAGATATCCTTGATGTAAACTAAAAATCACATTTAAATACAAATTAAACCAATCTTTTAAAATCGACAAAACATTCATAGTATAATTTGATTAGTTCTACCAGTTAAATTTGAGGTTTGACCGTAGCAAAATTAATTTATATTCGAGCAAAAAGCATAACTAATTCCTGATTTAATCAGTTCAACCGGTTAGTTTATTTCATTATTTTAAGACTTTCAGACAAGTTTTCAAGAAACGCATTTAAATTAAGAAATACAAGTGAGTCAACTCGCCCTTGGAGGGTTCTAATAGCAAACTCAACGTCAAAGTTGAGATCCGCCTTTTATTTAACTGAAATAGCTTAATTAACATCAGAAGTAGAATAAAAGCCATCCAAAAAGTATTAGTAATCAAAGGTAACCAAATCTAAACCTAAATCAAATACTAAGTTATTAATAATTTATTCAAGATAAAATACTTAAAATTCCTCAAAATCATACTAAATCACGTCTTACAATAAATCTTGCGGCAAATCATACAGATCTGCTTTCCATTCCATCTACTAATTTTCTCTATATCTTATTCAAATTTATTGGCCCAATTTGAAGAAATGCATGCGAGCAATCTAAGTACTAGGTCAAGAACAAGAGAAACGCGTAGTGTTTCTGCAGATCATTTTTCCCATCCCAAAAATGATTTTAAGCATGTTACTATTACAACCAATTTTACCCTGCAGATCAATACGTGTTAATTTTTGCCATTTAGAGTTAGACTTGATGTTTTGTTTATTTTTTTAACCACCTTAATAAGAATATTTGACTTTTTTGTGGAACTCCAAAATATCTCCAAAGAATTCAGCCCTTTAAATCCACTGACACTAATCCTCAATTTCAGACTTAGTTATAAAACTCTTCCCTCTCCAAGATTGTATTCTAGGAGATTACATTCAGATTCTTTCTCACATATTCAATATATATTGTCATCTGAACTACACCCAGACACCCATAGGTTTATTATACAAAAATAATTTTTTACTAACTTTTTGAGACAATTTTTTAAAATAGTGTGTTTTAACAAAAATAATTTCTTTTTTAATTAGCCTTGAGTTAATTTTTGAGAGAGAAAAAAACATTTATTTCTCCAAACTGATTCAAGGAGACCTGAATGGAAGGGGGAAATAGATTTGAGGCAATTCTAGTATCATTCTCGTGTTTTGCATGCCAGTCTGCACTGGAAAACATTCCAATAGCTCACTCAATTCATCACAACATGCCCAACTCAAGAATCTCCTCCTTTCACTAATAATCTAAAAAATAGACAAGTGAACCGTCTATAAATAATTTTCAGGGTACATTTATCTAAAGAGCCACAATAACAAAGGTACCCTTTTAATAAAGGATTGTAAATGTCATGCCATTCAACTCCAAACTAAACAGAAAACCCAGGTGGCTTACAAGTTAATCCATCCTTCCCTTCAAAATCCTTTCCTTCACTTCGGTTGGCGTGCTGCAGAAGGCAAATCAACATACCAATAAGCCCTTACAGATACTATAATATGAATACGCATAGAATGATAGTTAAATGTCCTACTTTCAAGGAAGAAAAATACTTACTAAAATAAAAGGAGGATGTAAGACAACATTTTAGGGAACCAATAGAGTATTGCAAGTTTCTCTTTCGAAGTGATTATAAGCAATCCATAAAAAATAACACTATTATAAGTCACAACCGCTGAGTTGCTGACAATGGCCTAATAGCTTAGAGGCCTAGAGGAGGGACTTCCCTACTCAGGATTTGTTTCATCATGCCTTCTTGTGAAAATTATTTTCATAGATGCAAGCTGTTGAAATGGGCCCGGCCCATCAGGTTGAACTGAGCTGTGCTTAAAAATGTGGTCTAAAGAGAACTGGGTCAATTTAGCCCGGCCCGATGAGTCAAGCCTGGCTCAAGAATTTTAGTCCTAAACACAACCCGACCTATTTTGGCCCAGTATTATTTTAATTTTTTTCCTTTTCTATTTTTCCTTTTTAAATTTATATATATTTAGACAAAATAAAACGAAATAGGCCCGACAGGCCAGGCTAGGCCACAAAAAATACAGCCCATAAGAAATTTGGGCCAAGGCAGTTTGGCCCATTTTTCAGGCTTGGCTCATTGGGCCAAGCAGCCCATTTTGACAGCTCAGCAAAAGTCAGAACTTTCGGTCCGACCAGTGGCTTGTACGGTGGACAAGTGCATATACAGTAAATGTGAATACTTCGCTCAGAAATTGACAAGAGCAGCATATAAAAATCTAAAGACCAAACTACTAAGAGAATCAGAATTTGTAAAGCTTACACAACATAGACATGTCCTCCCCAGCCACTCAAACAATCACGATCTACGGATGATAGCAGTGCTTGGGAGATGGTCTCAAACAATTCCTCTGGTTCCTGTGTCAAGATCAAAAACCAAGCCGAAAAAATATAAGCTGCATCTCTTTAATGAACATTGTGAAACTATGATTAAAATTTTTTGAAGTTAAATCACAAGTATGAAGGTGGATAACTTCGATGCTGAAACCAAACTGCAAAATCAAGGCACTATTAAAGCTTTTGGCCTTTTCTCTTTGAATCCCAGACGCAAACACACCATAGGACATCTGTTTCCATCCAAATTCAGTCCCCATTTATCAGACATTGCCTAATGCTGCACTTTTGTAACTCAATAACTACTTGAATTAACTTCATACATGACTGCATATGCAATAGCATTTTATTGTGTATTCATACAAACCTCCCCCCCCCCCCCCCCCCCCCCCCCCCCCCCCCCCCCCCCCCAAAAATCCCAAACAAAAATCATCCTGAATTCAATTGCAAAATGATTAGTTAAACTTGTTAGGCTTTAACATATGATGATTTGATTATTTGTCTTTACTTTCACAATGAAACTTACTCTACAAGTACAGTGCAATATAATATATTAATGTCTATAATAGTACCCAAAACAGATTGTGTTCTGGGTCAATTGCAAGAAATTATCCATATTAAAAGTATGATAAGAACACAACTATGTTGATCCGCAAAACCAAATATAAGACAAAACAAGTTAATCTTTGGGACCAACCATGTCAGGCTTAAACATCGCCTCACAAGCACCATACAGAGACTCAGATGCAGTGCCAGAAACAACAAAATCTTTTGCAAGCTCCCTGCATAGAAGAAAATGGTAAAATAAAGAATTACGTACATCAAGCTCATATGACAGTATACAACTTACAGGTTATTTAATATAAGGGAAGAATAATCTTGCATAAAAGGCACCATCAAAACAACATACAATCTAGAACATTTTCAGATTAGAGGATACAGAAGATGTAGGCATATGAGAAAGAGACTAAAGGAGGATAAGGAATCATGATGAGAAAACTAATAAAACAGATAACAACAAAGAAAATAAAACAATGGAGCAAAGCTGCTACTTTAACAGATGCTAGTGAAACCTAATACAGAAGGCAATGTTCTTTTCACAAAGCATAAGTCAACACTTAATTGCTGTTCGAACAAAAATGCAGCAACATATATTACACATTAATGAGTATACAAACTTTTAGCCTCTAGTTTTACAAATTTGGTACATCTTCATCACTTCCTTTATAAACCATGTTTTTTTGTCAACTCCAACTTGCTTTTATCTTTTATTAACTACTCAATTTATTTATTTTTACTTGTTTTGTATCATAGGATAGAAAATCACCAATTTTTAGGCTATTGAAACTTGGAAGAACAAAACATTTATAAAATCTGTTCTCATGTCTAATTTCCAAGTAGCTGGAATTAATAACGGTCAGTAAAATTGTTCAAATATCAGATGATGGTTGTCTCACACTCAGATCTTCAGCCAAATGTATAAAGGAGAAAACTTAGGTACAGTACCTTATGTGCTGTTCTACTGTTCTCTAATAAGAATTGAAGATTCACTTCAGTAATCTATAAAATCCTTTAATGCGGACTTTTATTAAGCAGAGATTATCGAGATAAAACTCAAAGTCTAATTGGAGAACAGTACAAACAGAACCTAAAGTACTGTATCTAAGTTTTATCCATGCATAAAAAGATGTAAACCATTGCTCAGAACTGTATATGGTGCATACATAACACTAAAATAGCTTTACACATTTATACTACACATTGCTAACACTAGCAAGATTTTACACATACCAACCTCCCTTTACAAGAAAATATGGACTGTAAAATAATTCAACTTACTTTGCACCAATACAATCCATTGTGCAGATGAATGGTTTGTCTTCATCCCCTAATCCAGCAATTACAGGCTGGCAAAAGTATGGACCAAACCTGAAAAGCAAAAGAATTCAAACTTTGTTTTCACTGTTCCAAATTAGAGTTTATTAACAAATTAGTATAACAAGAAAATTTTAAATCTTATGCTTTACTGTGATTTGTTACAACCAAGTCTGCAAACAAGTAAAAGGGAGCCTAAAATAGATACAAAATTCAACATGATTCAACTTCAACCTACAATGAGCTATATTGGTCAACATTCAAAATGTGAATTGCTAAGCTAATGTGAATTGTACATCATCATTGCAAATCAAATCTTAAGATACATACATACAAACATACATATTTACACACACACACACACACATGGACATGCATACAGACAGACATATATATATATATATATATATATATATATATATATATATATATATATATATATATGTATGTATTTATGAACTGAATGTATAAGCATACATACACTCAATGAAATGCCTTGAAAAAACATACACTCAATGTAATAGTTTTAAAGTTTAAACTAGGAATTGACAAAACAATTTAATCATTTAATCATAAGTCTCAAAACGAAATCACAAGTCTCCTAATCATGATAGCCCTCCACCATTAGAATGGCGAGTTTCGACAAATTTCCAAAAGACTACCATGCAGGATGACACTCCACTATCAGAATGCTGGGTAACAGTTTACACTTTACAGTTTCCCATCTGGGAGTTCCAAACCATAACGCAACCAAAACATTCTCCCCATATGCTGAGTTAAAAAAGACACTTGGTCAAACCATCTTTAAACTAAATTTTCACATAACACTGATAACCTAGTTTCATTTCAAAACTCTATGCATTCAATTTCAGCTACCAAAATGATTTAATAAGTTATAAGGCCTCTATATCATATGCAATAATAAAGCTTATCTATCCTAGATTAATATTATCATAACTCTGGACTCATACTTTTTTGACAGGTATTAGGCCAAGTTTGGCCCAACTTGCTTAAAAGGCTAAGTTTGGAAATTTTAGATTAAAAGCTGCCCCCCACCCACTTTCTTTTAGGAAAATTAAGGCCCTTAAGAGTTTTTCTCCAAATGTATTTGGCCCAACTATTCCTTTTAAGAAGAAGAAAGCAAAAAACTGTGCCACACACTACCTTAGTATTTAGTAAGCTCGTGTATTTTAAACGTGCTCAAGTACACAAGTCACAAACTAGATTCCACCACCATACAGTCCTGCTTCTTTTCTAGTTATTTATTTAAGACCAAAATCTAGCTCATTATCAAGCCAAATCAAGTCACAATTCATAAATAAACTGTTTCACAGTGATAAAATTTAAACAGGAAGGATGAAGGAAAAATGGAAAAACATGTAAAGTAACCAACCCCAGAATGTCATATGCATGTTTTAATCTGTCCTGTCTTTAAGGAAAGAAGAAAATCGGGAAGGGGTGCAACAAACTGAGTAAGCAACAAAGAAAAGAGAATATTTAAGTTCCTAGAGACAAGTAGTCATTTTTACATACATACAGGTATTTTGCAACAGAAATTCCGGTCTCAGCTAAGTTCAGAAAGGAATATTTATTAGAAAAAGGCTAGTGCAATACACTCTTTAACACATTCTTTTAAACAAACTCCTTATTATTGAATAAAATTTATTAAAAACTAATGTACCCCCAAATTCCAGAAGGCTCCACTTTGCAAAGACATGGGAGAGGGTCATTGCACAGTCTTCTCCTTGCAAATGCAAAGAGACTGTTTTCATATCCAACCCAATGACTGAGGATCACAAAGGGAAACTTTACCATTGCACCAGGGCTCACCCTCTGGCTAAATTTATTAAAGATCACAAAATTATGCTGATCTCACTTTATATTTAATGAGCCTCGCGTGATTGTCAATAAATTCCAGTCAATTACATATTGTTAAAAAAGAGTCTTCTTGGAGCTACTCACTACTATGACCATAGGACAGACACATACAAACATAGTCATACCTAACATCTACAAATTTCATTACCTCATCCTTAATTAAAAATACAAAACCTCAAATCCCAGTGCCATTTTGAAAGGAAACCTAGAATCATATATTACAAGAAAATCGACTCCATGTATACACAAGGGTGTCAATCAATTCATTCAAAACTCACTAATAACAACAACCCCACAATCAATTTCAATTCATACGACTTCGATAAGCAAACCCCACTTTTAAAATCACCAAAAAATTAAAACTTTCAACAAATATTACATTTTTTTCCTCAGATCTAAACTGCATTACCTTTTCTCATAGAGCAGAGCAGAGACTAAGCTGGCAAAGGTCTCTGGTTTCATATCCCTCTCTTCACGAAGCTGGTACAGTTTGTGCCGGAAAACAAGACGCTGATACCTTAAAAAAAGTAAACAAAGAGAGAACAAAAACAATTAAAAAATGGTAGAAAAAAAGAAAAGAAAAAGAGTAAAGGGTAGCACTACATACAATGTTTGAGCATCGGTGGCGAGGCCAGAGAGAGCGATGAAGAGCTTGTCGTGAATCTTGGAAATGCGTTGGAAATCGGTGGCTATGGTTTGGAGCTGAACGCCGAGCCTTCGGTCGCTGGCAATGGCGAAGCAGTTCTTGCCGACCATAGCCACCACGGCGCTTCCGTTGTACTCGAAGATCGACATCCTTTCAATTTGTTGTTGATGCAATTGCTCTGAGTCTTTTTTCTTTGTTTGTGGTTAAGTCGTCAAATAATGTTTTGTCCTAGTTGGTATTTCTAGAAAGAAAGCACCCTAGTTTTCTTTGGTGTTAAGCCACCAAATAATAATATTATTCTATAATTTATAATCATGACTTCAAAAAAATATATACCGAGAGTGACTCTCTAAATTTTTTAAATAATAAATATAAATAACTAAATACAGTTAATAAAATTAACAGTATAGAAGTAATTAAAAGTTATTATAATTTAAAAAATAATTTAAAGATAAAATTATTCAATGAATTGTGGATATCAAATGAAATATATTTTCTTTATTAGTAATATAGATAATAAAATAAAAATAGAAATACAAATCCAATAATTACTATTATTTTTTCTCCAAATTTTTTTGGAATATTTTCCATCACTTCTTTTACTGATACTCACCACAAAAGATACCCCAACTTTATTAAAAAAATTAACATCCACTCCCACGATACTTACATATTAACTACTTTAGTGTCTCAATTGCTTGTTTTCACAGTTATTGTTTTCTTCCTAAATGAAATTAGGGATGACAAAAAGAACCTGATCTGAGGGGCCAACCTGACCCACTAAAATCAGGGCCAAAATTGGGCCCAGGGTCGGGCCAACCCACTGGCCCACAGCCCACAAAAAAATGAAATAATATATATGTGCAGTCACTACAATGCTAGTCCGTAGGATATAGACAAAATAAGTGAAGACTCTAATAGGCTGTTGTGCATTCAATTAGTTACTAAGGGAAGGACTGAAATAAAAAATTAAAAATGACAATAACTTACACTGTGCAGCATGCACTCCTGCAGACTTTAATAAAAAAAAATTAGAAAGATATAGATAATATTAGATATTGTTTTGAGTGGTTGAGAATGAGACTATGAGAGTAGAGTGAGAGTCTGTGAGAGAGGGAGGCTCAGAACTGATATCGAGACTAAGTCCGCGTTTCGACCTCGTCGTTCTTGCTTCCGACACGACGGTGGTGGCACCTCTGCACCTTCGTCCTTCCTTCGACAGCTTCGACACCGAGCTTCCACCTTCGTCTGCCTATTCGAAGCTTCGAGCTTTGCTGTCTGCACTGGTGAGCTTTGCAGATCATCATTTCCACAGTGATTTATTAATATTCTACAATGATAACTAGTGAGCTCTGCTTCATGCTGGTGTTGATATTTAGTATCTATTACATAGATAATCCTTTTTACAGATATGTGGTAGTCATTTAATGTTGTCAGATTCTGCTGGTCTTCTTCACTTGTACAATGTCATTGTTAGTCTCCGCTAGACTCTAGTTGGATTATTTCTGGTACTCATTGAACTAATATATTAATATATAATTTAGCCTATTGAAATAGATTTCATTAAATTCAAGTAATTGTTAGAATTCATACCTGTATGTAAGGGAAATATATGTCTTTCAGATGGCACTGGAGTCTGTTTATGTCAACATCTTTTATTTTTGGCTCGTAAATTTCAACTTGCAACAATACATATTACATGCAGGCATGCTCCAAAAGTGAGAGAAATAGGATGCCTATATTATCAAGAGTGTTGCCAATCTTTAAGAAATTAAAAGATATATATTTATTATAAAAAATGTAAAAAAAAAAATCAAAGCAATATTTTATGCATTTTTTAATCAGCAAAGATAATTATATTAATATGTGTAAGTTACAAAAGAATATTCAAACAAGTATAGAAATTGTCTCTTGTCAGAAAATGTCGAAGCCTTGATTTGTACTCGTAGTTGGCTGCATGGTTTTGCTGAGAATGGTAGTTTCTTTAAATTCATTATTTTACAATTTAAATTGCTAATTACTTTTCTTTTAAATCATCATTATTCATTAGCTAATTTTATTTTTGGATTTTTGGATTATAATTTGTAGCTGAAGATGGTGACGATGGCTTTTGTGCTTTAAATATGGATCCAATTGTATCCAAGGGATCAAATACAATAGCTTTTGAAGATGCTTAGATGCAATTACTCCTTCAATTTAATCATTTTGCATTTTGGAAGTTGTAATGTTTTGAACTTGTTTTTAGCAAATTTTAAATTTAATGTATGGAACTATGGATGTTGCTTTGTTAACTTTAATTTAATGTATTAATCTAGTGTCAGACTATCAGTAACATGTAATTTTCCATGGATTCTAGGTTGGTTCTTGCATATATCTTTCACATTCTAGTTTTGTTTAATTGTTCTTGCCTTCTTGGAAGTTCAATGAATCTTGCAGGACTTGTTTGATTATGTTGCTTCCGGCTTCTCAAGTTCTCGTCATTTCATGTGAGGTAAAATATTAAAATTATTGCAGATATGATTTTATCATTTAATTTTTTTGTCTTTTAAAAAAATTATTTTTTATGTGGGTTGGCTTGCTGGCCCACTAACCCACCTTTAAGTGGGGTGAGCTAGCATTTCCAGCCCACTTTGCAAAAGTGGCCTAGCCCGCATTTTGGGTGGGCTTGGGCCAGCCCGACCCATTTTTAGTGGGCGAGCCCCACTTTGCCAACCCTAAATGAAATTGACTCAATACAATTTGGTGAATGAAACTTGCCAACTAGAGTGAATGAAACTATTGTTTTGTGCTTCAATCCATTGTTCTCTTTCATTTGCTGAAGGAATAGAAATGATGACTTTAAAAAACAATTTGTCATTACATATTAAAAGAATGTCATGTACACATAAAATGACGAGTTTTAAGTGAGAGTTACTCGATAAGTTAATTTTTTATTTTCCTTTTCTTGATGCTTGTTTCTTATTGGTTCATCTTTCACTTTAGTTATTTGAATTTGTATTTTCTTTTCTTTTTCTTCACTTTTTCATGTTTTTACTTTCTACTGCTATGCACATTTTAATTTTATTTGATTTGCTACTTTGGAGGCTTCACTAATAAGTAGGCTTGACTGGTTTAATAATGGGTATCTTATTTTTTGTGTTTTCATTTTGGCTAATATTTTTCTACATGTTGTGATGTGCAAAATTTGATCCAAGATGCATTCCTCGTAGATTTGCACCAACTTCAAGTCTTGGGCAATGCAAGTTGGGTAATGCAAGTTGTTTAAGCTAAATATTTACAAGGTCGTGAATTTTATACTTGTATTATGGAATTAGACTATCTCATGATCTTTACAAACATAAATGTCATATCCTGTGAACATTTTCCTTAACTTACTTTTGGTTATACGACTTATCTTTGGTGGTTATATTTTCTTTTCTTTTCTCTTATTCTTTGGTCCTTTCTTTCTCGAAATTCAAATTTGTGATTCTTCTTCTTTTCTTTTCGTCTTTGTTGTTTAACAGTGTGTTTAGATATCTGATTAGTCAACCTTAACGCACATCACACTAAAGCTAAGCATTGGAACCAATAGCAAGCTTAAGTCATCATTTGATATGATATTTAAGAGTTAGCGTTTATGTCTTCATTTAATACTTTGTGTCTGAGATTCACTTTCCAGAGGCATTCTCCTAAGATCTATTGAAATCCTGTGAAAAATAAATGAAGATCAAGATCTGAAAGTGTCAAACTCCATCAAAAGACACGCTCTATTGTGTAGAATTGCTTTAACTTATGGGGAAGTGTTTTTCTGCTAAAGTTTTCAACATGAAAGCTGACCAGAGTGGACTCTTTGCAAAGGACGTGCATGTAATGCAAGCATTAAATATTGCAATGATCATTATTATCAAATGAAGAATAAGTGAAGAAATCTACCCATTGCGAGACAACAGATACTTAAATATGAAAGCTATAAATACCATAAGCTTTGAAGAACAAGAACATGAACGTTGCGTGAAAACATTCCTTATTCTTTCTGTAAAAAGGTTTTTTGTATATTCTTGTAAAGTTCAAAAAGCTCTCAAAACACTTTAAACATATTTAGAGAAAAAGACTAATTGCTGATTGTAAATCCATCTATAAGACAATCACAAAATTAGCCAGCATGTAAACTCAAACAACAATTTTTTTATGATTTGTTTAGTGCCAACATTGGCTTGGTAAGACAAATAATATTGGGTGTTGATCAAGCTTAGGTTAGAGCTTATTTTTAGAGACAAAAATGACATGATAGTTGTAACTTGTGAGAAGTTAGTGGAACTTGGTGGTTTGCCAAGAATTGGATGTAGTCTTAATGGTAGAGATGAACTGGTATAATTCATTGTATATGATCTTTACTTGTTTTCTTTGATCTTCTTTAATTGACATAGGGTTTGAATTTGTTTTTCGACATTTGAAAATATCTTCTGCTTTGCGAAATCATTTTTCATTGTCTGTTTGTGGTTTCGAAAATATGTTATCTGTTTTGACAAAGGTTTTCTTTCAGATGAAAAACTTTGCTGATTACTAAAAGGCTTTAAAAATTTGTAAAATCACAATTCAACCTCGTTTTTGTGATATTTCCCTTTACTTTTGGGTACCTAAGTACAAGATTATTCCTGTTGCAAACATCCTTGACAATAGGAAGGAAACACATATCATGGTACTTGGACAGTGTCTGCTCACATCATATCATAGAAGAAAGATGTATGTTTCAATGCCCGACCCCCATGCATGGTGGGACTATAACTTTTGGAAGGAATAAAAAAGGATTGATAACAGGAGTAGGTATGATAGGTATACATCCATATCCATTTATTGATAATGGTTTATTTTTTTAAAGATTAAAACACAATCTGCTAGCATAAGTCAATTATGTGGCAATAGGTATCATGTTTCATTTAACTAGAATGAATGCATCATCCAAAACAAGATGGGTCCTTACTCTTTTTTGCAAAGAGGAAAGAAAACCTTTACAAAATTAGACTTGGTGAGTTATCTTATCAAAATGTATCTTGTCTATTATCTATCAAAGAAAACCATTGGGTATGACATAAGAAGTTTGATCATGCTAGCTTGAGGTTAATTTCAAAGCTGCAGAAACACAACCTTGGAAGAGGGGATCTACCAAGTATGTCATATAAAGATGATTTAATTTGTGAGGCTTGTCAAAAGGGGAAACAAGTTATAAAAAATTTCTAGCAAAAACATTATTTCCACCTTAGACCATTAGAGTTGTTACATCTTGATATATTTGGATCAACTAGAACAACCTTTGTAAGTGGCAAAAGATATGGACTTGTCATAGTGGACAATTACTCTAGATGTACATGGGTTATGTTCCTAACCCACAAGGATAAGACTTTCAATTTCTTCTTTAAATTCTGTAAAAGAGTTCAAAATGAAAAAAAAAGTATGCATTAATTCAATCAAAAGTGATCAGGTAGGAGAATTTGAAATGAAAATGTTTAGTTGTTCTATGAAGAAAATGGTATTCTTTATAACTTTTCAACTCTAACAACACTTCAACAAAATGATGAAGTAGTTGAGAGGAAGAATAAATCATTATACGAAATGGCAAGGATCATGCTAAATGATAATTCTACTCCTAAGCACTTTTGGGTTGAAGCAGTGAATATTGTCTGCTATGCACATAATAAAATTTACATTGGACCCATTATGAAAAAGACTTCTTATGAATTGTGGAAGGGGCGAAAACCCAACATATCATACTTCCATCCTTTTGGATGTCGATGTTTCATCTTAAATGCTATGGCTAACTTGGGAAATTTAACTCAAAGAGTGATGATGGAATATTACTTGGTTACTCTGAAACATTAAAGACATATAAAGTATACAACTCTAGAACCCTAGTAGTTGAAGAAACTATCCATGTGAAGTTTAATGGCCCTAAGCTTGCTAAATATTTATCAGAGGTAGATGAGTCTTTTGCATAAATAAGATTGGAAGATGGGAATAAGTAGCAAAGTTCCAACCAACCAAAACATTGAACTTATTGCGTCCAATCCACCATTGGACGGTCCTCAAGAAGAATTAAGAGAATCAACTAGACAAAACATAAGAAAGAACCATTTAAAAATGATAGTTAGTATTAAGGCATTTTAAGTAGTGGAATGATTGTTCTATGTTGTGTTAATTTTCGTATTTTTCTCTGTTCTTGCAAATGGGATTGATGTGAGTGTTATTTGTTGTTTGTGATGCCAAAAATGGGCCATTTACCCCAAAAAACTAAGAAAGCATATCAAGTTTGTTGAAAATGGATTTGTGTAGTGAAAGTTACATAAAATCAAGTTTTAAACCTTTTCTGAGTGGTTTTGCATTATTTCGGGAAAAAAATGGAATTGAGACTTTTGGACTCTAAAAATGGATTTAGAATACTTGAAAACTTCGAGGAACATAGATTTTTCAAATTTTGGACTTCTATGTCAATGGAAAAAATTACTTCTAAATTATGCTTCTAATACAAAATTGTAAATTTCTTAAGTAAAAGTGCATGGTAGAATTTTAATACTTCAATCATGACTGGTATGAATAACAAGAGAAATTGTGATTTATACGGAAGCAAAAAAAAAATATTGTTAAGTCAAAAGACATTTATGTCTTAAAGATGTATCATGACTCCTAATTGTTTTGATTAAATGCAAATAAATACAAATGGTAAAAGTGTGTATGATATGCTATCAAATCATGATATTTTTTTGTGCATCTGTATTTTCAGACGATACATCTATAAGATGACCTGACATAGCATTCCAAGTAGTGCATTTAAGACCTCCATTTGATACAATGTGTTTGAGATTATTTCATGCAGAAAATATTTTCCTGTGATCTGTCAAAGTCCACTGAAGAGTAAATGAAGTCCATAGTCTAGAAGACACTGATCCTCATCAAAAGGCATAGTCTATTGTTGTAGACCCGTTATGATGAAATAAGCGACTTCCCTGCTGAAGTACAAGACACGCTAGCCTATCAGCATGGACTTTGCATGAATAAGGGATGTGCATTTAATGCTTGCATTAAATGCTCCAACGAGCTCAAGACTTCAAATTAAGAGTAGAGTGAATCCAATCGTTGTAAGACAACAAATACTTGAAGATGAAGGCTACATATAGAAGAAGCTTTGAAGAAACAAAACATAAATCATCTGTGTGATCATATTCTTTCATTCTTTCTTGTAAAGCTTTATGTAAATCTTTGTATAGATACTAAGCTCTCAAAAAACTTTGTACAGCTTGAGAGAAAAGACTAAAAGTGTTGAGTGTTTTATCCATGTATAAGACGATCACAAACTTAGTCAATCTGCAAACTTCTAACAAATCTTGTTGATTTGTTTAGAGTCAGCAGTGACTTGGTAGGACAAAGAATACTGAGTTTAAGTCAAGACTGGGGTAAAGCGTGCATGTATAAGAGCCAAAAATGATAGTAAAAAATACTTGTAACTTTGATAAGTTAGTGAAAACTTGGTGGTTGCCAAGGACTGGACGTAGCCTCAAGTTTGAGACAAACCAGAACAATTCTGTGTGCTTCTTTTCATTGCTTTAATTGACAAGGGATTTGAATTTGTTTATAGATGTTATATCCTGTTTTGTTTTAAAAACAAAACTATTTTTGTGATCGTTTGATAAAGTCTGAATCAAAATTTCTCTAATTGTTTTAGGTTTATTTGCATCAGACAATAAATATGTTTTCAGTCTTAGAAAAAGTTTTAATTTTCTAAAAATACAATTCAACCCCACTTCTTGTGTTATTTACTTCTACAAATACTAAGAGATAATTTAGAGTAATTGGATATATAAAGCGCACGCACCTCTTTTTCAGTTGGTGTGCATTAGCAATGTACAACAAAAATTTAAGCAAAACATCCAACTTTCCTATTTATTTAAATTAATTCATTTTAGCGTTGTTATATTAATTTAATATATATTTTATTTAAAAAAAAACTTCATTCTTTCTTATCTCTCTCCTCGATCACATTCACGGTGATGAATCTTCTTCCTTTCTTTTACTTCACTGATGTTCTCTTATTCCTTTTCCTCACATTCAAGACTAAATAATGCTTAGCTTAACTTTTGATATATTTGCATTTTTTTACCAAGCGATTTTCTCAAATAATTAATTGATCAATTAGAAAAATGAGTTTTTTAATCAAAGTTGAAAGAGTTCATGGCTTAATCTTTATTTTTAAAAAGAAAAAGAAAAAAGAAAAAATAGTTAAAAAAGTAGTGATAACAATTTTTGTTAGAAGTGACAACAGTTACATTTTGAAAGTTTACAAAGAAAACAAAAATAGTTGTATAATAAAGGGTAGTTTAGGAATAAAAAATGTATACATCAAAGGGGAAATTATCTTTATTAATAGTTATAGAATAAATAATATTTGTTCAAAGAAGGTCTATCATAGGATTCTACATTTTCCCTGATCTTATCACCATGAATTGTTCTCGGTCTCGGAATTAATTCAATGGCAAAGAATGTTATGGACAAAACTAGTTCAATCATGTATATTAATTATTCCATTCTAATATAAACTTCAATGTTATGATTAGGAAGCTAATTAAAATGGGGAGAAGCATATGCAAGGGATTCTTTTGTTGGCTGGTTCGAACATGTGTTAGTAAAACGATTAGTTCTTTGTGTGTAGGGACTAATACTATTTTCAAAACTAAACACATAAGGCTTTCTATAATAATAAAGTTTATGAAATTCCACAGAGAAATGATTGAGATGTTGATTTTTTAAGATGGTGGTACTTCACACTGATAAAATAGAGTATGTCTACTTTTTGAAATATTATGAAATTTGTTGATTTTTACTAGGACTTTGGGATGCTATTTTGTGAACTAGATTCATAATGCTTATTAAATGATGTTAAATGATAATTTAATTATGATAAGAAGTTGGTATGACAATCCATTAAGGTAAGTGAAAAATTATGGAGTATTAATGAATGAAAAACAATTAGTGAAATAATTGATTCTACACCTTATGACTTGGTTTAAAGTGATAACTTTGATGGCATGTGACGCTAGGTATGGTGACTTGATTAAATAATGTTGTGAGGTTATGAAGATGATGACGATATGAATTTACTCTCAAGATTTATGTTTATATATTCATTAACTATGATGATATATGAATATATTATATTATGATTATATTCTTACTTTGGTTTGGGTCCGAGGGTGTCTAACCCTCAGCATGTAGCAAGTAGATGTTCATGAATTAATTGTATTTATGGTGATGTTGGTTGGTTTGCTTGTGTGAGAAGTGAACCTTATCCACTTGAGGGACCATAGTAATGGTAACATAAGGGAGTGAAAGAGTGAATACCCTTTCTTCTCGTTGTATGTGTGGTGACGACTTGTAAAGTTGGCAACTCAATAAAGGTATCATATGCAACAAGGAAAAATGAAAGGAAGGACAAAAGGAACGAGGAAATAGATGTGAGTTGGTGACAAATGTGAGGCGGGGTTGGAGAGATAGAAGTGTCTGTGGAAGAGCATGTCTCTAAACTCAGTAAGGGCATAGTCTTCCAAACACTTGCTGCATTTACCACGTAACTGACGATCCAAGGACGATGGATCTTTACACTATTTGAAAGTGTGGGGAACAGTGAGAAAGGATAGATGACTTATAGTGGGTATGCTGGGGGATGGTCTGAATGGTTCAGAGGAACCTGGGGGAAATGGATAATGGTGAGAACTGACAAAGGACATTAGATCCTTTTGGCAGTAAGGACTCACAGGCCTCACTCAACATTCTTGACTAGAACGAAGCCATATCCATGGTTGAGAGAAGAGCATCGCTTGTACTGGTGGAATGTGAACTTTAATCGTCATCTATGAAAGTTTATAAGACCATTGAATAGGCTGAGTGTAATATCACTAAATTTAATTAAGGTAATTTGGGTGATATTTGCGTAATCAAACAGATTTAGAAAGGGCAAATTGGTCTTTTTCAGAGGTATGGGTGTAGTTAGTAATTGCTGGACGCACCCCTGTTTCTTGTTAAAAAGAGGCAGAACACGTTTTATGCCATTTGCTTCCTCTCTTTTCTTCTTCTTTGGTTCTTCTACACTCCCAAGCTCTCTTCTTGCCACTTCCACTTGTTTAGTGGTTGAAATCACAAAGCAAGCAAGAAAGAAAGCCCTTTTCTTTGTTCTTTGTTGCTTGTGAGCTTTGGTGTTGGTGATTTGAAGAAAAGAGTGGGTTTTGAATCTGCCCATTTTCGTTCGGCACCGTTGAACCGCGATTAGAAGCCATAGAGTGCTGGTCTACCCTCCATTTTGGTCTACTGAACTCTAAGGTTTGAAATCTCCTCATATTTCTCCTTGATTCTTTAGGTTAGGATTAGGGTTTAGAGTGAGATTGATGAATGTTGAGTTTCAAGACGGTGAGACAGTTTTGATGTATGATTTGGAGTGTGTAGAAGTTGATTTTAAGTTGATATGGTGTTCCATGCATAAATCATGCATGCATGTTCATGACAGCCAATAACACCTATGTGGGTAGTTCTGGTGTTTTGTCTATAGCAGGAGCTATCGGTGTCCAAATGGTGTAAAACCGGTGTCATTTGAAAGCTAAGAGAGTTAGGTTTACTCTGGAATTTTCGTGCTATTTTTGGAGACTCCTAGAAATTGTGGTGCAGAGTTATAACAGGTTGCTATACTCTGTTTTTAGCAGATTTTTCTACTGTAGAGGGCCATTTTGCAGAAATCATAACTCTGTCTAGGATGATCCAAATCGAGTTCTTTTTGTGGATATAGAAAGATGGGTATATGAACTTCATGCCTGTAAAATATCAGCTCATTTGGACGAGTAACCTGGTGTGGGTTGTCATTGAAAGATAGCTGTTTGAGTTGGTATGTTGCTGTCAGCACTATTTTAGTGAGTGACAGTTCTGGTTTTTGGTCTGCTGCAGAGGCTGTGGCTCATGATTTTTTATGAAACCAGTTTTGTTTAAAATATAAGAGATATATATTGATGCCTTTAAATTTTCGTGATTTTAGGAGCTTCCCACAAGGAGTTGTGATTTTTCAAAGTGAGTGTAAAATCTGCAGAATTTTATGTAGCAACTTATGCTTTTTTGTATGTTTTGCTAGAAATAAATGATTTGTATGGATAGGATGGTGTTTGATATGTGCTTGTATGCCTTGTTAGGGAGTGACACCGAGGGTGTCAGTGGCGTAGGCCACGGAGCAGGGAAAGAACCGCAGAGTTCGGCTTTGCTAGGTAAGTTCTTGGTCCCTTGGGGATGTTTCTCACTTGCTGTGTTCCACCACACTCCGAGGGAGTGTTGGTTGCATTCATGATGCATGCGTTGATGGTTGTTGCATCCTCATAATGATATGTATGCTTGCATTTATGCTTGAGAAATGTATGATACCTGCTGATAGATCTTCTGGCCAGTTAGATAGATATGGACCTCCCTAGGAGATGGGTTTCCTCCTAGTTTGGTTTGCTCATGGTTGATGAGATCCCAGGGGTCGGTGATCCCTCAAGACCAAGAGATAGGAGATGGAACATTCCTTCTATTCTCGGAGGTACCATATACGTGCGTCCATGCGTAAGGGGTAGCTCCCGATGGGATGGCACGGGTGTGAGTTCCGATCTCACACTGAGGTTGGCGTTGATGAGATCCGTCGTACATAGAGCAAGATGACTTGCTTGTATTGTTATGAGGGCCGGGTGGCCAGTATGTTTGTGATGCCTTGATGACATGTGCCATGGAAAGTGAGCCAGGGTGGAGGAGATGCCTCCAAGGACCCTGAGCTTACTGAGATGTATATCTCACCCTGTGTGGGGCTTATGTTATTTCAGGTGACTCTTCTGGCAGAGAGGATCGGTCTCAGGGCGGGAGGTCCCAGTAGAGACAGTGACTGTTTGGCCGTGCAGCAGCAGGGATAACTGGGTGGCTCATATGTGTTTTGATGATGTTTTGTACCCCTATAGAGGGAAGATATGTGTGTGTGCACATATATTATGCTTTGTTCATGCTATGTATGCCCTCGTGTGAGGAAGGATCTTTGAGATCAAGGCGATGTATGCCTATTCTTTTGTATAGACACTTCGAGTGTCAGATGATGTATTTGTACATAACCAGTTTATGTTATGTATTGATGTTTCCTCCTGTTTATATTTGTTGAGATATTTGTGGTTATCTGCCTATGCATATGTTTATGTGATTCTGGATCAACAGGGGCTTGTGTTGCTTTGTGTCTGTGAGGTTATATGTTCCATACATAATGTAATCAAGAAATATAGTTTTCGATTATGCTTCCGCAAATGTTTTAATTAAAGTGATTAAGCGCTATTCTGATAAATAATGATGTTAATACACCGGGTGCACACAGGGTGTTACACTGAACCCATAATTAAAAAAATGTGCGATAGATGTACAATTAGGTTACCATGAGAGTTGTTTGCTAGTAAATCCTACGAAGTGGTTGTGGAGGTTTATGCGTGATGTTTCTTGTTTGTGGATTCTAAAAGGGATGAAGGACTAACCCTTACACCAACATTTTCAAGTTCAAATGATGAACGTCAAGATGGATCTTCGCTTATGGGTTAATATCTTTGAGTATCTGAGGATCCCTCCAAGAGTTATGCACTTACTTCTCGATAGTGGGATCACTTTTGTCTGACATGTACCTTCTTGATGGCGCGGCTACTCCAGAAGGCTTGGATAGATGATTTCTTTGAGACTTAGGTTTCTCCACTTTTATGTATTGATATGAGTAGACCTAGGTTTTAGAAACTTTTGTATGTGTTTAGTCATCCTATTTACTTATGATTTTCATTTAATACTTATTTACTTATGTTTAGTGATCATGGAGGCTCATCTTAGACCTTTATATATATATATATATATATATATATATATATATATATAGACACACACACATGATGTTATTTCAAAGATGTAAGATTTTATACTTAAAGTTTAATTGTTTGTTATGTATATTAACTTGTGGCTTTAAATGAGACAATATTTGTAAATACGTATGTTGCATGTAATTTAAAAAATAACCAATTATTTTTAAGTTGGTGACATTCATTAAAAAGAATTTCAATGAAAAATTTATCTTATCTTATTATGTTTTGTTATGACGTTTATGAAAAGGATTTGAACTCACTTGTTTATAATGATGAATAAAAGGTATTGAAAGTGTATTTGTAAACCCATAGTTTAGGGTGCTACCGCATGGATATCAGAAATTAAGCCCATAAACATAGATGATGCAATGAAAGACGAAAATTGGATCAAGGCCATGCAAGAGGAGCTCGACCGATTCCAGAAAAATGATGTATGGAAACTTGTGGAGCTACCAACAGGCAAGAAGGTTGTTGGAGCTAAGTGGGTGTTCAAAAAAAAAATAGACAAGAAGGGTAAGGTTGTGAGAAACAAGACAAGGTTAGTTGTCAAAGGTTACTCACAATAGGAAGGTGTTAACTACAAAGAAACATATGCTCTTGTAGCTCGTCTAGAGATAACATGCATTTTGCTTTCATTTTCTGCTCAAAGTGATATGAACTTGTATCAAATGGATGTAAAAAATGCATTTCTGAATGGACTCATCCAAGAGGAAGTTTATGTGGAACAACTCCTAGAGTTTGAGAGTGGCATTTTTCCTCATCATGTTTTTAATCTTAACAAAGATTTATATGGACTCAAGCAAACTCCTCGAGCTTGGTATGAGAAACTATGTTATTTACTACTAGAAAATGGCTTTGAAAGAGGGAAAAGTAAACATAACCTTGTTTCGCAAAAACTATGACTCATAGTTTATTTTAGTTCAAGTTTATGCTAAGGATGTTTCTAAGTTGATGCAAATTGAGTTTGAGATGAGCATGATGGCAGAACTAAAATTCTTTCTTGGTTTACAAATAAAACAAACAAGCAAAGGCATATACATTCATCAAACCAACTATGATAAGGAACTCTTGAAGACAGTCAATATGGACGATGCAAAAGATATGAAAACTCCAATGCATCCAACCACATATCTTGGACTAGACAAAATATCTAAGAAGGTGGATGGAACCTGTAACACCCCGTAGGCCTCCGACATGTTATCATTTAGCCTTGGCAAAATGGGCCAAGCCCGGCGGGCTGGCCCGCATAACCCACAAAAAAATGTGGGTTGGGTTGAATATTGAAGCCCACATTAAAAAACGGGCCGGGCCAGCCCGGCCCACCAAAATGCGGGCCACAAGTGGGCCCGGGCCGGGCCAGCCCACCGGGCCATGACCCACAAAAGAAAAAAAAACCCACACGGTCACACTGCCCACACACACTCCAGTCCACGCATGCTTTGCTTAAAACAAAAAAAATAGAAGGATAATAGTTTGGGATTTAGCCACTTAGGGTTAACTGTTAAGGGTTTTCATTCTCACTGCTTCGGTGCTTCCAGTTCCAGCTTGCAGCTTCTATCTCAAACGTCAATACCTCACGTACTCCTCACCCTCACCTAGTCACCTTCACGGGCCACACACGGCTTCAGTGCTTCACCTCATGTCCTCACTGCGCAGCTGTGCTGTGGAGAAACCGGAAACGAAAGCGAGACTCGAGAGACGAGTTGCTTCCGGCACGGCCATCGCGAGCTTCCGGCACGGCCATCGTGGGCTTCCGTCTTCCGTGTTGCTCCTGCAGTGGACGTGTTAGCCTCTCAAGTATTTTCTCAGTACTCACCATCTCCCCTGCTTTCTCACGGTTTTTGAATCAAAATTTTTACAGGATAATGAGATATTGAAATTGTTAGTGTTTTCAGTCTGAAAATTTTATAAGAAAGGATATATATTATGTTGTGACTTTGAACATACCGTTAGATCAAGAATTAGAAACTAGAAAAAGTGATGAAGAATTTTGGTGTGTGTGTGTGTTTGATTGATTGGATGATGGTGGTGGATCAGGGTGGATCGAAGATCCAGGAGGTGTATCTGATCTTCCAGGATTTGTCAGAGGGGTATCGGTCCACCAGCTTGCTCTTGAATGGCAAGGTTGTTTGCTGTATGCACATGGCAAGGCTGTTTGCTGTATGCATCATGAGTTCCAATGTCATTAGTCATTTATTGTTTATTGTTTATTGTTCAAAATAAATAAAAAATTAAAAATACAGATTGTCATATTAAAAAATGATGGTTCAAGCAGTATTCGAAGAGCCTTGGTTGGTAGTGCATTCATTCTTCTCCAGTTCCACTTTAGGATAGTCATTTATTGTTTATTGTTTGATTTTAGAAGTTCTTTTATTATGGTTATTCTTTTATATTATTATACTATGTCATCTGTGATGATATTATTATAATATGATTTAGAAGTTCTTTTATTATGGGTCCTGTCATCTGTGATGATATTTTAGTGCTGTGCTGCTCTTGGGTTTTAAACCTTTAAGCTGTGTTGTACAAAGTGACATTTGATAGGGTGATTTGCTGTTTAGGAAAATTGTGTGTGATTTGTTGTTTTATGCTCCAATCATCAAGTATAATATTTTTCATTTTATGTAAATTGGAAATATCTTAACATGATGTAGTGTCCTGCGGCTGGCTGAATCGTTAGTTGTTTTAATATCAAGTATAATACTAGTAGCAATCAATATTATTTGGACAAAATTGTGCACTTTAAATAAAAATTTATAGGCTAGAATTTTTTTTTTTTAATTTTTAAGTGGGTTAGTGGGCTGGCCCGCTAGCCCACTAACCCACTATAAAGTGGGGTGGGCCAGGATTCTCAGCCCACTTTGTAAAAGTGGGCCAACCCGGCCCGGTCCATTTTTTATGTGGGGTGGGCCAGCCCGGCCCATTTGGGGTGGGTTGGCCCACTTTGCCATCCCTATTATCATTAATAATATCAGATTAGCGCTTAAATATCAATATAAGACCTCAACGGAAGCATAGAATCGCTTTTCTTGATTCATTATGTATGGAAATAACAATATATCAAGACAACAAACACACCAGAAACATATATCACGCCCCTGCTGATCCAGTTTCTCATATCATACATCATAAAGACAGATAACCAACAATAAGGCAGATCATCAAATATACAACATATATATATATATATATATATACTCAGGAGGTAAGTTTCATATATATCATAAATAGTTCTGTACAACATATACATCACAGACCACACAACATCGTGGTGATACAAAAGAATAACAGCCCTCCTCGAGGGTATACAAAACTATACAACCCTTCTCAAGGGTACATAACAGACTCAAAATAAAACAGAGCCTCCAAGCTCTTCCTGCTGCTCCTCAGTCAAGCAGCCCAGTCTCTACCGGGCCTCCTGCCCTGAGACTGATCTTCTCTTCCAGAAGGGTCACCTGAAATCACAGAAACCCCACACGGGGTGAGATAACATATCTCAGTAAGCTCATGGTCCTTGGGAAATCATTTCCACCCTGGCCCACAGATTCACAACACACACATCAGGCAAACATATCAAGCATGGCCCACTGGCCCTCATCATACTATGAGCATCATTATTCATCAACATATGAACAAATGGCAGAGCTCCTCAATGCCTGGCGGAGCTCCTCAACGCCCTGACGGAGCTCCTCAACGTCAGTATCATATTAAACACATGGCAGAGCTCCTCAATGCCTGGCGGAGCTCCTCAACGCCTGAATACATGGCAGAGCTCCTCAATGCCTGTATTTATCTATTGGCCAACAGATATATCTCAATCACAGCATACATTCATCCACTACAGATGCACACAATATCAATATAAGCAATGCAACAGCCAATGCATGCATCATGAATCATGACCAACACTCCCCAGGAGTGTGGTGTGCAACCAAAATGGGAATTCATCCCCAGGGACACTGAATTTACCTGACAAAGGATCACTCTGCAGTTCTTTCCCTGGTCTGTGGCTCTCGCCACCAACAATCTCACAATCAAGGCCTAATCAAGGCACATGTAATCTTATATCAAAACCAATCCACAGACATCCAAGCATAGAACATATCATATACAGAATTCCCCTATCCTAGGGTTTAGTCAAGTCTAGCCCACACTAGGCTACTCATAGACCTCACAAGGTCTACCAATGCTGCATACTAACCATCTGAGTCATTCCAGACTCAATGCAACACAAGCCTGAGCACAACTCACATTAGCTTTATAACTCAACATATGGCTGGAATGGTTTAAGCCTCAACCAAGGCACCATTCCACTAGCCTTTCAGGCTCAACACAAGCATAATCAAGGCTCTGACATGGCTCCAAAACCACAAGTGACTTATCACACAAGCCACACATACAAGCCACAGAGCCAAGATTCAAAGTTATCCAAATCAAAAACTGAAAGCTAATCCTTCATCTATACATCGCTCTAAATAAGTTTCTCTACAGGACCCTGGGCTAATTCTAGCCCCAGCTCATATGGGTCACTATTCACAGGAAAACCCCAAATCCCAAATCAACCGGGGAAACTCGAGTTTCTTACCTCAGTGGCGACCAAAAAGACTTCAGGATAGCTTCCTCAAGCTCTGTTGTCCTTTCCAAGCCGTGGGTCCTCGCCACTCTCAAGTTCTCTGAATTTTTCTTGAGAATCCAATTCTCACTCACAAGGGGTTTTCAAGAAAGCAAATGAAGGATTATAGCTTTCAAAGGTTTCTCTCAAGTTTAATGGTCATAGGGAGGTGTTTAGATCAGGCAAAGAGGTCCTGGAAAGCTTGGGGCACTCTCTAATGGAGGCTGGGGTCGTGGGGAAGAAGAAGGAGTTGATTTCCTTCAAAAAAACGCGTTTGACCCTATATATACTCAGCCTGCCTGAGCTCTGGCGCGATCAGCGCCACGTCTCGTGCTATCCGCGCCACAAAGGCGGTGGGTCTGGCGCTCTCAGCGCCACTCCCGCGCCTCCAGCACCAGCTTCCAGAACCTGTGGCGCTATCCGCGCCAACCTTGGCGCTGGCCGCGTGGAAAACCAGAGAAAGTGGGTTTTCTAGGCCACTTCCCTCGCCAACTGCGCTGCTGCTGGCGCGACTTGCGTTGGCTGGAAAACCTCTGGCACCTCTGGCACCATATTGACGCCCCTGGCGTCAACTTCCAGAGAACTTGGCGCTCTTGGCACCACCTTCCAGTGGGTCTGGCGCTACCGGCGCCATCCGCGCCACACCCTTAACAGGGTTTTTTTGCTGAGGATCCCGGCGCTAACCGCGCGGAATCTGGAGCCAACCGCGCCACATTGAGGGTCCTTACAAAACCCAATATAGAGCAATAATAAGGTCTCTCCTATATATTATTGTGTCCATACCTACCATTATGTTTAGTGTATGCTTGTGTGCAAGATTTCAGAAAGAACCAAGGGAAGTTTACTTAATTGTTGTTAAAAGAATATTGAGATGTCTTATTGGAACTCCTAACCTAGATCTGTGCTTTAAGAAAGGGAAATATTTTGGGTTTTTAGTTACTATGATGCTGATTATGCTGGTGACAAACTTGAAAAGAAAAGTACCAGTAGAAGTTGTCACTTTATTGGTTGCAACTTAATAAGTTGGATATGCAAGAGACAAGGATCAATTGCATATCCACTATTGAAGCAGAATACATATCAACTACTAGTTGATGTGCTCAATTACTATGGATAAAGAACCAACTAGAAGATTGTAGCATTTAAGAGAACAACATTCTCATTTTTTGTGATAACAAAGTTGCTACCAGTCTTTTTAAAATTCCTACATTACATTCAAGGGCAAAACATATAGAGAGATTAAACATCACTTTATAAGAGACCATGTTTAGAAATAGACTTACAGTTTGTACCCACTGATGATCATTTTGTCAACATATTTACAAAACCTCTTACTGAAGAAAGGTTGATTCTATTAAGGAATAAACTTGATATGGACTTTATAAAGGAATGATTTAATGTTTATATGTGCATCTAATAAAACTTGTCGTCCAATGACCCTAAGTTATTGCATGTGCATTTTGTATGTATCACATGCATCCGATGTATGGATGTCTTCATAACGTCAACATTGTATATTGAGTTGAAACACAACCTTTTGGTAAGAAAATGTTGTAATGTTTTCTGCTAAGTAACTTCTTGATAGGTGGGCCTTATCATTGCAATTAAAAAAGCCCACACACTGTTTCACCTTCAAAAGATTAAAATTGCCAACACTATTTCTCCTAAAAACCCTTTAGTGTCATTCAATCATAAACCCTTGTCATTCTTTCATAAACCTTCATCGTTCTCTCTACAACCCAATCACAAACCCCAACCCAAAAAGATTCAACCTTTCAACCATGTCAAGCGGAGGTGAAGCCTCCAATCTTCTGGCAACTATTCCTAAGATCGACACAACTACATTGTTTACAGATAATGAGCCTACTATTCATGTCGAGCACCAATTTGTGAAAGCTAGATCGACATCAACCCGATTAAGGAACTGGATCAATGAGTTAATGGTTGAACCGATGGGTTACTAATTGATACGGTTTAACCCAATATTTATTTAAAAAATAAAAATAGCTAACATACTTTGATCAATCCATACTCTAAATTTAAAATTATTGTCATAATAAAGTACCTAATATCTCAAATAACAACATAAGTCTATATTCTAATTTAAAAAGCATTATCATGATAAACATTAGTTGAACACCCAAGCAGTGTATATTAAATACATAAATTTTATATGTTGATATTGTATAAAAGTTATTTTTTCATATCGTTATCAATTAAAGACTTTAGCTCAATGGTTAAAATAATATTTTGGCAATTGAGAAATATAGGTTCGAACCATGTCTTTACAACAAGTTAATTTTTCCAACTTTTAATACTAAAGAAATGCATGTTTCAAAACATTAGAAAACATGTGTTTACACTTTAGTACATTGAGCCATGTGACCTTTATTGGAAAGCATGCTTTGAAGAAAAGTATAAAACATGCTTTTTGAAAAAGGAAAAATAATGCCATTAACCCAGTCCCTGAGTCAATGCAGGCAATACTAAGCAACATGCATATCCGATCCGAATACCATCTCACACTGATCTAGGTACTGATTCCAGATCGAACTAGTCTGATAAGGTCATCTGGTTTTAATAACATTGGCAAGCACTACTTTAATATTCAGTATCTAGAGAGCATTGGCTTGAGTCTACATGAGACAATGCTTAGCTATGGCATAAGAGTTTATTTCAATGAACATCAAGCAATACTCCTTGAGCTTATCAGGACATTTTGGAGGAATGTGGGGTTCTAGATGTTTAAGGGAAGGGAACAAATATCACAACAACTGGGAGAAAACATCAGGATCATATTCCTAGGGAGTTGTACAAGGAAAACTTCTCTCAAGTTTAGAATAAAAAGAAGGTTGTTTTTGATAACTTGTTGTTTGATCAAGCAAAGATTTGACAAAATATTTGTAACAAAAGCATCTTGCTCAAGATAGGGTCCAAGGACTCCATATCAGACTTGCACAAGTTTGTTCTTTTACATCTCATGGAAAAATCCCTTTTTATCTGCCTCACACCATATATGTAAACATTATGTGCAACACTAAGACATTGGGTGGATTTGAGGACATCCACTATGCAACTCCTGTCAACAAACTCATATGGGAACAGGGTGTTTATTATATTCAACTCTAAACTAGATGAGGCAATGAAAGATCAAATCATCGTCAAAGGGTCAATGATAGCCAAAAACAACAAAACTTTGGTGTGATTAACATCAAAGCTATGAGGCTAGAAATCAATTTAGCTCAAAGAGAAGTACCAAGGGTAATGAAGTAGAGATTGTTAGAAGACAATGAAAGCGTATTGCAAATGTTCCAGATAATGAAGATGCTATGACCTGGTATGGCATTGCCAGTAGGGTGGATAGAATCATGCAAAAATAAGCCAACAAGCAACAAAGAAGAAAACAATATAAAAAACAAGAAGAGGATGAGGAACTTCTCAGGAAAGAGAAAAGAACCCAAAAAATGCATGAGCCTCTTCCTGCATCCAATCCTCCTAGCAAGCATCCAAAGACTAATCCTACAAAGAAGAGTCCAAGGAATCAAGCTAAAGAGAAGAAGACCACTAATCAAATGCTAAGGGACTTAAGTGAAATTGATGAAGATGAGGTTCCACTCATCCACAGAAAAAGAAAAGTGAAGCTCAACAACAAGTCTTTGTTGGTAATAAAAAAGCAAAAAGTTGCTAAGAGGCCTTCTACAAAAGAACCTATGCTTTCCTCTATAGTGCCAAAAAAAGTGAAAACCCGCGAAACTAGAGTGAACAAGGCAGTTCTTGACAAAGACTAGATGCAACCCTCTCTTTCTCAAGAACATATTAGTATTGATGTCTCTACTTCTCACATTTCCCCTCAACGACAATGTCCACCTACACAACCTCTCCAGCGTCCACCTCCATCTCCCATTAACCTATCTAAGTTTGTGGACTCCATTCCACCACTTGCTTGGTTAGCTGAATGGAAGCCATGGAACCTAGATCCCAAGAAGAAGGTCATAACAGAGACATAAAAGATGAAAAAGAAGTTTTTTGTTGCTTTCTTCATAGAAACAAGCAAAATTATAGCAAGAAGAGTGAGATAACCTACAGAGCTTTCTAACAACCCATCCAACGAGAACACATCATAGTTTCTCCAACACATATCAACTATGTTGCTCTTTTTGCTCTAACTAAAGATAGAGTCTAAGAGATTGCGATTCAAACTATGATAAAGCAAAGAGAAGAAACAAAGCAGGAGTTACAAGCCTATGTTGAACACCAATGCTTGGAGAATGAGTAATAAGAGTTAACCATGCAACAAGCTATTTCAATTCAATTTATCAACATCACTCAATCACTTTTGCAAAATCTTCAACAGGCTCACATGAACATGCTTGGTGTTGCTGCAAATCCTAGCATCTATCCTCAACCTATAGTGCAAACATATCCTCAATAAAGTATTCTACTTGCACCTATCCAAGCTGAACCAATACCTCTACGACCACCCCCACCACTCATTCAAGAGTGACAATAATGTTCAATCATCATTTCTTTCTATGAACCCTATGTCTTTTTGTTAATGACAAAAGGGGGGAAGTTTAAGAATTTTTTTGATGTAAATAAGAAGAACTCTTAATAATAAAAGTGGTTTGGTGTTCATATGTGTGCTTTGTTATCCGCTGTTACACACACAATTGTACGATCCATCCATATCCTGAGTTTTGATGATTACAAAGATAAATTATTGATGGACTAATGGTTTATTCTTAAGTGGAACATGTCTTACTACATATGAGCAAAAATGGTAATAAGTATTTATATCATGCTCTTATTAGTTATCGTTCATTCAAACTCTGAAATTTGTTTTTTATTTATTAAGAGTTACATTCAATGTCTAACGCACTATTGTAAACTAGCGCCACTCAGTTGTGAAAACCTATGTTTATACATTGTGTTCTTTTACTTGCGTATAATGGACTTGTTCACTTACATAAATTGTTTTAAGTGTAAGTAAGGTCCAATCGGTAATGGATTATCGTTAACTAAAAAGAGAAGTGCTCGTACCAACTAACTTATATATTTGCCTATCTTATTTTTTAATTTTAATGTTAGAATTTCAAGTGTGTTAGGACAAAATAGAAGAAATCACAAGATTATATTCCTCAAAGGTCATTATCACTCAAGAGAAGCACACATGCAATTATCTGCACTTTTATTCTTTCTCTCTCTACAGGAACACTAAATGTTGTAATCTATTAGACAATGATCATTTCAAGGAAGGCGCATATCCCATAATAGATCTCTTCCTTATAGACTATAAAAGGCGACTCAAGCTATGTTATTAAAGGAAAGAAAACAAAGAGAAAACAGGAAAGAAAACAAAGAGAAAAATGAGTAAGAGAATTTGAAGTGATATTTCTGTCAAGTCATCAAAGAATACATTTATGCACTTAAATTACATATCTTTTTCTTTACAAAGCTATTTCATTGTATTTTAGCTTAAGTGTTTATCCACTCTATTGAGTGTTTTGAATCTGTGTATTCAATTCAAACATTGTTATTTGTGAAAGCCAAAAGTGGCTTAGTGTTAAATAATACTTATGAGATTATTATATTATTTTGTATAGCGTAATAATGTCCTTAGGATAGGTGATTTGTTCGATGGCAAATCAAGTGGAACTTGATTTGGAGATTCATTGAGCAATGAAACACTATTCTAAAAGTATCAGTAGTCAAATATTATTGTTGACTAGGGCGATAATAATGCATTGAGACTATTGTGTGAGGAGATTGTTAATCACGTCTCATAGGTCATGGATATGAGATATCAAGTCAACACATGTATAAATATTAAGAGTAATATTTATGGTGGATAAACCTACTATGAGAATGCTTCATAATAGTTATGTAAGTGTCATAAACGCTCCTCATGGCAACCATAAGGTGATAATAGTCCTTCGACTTGTAGTCACTATGATTTAGACATGTAGAAGTTGTAGGCTTTAATACTATCAAACATCAACTATAATATGAATCATGTTTAGGGATGTGAGATGTAGATATGATTCGTCCCTCGAAGGAACAAATCAACATTGAGAGTGGTTTCAAAGTCGTTGTTAACAAGTGTAGCTACAAAAGGAAATGGGCAACTTGACTTTTTTATTACATTGATTATCTTTAACTAATTTATCCCTTTCTTTGGTGAGGCAACAAAGAAGTTACATGCACAACACCATTAGCTTATGTATTTGTTTTTTCATATTATATAATTCAACTGCATATAACCGTAGATATAGATGCATGCTTACTTGTGTTCAAGGTTTTGTGGTTGTGATCATGTTCATATGTTTATACAAGTGATGGGAACTGAAGGCATTTATTATTAGGAATATATGTAATATAATACAACTTTTTTTTATAAGTAATTCTACATTAGTTTTGTATTAGAAACTGCATGATAACAATTATTCATACAAAAAACTAATGACGTTTATGTATTAGGATTATATCTAATAGTAGGATGTGTAATTGGGATAATGTGTTGTTATTCACGGTATGTAGTGGAAGATAATACTCTCTATAAAAGACTTTTGTCTCTATATTATGTATGACTTTCTTTATTCTGTATTGTATTTAATGAGTTTATCAATTAGTATTCTATCGTAGATGCTATAAAATTGTCATTCTTGTATGATACATGGAAGGCCCTAATAGAATATATTTAATTATTGAAAATTTGTTATATTTGGTAAATATCTGTCATATCATGTTAGGCAATGATTTAGCTATATATATATTACACAAACAAAGCAATGAGAAAGGCATGAAACACATTTCCTTTATGATATTAAACTAGGTCCTTTCCTCTCTTTCACCTAGCTTGTATTCCCACCACCTCTTTTTACTTTCTTCTGCTCCCCTCCTCCTTGTTTGCTGCCCTCAATGGTTGACCAACCCAAGTTTCACCCAACTTTAACAATCACAAATGTGAAATCCGTCCTATCAGTCACGTTAGACAATGATTCAAGCCAATACATTTCTTAGGCAACCCTTTTCAAAGTTCAAGCACGAGTCCATAACGTGCTTGATCACATCATCCCTCCTATGGATGAGAAGGCTAAGAAGGTGACAGATGATGCAATAGCAGTCGATCCCAATCTTTGGCATCGTCTTGATGCAGCCGTGTTACAATGGATGTATGCCAGCGTATCACAAGACATTCTCAATTCAATACTTGTGATAAATGACTCGGTCGAGTAGTGTTGGAAAAGAATTGTTGCTATTTTCCAAGACAATAAACACTCAAGGGCTGTCCACCTTGAAAATCAATTCTCAAACACGAATTTGGAGGATTTTCCTAAACGAAAAACAAGAATCCTTTCTATTAGAACATCTAAAAAGTTTTTTTATATGATTTTTAGTAAAATCGAAAAATATTAAGCATAAACAACACATCCGGAAACATCCTCTAAAGCCTATTGCAATCACCTTAAGCTTCTAGTCGATCAATTGGCGAACGTTGATGCTCCAGTCTCTAATACTCGTTTAGTCTTGAAGATGATTGCAGGATTAACCGATGCCTATGTTTTTTTTTTGTAACATACATTCAACAACATGATCCCTTTCCACCATTTGAGAGGAGTCAACAATTCTTCAACGGGCCGCTGGTGAATTTGGCTCATCTTCTTCTACGATTGCCCTTGTTGCAAATTCCCAAAAATATGTTGATGTTATGAATCACCAAAATTCCTCTCAAGGTAATCATAATAATAAAAATTATAGTGGGAACAAGGGCAACAACAAAAATTTGGGTGGCCGAAACTCTGGCAAAGGTGGCTGCGGACACAACAGCAATGGCATGCTCCTTGGAAGCGGTTGTGGCAGCAAGGTGCTCCTTGGGTTATGCCGCCATGTCCATATCCCACATATAGTTGGGCCAAGCCCAATTCAACTCAAAGGCCACAACAGCCTGGCCTCTTTGGATGCAAGCCACAACAGGCAACATTTAACGCTACCACACCCAAATACCGAAGCAACTCTTCATACTCTCAGTCTTGCTCAACCAGACCCATCGTGGTATATGGACACTGGAGCAACATCACATATCACTTCCAGGCCAGGTAATCTCTCGTCCTATTTTAATTTGAGCAAAAATAATAGGATAATTGTCGAAAATGGCCAATTTATTTCTATATGTGGTTTTGGTAATGCTAATTTATCACCCCCACACCCTCCATTAGTGTTAAAAAATGTTCTTCATGCCCCGAACTTGATTAAAAACTTAGTTTCAGTTCGCAAATTTACTATCGGTAACCAAGTTTTCGTTGAATTTGACCAATTTGGGTTTTCTATGAAGGATTTTCAAATAGGGATGACACTAATGAGATGTAATAGTCGAGGTGAGCTTTATCCCATTACCACCACCATAAATCAAGTCAACTCACCTTCAACTTTTGCAGCTTTGTCCTCTTCTTTATGGCATGACTGATTAGGTCACCCGAGAGATCCTGTTTTAGACTCCCTTAGGCGAAATAATTTGATAGAATATAATAAAACTAGACAATCTTGTTTTTGTCATTCTTGTTCCCTTGGTAAACATGTTAAATTTAAATTTGTTGATTCTCATGACTCTACTTATATGCCATTTGATATTTTGCATAGTGATTTATGGACATCTCCCGTTTTGAGTTTTGCAGGTCACAAATATTATGTGCTTTATTTGGATGATTATTTGAAATTTTTATGAACTTTTCCTATTTCCAAAAAATCTCAAGTTTATTCCACTTTTATTATCTTTAGAGCCTATATCAAAACTCAATTCGAAAAAGGAATTAAAAAATATCCAATGTGATAATGGTAGAGAATATGACAATGGTCCTTTTTAGAGTCTTTGTAAAGCTAATGGAATTTCTTTTTGTTTTTCATGCCCTCATGCTTCATGTCAAAATGGAAATGCTGAAAGAAAAGCCATTCTATTAACAATATTATTCGCAAATTGTTAGCTCATGCTTCACTACCTCCCTCATTTTGGCACCATGCTTTACAAATGGCAACATATCTCCTTAACATCTTACCAAGTAAAACTCTCGCCTATCAATCCCCTTTGAAAATTCTATAGCAAAAAGACCCATCTTACTCTCACTCACAAGTTTTCGGATGTTTATGTTATCCTCTTTTTCCTTCCATTACAATAAATAAGCTTTAACCTCGTTCCACACCTTGTGTCTTTCCAGGTTACCAATCAAATGATCGAGGCTAAAATGCTATGATTTATCCTCAAATAAAATCTTTATTAATCGTCACATATTATTTGATGAAAATCAATTCCCATTCTCAAAGTTGCATACTCAAATCTCTTCCACTTATAATTTCTTAAATGATGGACTTTCACCACACGTGATCCATCATCTCCACAATCAAGCCACTCCTCAAAAAAATGTGTCGGCCCAGACAACTCAACCATCACCTCAGCCAACCCAATCAGCTCACCCATCTCCTCAACTGCCTTAATCAGCTCAAACTTCTTCCAAAGTGAGCCACTCATCTCTTGGCCAAAACATAGACCAAACACAAAATTTACCCTTCCCTCCCATTTTCTAGCCCACTTTGATTTTAGACAACAAACTTGTTACGAGGAGCCAACATGTTATTTGTTTGCCAAATAAAAAAATACCACCATGGCCTTCTAATCATGTCACAAAATCACCTTTACCTCATAACCCCATGTCTGCACTCAAAGACCCGAATTATAAAGTGGCCATGTGCTCTTATTAAAAATAAGACGTAGGATTTGGTGCCCCGTCCACCTGATGTTATGTTATTCGGTCTATATTGATTTTCAGACATAAAAAAAATCTCACAATTCTTTTTGAGAGGCATAAAGCCCGTCTTGTAGGTGATGGTGTAGATCAACAGGTTAGTATGGATTGTGGAGAAACTTTTAGCCCGGTAGTCAAACCGATGACCATTCACACAATGCTCAGTCTTGCTCTCTCTAAAGCATGGCCCATTCATCAGTTGGATGTTAAAAATGCATTCATTCACAGTGAACTAAAAGAAACAATGTACATGCATCAACCCTTAGGTTTCAAGGATTCGGATTGTCCTAATCATGTATGTCTTCTGTGAAAATCATTATATGGGCTCAAGCAAGTTCCTAGAGCCTGTATAAACGATTTGCTGATTATGCTTTTTCTATTGGGTTTTCTCAGAGTCAGTCTGGAAACTTTCTTTTCATCTACCGGAATGATACTGCTATGGCTTACATTCTTCTATATGTGGATGATATCATCTTAACTGCTTCTTATGATAATCTTTGCAAGTCTATCACGACTCTTCTCAACTCAGAATTTGCTATGAAAGACTTGGGTCCACTGAGTTACTTCTTGGGTATAGATGTGACTCATCATGTAGGTGGACTATATTTATCTAAGAAAAAGTATGCAAAATAAATTATTGAACAAGCCGACATGTCCTCTTATAAGCCTTTGTCCTACTCCAATTGATACTAAACCAAAACTAAGTGCTACATCCAACACTTTGTATGAGGATCTGTCACACTACCACAGCCTTGCAGGAGCTTTATAGTATCTCACTTTCACGAGACCTGATATCTCTTATGTGGTACAATAGATCTGTTTATTTATGCATAATCCGATGGATGAACATATGCAAGCTCTTAGGCACATCCTACACTACATTCATGGTACACTTCATCATGGCCTGCATCTTTATCCTTCTTCGATAAGCTCTCTGATTTCTTATACAAATGCAAATTGAGGTGGATGCCCGGATACTAAGGGATCCACTTTTGGTTATTGTGTGTTTCTTGGAGATAATTTTCCCTCATGGTCTTCCAGAAGCCACACTTTCACGCTCTAGTGCTTAAGCAGAATACCGAGGCGTTGCTAATGTGGTTTTTGAGTCATGTTGCTTATGCAATCTTCTTCTAGAGCTACATTGTCCTATTCATAAGGCTACATTGGTTTACTGTGGTAATGTTAGTGCAATATACCTTTCTGGAAATCCAGTTCAACATCAACGCACTAAACACATGGAGATGAATATTCATTTTGTTTGCGAGAAAGTTGCTCGTGGACAAGTATGTGTCCTACATGTCCCCTCTCGCTACCAGATTGTCGATATTTTGACAAAAGGACTTCCTTTGGTGTTATTTCAGGATTTTAGGGACACTCTCAGCGTACAAGAATCTCCCGCTTCGAATGCGGCGGTGTGATAGAACATATGTAATTATTAAAAATCTGTTATATTTGGTAAATATATGTCATATCATGTTAGGCAATGATTTAACTATAAATCAGTCAAAGACTCTCCTAAACTCTAACCTAACTTATAGCCTTGACATGAGCTTATATCAATATATATTACACAAAAAAAGCAATGAGAAAGGCACAAAACACATTTCCTTTAGCCCCATATTCGAGTGTTTTAATACATGGATTTGTATTGGATGAGAAAGGCTTAAAAATGAGCAAGTCTTTGGGTAATGTTATGGATCCACGTTTTGTGATTGAAGGAGGTAAAAATCAAAAGGTTAGTAATGTTGATGTATCAAATAGATTAGTCTTGGAATTGTATCAAATTATCATTTCCCTTTTATCAAAGCCATGGCTCAAGGGGTTTTTCCTACCTTATTCATAGGAATCACCTGCATGTGGAGTTGATTTCCTCTGACTCTGGGTTTCTACTGTAGATTATACAAGTGATTTAATGATTGGCCCTTAGATTCTTGGGCAAATGTCTGAGGTCTACAGAAAGTTGCGAGGAACTTTGAGATACCTCTTGACTACTCTTTGTCCAAAGTTACTGTCGATTGTCACCTGGTTATGTTATAATATTGTCACATTTATCTTTGCCTGTCTCTGCTTATATATCTGCCCCACTATGCACATGGTTATGGTATAATATTAGCCATCTATTGGTCAACAGGTATAAAACGTTTACTTTCCCATATCAACAAATGTATACACATGATTGCCCTATACGTATAATTGTATACATTTAATATGTATATGCATACAACATACTGCTTAAAAATTAGGACAGACATACGATATCATGTTATTATTATATAAATTAAGCTAGCTAGCGAGGTTTATGTTGGGTGAAAAAGAGACAGAGATCAAGTGAAATTTTATTAAATTTTAAGGAGCACGCGAGTATAGTTTCCCTTAAAAAATATATGTCATGCAATACACATTTAGATAAATAAATTTTCAAGAATGATATTATTTTCATAACCATTTTTGTGAGAATAATATATACTATCTATAGTAATTATTTTCACTTACCAATTATTATTACATGATTATTTTTGCATTAATTAATTATTTTATATTTTTATTACTTTAATACAAAAATTTAGATCTCTCAATTGTAAACTAAATGTTAAATTTTAAAATTTGAAGTATCATATCAAATTAATAAGTACAAAGAAAATGTATATATAAACATAAACAGGTGCAATGATGTTTCAATTAAGTAATAATTTAAAATTTAAATCCAAGCTACATAATTACTTAAAGGAAATTTTTTATCGTCTATAATA
>PYAF01003911.1:900604-971446 GCA_007407185.1 Glycine tomentella | reverse complement strand
AATAGATATGGTCTCACTACATACCAACAGTACTTGATAATTTTTTTACAAATAATTAAAAAATTACACCATTTAGAAAATATTTTTTTAAATCAATTTCACATGTGTCTTTATTTATGTAGTAATATTTTATTTAATTTTACATAATCTAAAGTATTGATATATATATATATATATAAAATATTGATTTTAATTCCCTTTTTTGTCAATAGGCGTAATTTTAAATAGAATTACATTAGTTTAATGATTTTTTGTTCTGTTGTTATAAGTGCAAAATATCTATTACTTTTTTTATTATTATTCTTTGTTGAAAAAACTTATTGTTCATCTTTAATAAATTTTATTCCTAGATATTTTTTTAAATTGAAATTGATTTAGATAAAGTTTTGACTTTTGAGATAGCTGGCTTGCTTAAGCATGCACAATTGGAAATCATGAGGGAGGTTTTTTTTTTTTTTTAAATTCTATTATAATCTATATGTGTATGTATAGCTTGGAAGTGAATCCTTTGGCATGATGTGAAAGGATATAGAAGATATAACTAATGAAATGAGGTATGCACTACACTGCAACTACTTTAATTTAGACTTATACTTGTACGTCGTGCATATGGATGAGTAAGCGACAAAACTAAATGTATAATATAATTGTAATATTTAGTTATAATTGTGTAAAATTTAGTAATTGAGAACAAAAAATGATAAGCTTGGAATATGTAATATATTTGATAAAATAACACTGTCTATTTATTTAGTTAATCAATTCACAAAAATAAAAGCAGTATTCTGGACAAATTAACCACAAATACTTTTAAACAAAGTTTAAAGAGATTGGTAGACTATGATGCACTTATATTACAATTAAGTCATCCACCATTGAACAAAGTTATATGTTGGATCACGAAATTCAAGATTTCCATCCATAACCAATCTTTGCACTCTTGATCCGGTGATTGTAAATAATCTTGCATTCTATAGTCCTTGCAAATTAACATGAGTGAATTATGCATCTACCATAAAGTTATTTATCCTTTACAAAGTTAATAAAGTAACTTGAGATAGAAATAGTTTAATCTTGCATCAATAACAAAGGAATAACTTAATCACATACCAATAACAATATTTTAATAAAAAGACTAATTAGATTGAAAAAAAGGCTTAAATGACTTAAGATATATATTAAGAGTTTAATAATTAAATTAAGAAGCATATAACCATAAATCCAAGTAACATGGATAAAGGTTCAATTTCTTACATCATAATATAAATATATATATATATATATATATATATATATATATATATATGTCACTATGAGGAAAAAAATAACACAATAATTACTTCTATACAAACTCAATACCAAAAAACACTTAATGCCAAATTGCAAATAAAGCCAACACCACCATTGAGAAAGAGTAATTGCAAGTAGTAGTATGTTTTTAATTATTTCATAGAGTTATAAATCATGTAAGAAATTTAATTTAGAGTACACTAATAATTTTGTTTATCTTAAATTAAACAAAAAGCACATTATTATCAATATTTTTGACCATTTTCTTTTCTATCATCAAATACGTGCAGATTTTTAATCATAAAAAAAGATGGATGAGAATAGACACTTACACACGGCTGCTTGCTACTGATAGAATACTTGTTGATTGCTTAAATGAAAAACATCAAGAAGTCCATTAAACCCTAAAAAATGAAAATGAAGAAAATTTAAAACAAATATGAAATAGTTGTAACAAATCTTACAATTTTTCTACTTGAAAGGTCATGCAACATTGGTAGATAAACAAATGAAATTAGCTATTAGAAAATATCAACCGACAAAATCATATAACTTCTTGGAGTTCAATTTAATTAGTTATTATATTTAATTAATGAAAACATAAAATGTATCTATGTTGGATGATATGAGCTCTATCAGCGGTTTCTATACCATTAAGAAAATGAATAAATGTTGGATGCTAAATATTTTAGTCCTAACAAAATAACACAACAACTAGTCCTACACAAACTCAATTCGAAAAAACACTTAATACCAAATTGCAAATAAAGCCAACACCACCATTGAGAAAGAGTAATTGCAAGTAGTAGTATGTTTTTAATTAGTTCATAGAGCTATAAATCATGTAAGAAATTGAATTTAGAGTACACTAATAATTTTATTTATCTTAAATTAAACAAAAAACACATTATTATCAATATTTTTGACCATTTTCTTTTTTATCATCCAATACGTGCAGATTTTTAATCATAAAAAAAGATGGATGAGAATAGACACTTACCTACGATTGCTTATTGCTGATAGAAAACTTGTTGATTGCTTAAATGAAAAACATCAAAAAATCTATTAAACCCCAAAAAACGAAAATGAAGGGAAAAAATGAAATAACTATAACAAATCTTATAATTCTTCTACTTGAAAGGTCATGCAAAATAGATAGATAAACAAATGAAATTAGCTATTAGAAAATATCAGCTAACAAAATCATATAACTTCTTAGAATTCAGTTTACTTAGTTATTATATTTAATTAATGAAAACATAAAATGTGTCTATGTTGGATGATATGAGCTCTATAAGTGGTTTCTATAACATAAAATTTGGCTAACAGTGGTTGGAAAGATGCAAATCTCTTGATTTTCAACACTTTGCAAAATAAAACCCACACACAAATTTTAATTCATAAAATGAAAATGCATACATCAAGTAGAGGGGATAAACAGAGAAAAAAATATACACAGAAGAGGAAATAATTATAGAAAACGAACATTTACTTGGAGAGAAACATGTTGATGATTGGTTCACAATGCTTGGTAGAGGAGATTCAGATGATGATTATGATGTTGCTCGGGGTTTCGATCAACTTTGAAGATAAAACTAAAAGTGGAAGCTTTTTCAAATTGGTGAGTTTTACCAGACTTGCGGTAGGTTTGACACGTGGAAGTAGCTGGACTTTCTTTTATTAGAGGTAGTAGACAATAGATAGATAGATAGATAGATAGATAGATACCAAATTAGTTATATGGTGCGAAGTAAGGAAAACATATCATATACCTACAATTACAACGCCCAGTGGCTCAACAAAGCCAGAAAGTGATGCCAATTTGAATGCCTCTGATTTGCTACAACACATTCAGAAATGACAAAAAAAGAAGTTATAATTCAAATTTGTAGTTATTGCCTTATTGGTATAACTCGTGTTATATAAACATAACAAATAGCATCAACCACATTTTAATTTTAATAAATAGTTCCAGATGTTATTAACAAAAGAATGACATTATGTAAAACAAAAGGCTAAAGCAATAGGAGCTCACTAAGGTTCTTACCTTTGTGTCGCAAAATAGATAGGAAGTGTAACAACAATGCCTTGTGAAACATTAAATTGTTATAATTGTTTATGTGAAATAAATAAAAATCAATAGAAAAAACAAAGCAGGATTAAACAAAAATATTGAGAGGGAAGGCATGAAATTTTATAAGGAGAGATGTTTTTCTCATTGTTAATTTTTCACCAAATAAAATTATAGCATATAGTCTAAAGGGCTCTGTTACATGACCAAAATTTATACCTCTGGGATATTGTGCAGAGCAATGGTCAGGGCAAGGTTAAGACCAACACGAATGCCCTATTAAAAGAAGTATGACACAATTATCAAATTGAAGTGCATTAACAAAAATATACTATTAGATAATATATAAGCATTATTCGCCAATTAACAATAGAAGCTGCGAATCCATATGCATGTAATTGTGAATGTGGATATTATAAATGACTTCTCATTCAAAAACTTTAACATGTTACCACCTAAAATTTTGACAGAAGAGGTACCTTCATGGATCCAAGGTACACTATCATTCCTTCTGGAAAATTATGAAAACTTATACCTGGGATAAAAAATGAAAAATGAAAAATCAACTTAGATTATGAGAAACAAAATTCTAATTTCCTCCACTCTTTATTGGAAAGTGTTCATACAGTTATACCTATGGTTGTAACAACTTCACTGATTAAAACTTGACGACGATGCCTTTTCAAGATGTCTTTGTTTCCTTGTTTCCCAACTTTCTATTTTCAAGTGTGTTACACCATTATCAAAATTTGTATATATGTAGAAAATAAGATAGTAACTGCAATGCCATTTTGAAAATGCATGACAGTGAGTTAAATATTCTATGGCCTCATCTAGTATTAAAGCTTTGTCTGTCTATTGAAAACAAACACAAAGGAATCATCAAGAAAAAATAATTCTAAAAAAAAGAGAATAGTAGTATTTTGTAAGATTAATCAACTTAATGAAAAGGAAAATGATGATAAGTATATGTAGAGATATAGTACCTTGTTGGAATTTGGAATTAAATTTTGCAAGGGTTTCATTTTCTCGTTAATCCTACTCCTCCTTCTCAACACACATCAAAATCATCAATCAAAACTAAGAAAAATAGAAAGATTTCTCATAAAATTGAAAGATAAAAACAAAACATTTTCATATAAATTGTGGAACTCTGCAACTCTACTCCTTTTTGACATAGAACATGGTGTTGGGACAAGTTTCAATGCCCCCACACTCTTCTATAAAAAAAAAAAAACTTCCACTCACTAACAAAAAAAGGGCCATCCAAAATGCAATTTTTGAATTTCCAAAAGATCTACCCAACTATGTGTTCTAAGTTTCCTTAAACGGGTTCAATATTAAAGAAAACAACAGTGTTTAAATGGTGTTTTGATAAAATTATAATAAATAAAATAAAATGACAGGAAGAATATGAGCAACCATGCCAATAGAAGTTGAAAAAAAAGAAACTTTAGAAGAAAAAAAGAGGAAAGGAAAAAATCAACTGACCTCGTCATGATGGCTAACAACGGTGACAGACCTCCAATAAAGCCCAAAACTATAGGTTTTGATGCACAAGAGAATTCTTGTCATTGCAAGTGTTCAAAATGAAATCACCAATCAAAGTCGTTTTAGAGATAATAACCGCAATGGCAAAAAATGTTAGGAACTCGCAAACTAGGGTTATACGAAAATCGCGTATGTGAGTGAAGGAGTGTGAGAGAAGATGAAAATGGGATGAAGAAGAAGAAAGAGGATTTTAGGTGAAAGAAGAAGAAGGGCGAGATGAACATAGAGAGAGGAGCGTGTGAAAGAAGGAGAAGAAGGAAAGTTTTGAAATTTGAAAATAAGGGAAAAATGAATGTTTGAGAATAGAGGTAGTGTATTGACGGATACCAACAAAATTTTTAATGAATATTATTTAAATAAATTTAATGGCTGAATTTTCTGGAGTGGACACGTGGAGGTTTAGGACCTTTTTTTATTATAGGTAGTAGATATATACAATGCATGTGCCATATAAACATACATCCAAATGCTTTCATTCCTAAAGAGATTGTTTAAGTCAATTTTATGAAAAGTTGTTTTAGAAAGTGACTTTCTAAGATGTTTTTTACAAAACCGTCTTAGAATTCTCATTTTTTTTTAATTTTTAAAAGAAAAAAAAGGACATTCTAAGACTGTTTCTATGAAAACTGATGTAGAATCCAATATTTTAAGTCGGTTCGAAAACCATCGTGAATAGTGTTGACTGCCCACGGCGACAACTTCAAAGATGGTTCAAACTGTCATAGAATGCGCCTAATAACCGACTTTAAAACGCTTAATTGTAGTAGTGCTAATTGGCTACGAAACTTTATTTCAGGGCTTGGAATTGTCAGCAGTATTGCTAGGATGTATTGTAATAACTCCGCAACAATATTTTTCTCTAAGAATGATAAGTACTCTAAGGGTGCTAAACATGTGAAACTAAAGTACTTTTTGTCGTGAAGGAAGAAGTTCAGAAACAAAGAGTGTCAATAGAACATATTAGCACAAACCTTATGATAATCGACTCTTTGACAAAGGGATTATCACCCAAAACGTTTATAGAACATGTTGAAAATATGAGCATTATTGTTACTGATGATCATTAAGTGTAATTTACCTTATGCATTTTACTGACACTCTGAGCTCATTTATGATATGTTTCTGATTACGTTCTCTATGTTTGCATGCATATTTGTATTAGAGTAATGTTAACAAGTTTTGTCTAGAATAAAGACATTATGTTGGACCAATTATGTACTCCTAACTAATGGTCATATTCAGGAGAAGACTAATTTGTAGGACATGAAAGGAACTATATCAATTAAGTGATGTACAACCATCATGACTCGAATTGGTTCCTATTCTTAATCATGAAATTATGATGTACCCAATGTATAGAACGATTTAGTCATTTAAATTCGCATTATGTTAGTTTAATCTATTTTTTTATTTAGTCCATAATATTTGGTAATGTCATATGAGCCAAGTGGGAAAATGTAAGAATTAATGTCTTATGTGAGAGACATGTGATTTATGTAGAGACTAATAAATAAATAAAAAATAAATAATAGTTAAGGACTAAATTGTAATTGGGTTAAATTGGAGTAGTTTCTAGAGGTAACTACTATTTAATGCGATTAGTGGTTAAAAAGGAATAAATACCCGCTAACTTGAAATAAGGTCCCCTTCCTAACATAAAAGTGTTATCTCAAAACCTCTAGTCATCATAACGTCGAGAGACAAAAAGAATAGTCAAGGAAGAGAAATCTTATTTCTCTTTTCTTTCAAGGAATCAAAGCGCACCAGAGAGAAGTCTCATTATGGAGAAAGATACATAGTGTTTATCTATTATTTGTGAGAATCATATATTTCAAGATCTTACTGATTTTCCATAATTGTTAATCTTGGAAACCCTTAAACTTACAAGTTATTGTCATAACCTCTCAATGTTGCCATTGAAAAGCACCTCCCACAATCGGCGTCAACTCCTCTCATTGTCGGCATTACTTATTCTCCAGTGCTCACCTTAGATCGACGTCGTGTTTGGGAGAAACATAAGGTTTGTCATCGAAGAAAACAATGTCGTTTAAGCCGTTGGAAGTGAGGTAAATGAAAAATTTATTGTGAAGTGGAAAACGTGAAAAGGATGGAGGGCACATAGGAGAAGGGGAAGCATGTGCTGTTGCAGGTTGGGGAAGGAAGAGAGAAGCCTTTTGTCGTAGGCAGTGGCACCGATGAGGGAGCATTGGGTGGAGCGACACCGTGTGGGGAGGTAGGTGGATGAGGCGTAGTTGGGGGGATGGTGGTTTACTGATAAAACTTTCCATCCAATAATTCTTAATTTGTTTTTTTAAATAATGAGTTGCAATTTTTTAGCAGCTTAGTTCAAAGATGACATGCTAGGTGAGTATGTATACAATAATTACTCTAAAGAAAAAAGATAAAATGCTAAATGGAGTTAGAAACTTGTATCAATAGTTTTAAAATCTAGACTCTTGTTGATTCAGTCGAGAGACAATGGATTGATGAGTCGCTAATTGAATTAGTGGATTAATAGTTGAATCGCACAAACAAATATAAATAATACAAAATATAAGTATATGTATTAATTGTATCATAAATTTAATAATTAATCATGATAATTTAGTGATAAATTAATTCACTAGATAAATTTTAGATTCTTGGTTCAATTTTATAGTGTGTCGTATTTTTTTGCATTTTCATTAAAAATTTCATTTTTAAAAAAAGAATTAATTTAAGTCCAACTAATTCATTCAAATTGATTCAACTAGATCAAATTGTTGATTTAATTATAGAATCGATTAGGTTAAATCGAGTTACACTTGATCATTTGCATCATGGATCCGATGAACAACTCCCCCGATCATACAAGATGCAAGGTCAAATTGATTGGACACACTGGGTTGACATGGATTTTAAAACTATGCTTGTAACAACACAAGTCACAAGACCAATTGGAGGCTCTCCTTTTACTGATACATTATAGGCCGGAGACAAAAAAGAAAGAGGAGCCAGCTACGATGGTGATGCCTCATGTGGCAAAAATAACCCCTGTAGATTTTTTTAACACTAGTTTTGTCATGCCTCTAGTATAGTAACACTATAACCAGAATCTGATCTTGAAGATTGCTAAAGATAGGGCTGGTATTTTTGATCTTCGGCTTGCAGAATCCCGTAAATTAGCCCAGCTTGCTAAAAACAAGTACCTGGTAGCGGCTGACAGAAACTCTAAGTTTTTCTACTCTCTCATTAATAAGGAGAGAAATTCCATATTTATTCCAGCTATCCTGTTGGAGGATGGTAGTAACACAACCTCTCAAGAAGGCATTGGTTCAGAATTCGTTAAGTTTTTCTCTAGCATTCTCGGTGCTACTACTCCTTGTGATATCCCCTTTTTGGATGTTTGTAACAACGGAGCCAAGATTCCCCATGATTGTCATGCTGATCTCCTGAAAGAAGTGACTTATGATGAAGTGTGGAATATTGTTGCCCATATGGATAATAATAAGTCCCCTGGGCCGGACGGCTATAACGCTTTCTTCTACAAGCAAGCCTGGCCGATTATTGGTAATGACATAGTAGCGGCGGTCAAGGAATTTTTTATGACTGGTAGAATCCTCAAGCAGATCAATCATGCTATAATTGCCCTGATTCCTAAAACTGAGGGGGCTAGTAGAGTGAACCATTTCAGACCCATATCATGCTGCAATATTATCTATAAGATAATCTCCAAAGTTCTTGCTAATAGGTTGATGCCGGTCCTCACAGAGTTTATCGATCCAGCCCAAGCTGCTTTTCTTAAATCTAGAAGCATGGCTGATAATGTGTTTTTAGTCCAGGAAATCATCAGAAAATATTCTAGAAAAAGGAATTCTCCTCGATGTATGCTGAACGTCGACTTACACAAGGCCTACGACTCCATATCTTGGCCCTTTCTTCGCTGGATGTTGGACAATTTGGGTTTCCCGGCTGTTTTTAGTGGCTGGATCATGGAATGTGTGTCCACTACTTCCTTCAGTGTGGCTGTCAATGGTAATATTTATGATCACTTCGAGGGGAGGAGGGGTTTGAGGCAAGGTGATCCGCTGTCCCCGTATCTGTTTGTCATCTGTATGGAGTATCTTTCAAGAGATCTCAAAGGGCTCAAGGATAATATATTGTTTAACTACCACCCGAACTGTGCAGCGCTTAATATATCTCACTTGGCTTTTGCGGACGACATCGTTCTCTTTTCCAGGGGAGATTACCCTTCTCTGGCTTCCATCTACAATAAGTTGGACAATTTTTGTAGAGTTTCCGGGCTGTCTATTAGCCATCAAAAGTCGGCCCTCATTTCTTCGGGAGTTGATGAGGACTCTTTGGCGGAGCTGCTTGAGCTGACTGGATTCCAACCGGGATCATTTCCTGTTGGGTATCTCGGCATTCCATTATTAGCGTCCAGACTGAATGTGTGTCACTATGCTCCCTTCCTCAGCCGTCTTGGAAGTTATATTCAGAGTTGGCACCGGAGGTTCCTATCTTATGTTGGGCGCCTTGAGCTTATCAGAGGAGTGGTGGGGGGTATGGTGAACTTTTGGATGGGGCTTTTCCCCTTGCCGGGGGCTGTTATTGATAGGATCGATGCCCTCTGCAAAAACTTTCTTTGGGGTAAGCAGGAGCCAGGGAGGAAAAAGCCGCCTATTGCCTGGAAGATTGTTTGCACCCCAAAGATCGAGGGGGGTCTTGGTCTCCATAGTCTTAGAGACTGGAACTCAGCCCTTCTTTCAAGGGTGCTGTGGGATATCTCGGTTGACAAGCAATCTTTGTGGGTTCGGTGGGTTCATCATGTCTATCTCAAGGGGACATCGGTTTGGCAGTTCCAATGCTCCAAATCTGATTCAGCCCTTGTCAAGAAATTGTTCCGAATCCGGGATTCGCTTCTGCTTAGAGAGGGTAGTATTGTTGGTGCTGACACAACTTTTGCTTCTTGGTCTCACACTGGCAGATTTGATGCGTCTAAGGCCTATGATTACTTCAGGGGCAGTAATCCTAGGATGTTCTGGTCCAAGATTGTTTGGGAATCGGGTATTCCTCCCAAGGAATCCTTTTTTCTTTGGCTTGCCACGAGTAGGAAATGCCTTACTTTGGACCGTGCCCCCTTTCTTGATAAGGGGATTCTGTGCAGATTTTGTAACATGGAGGCCGAGACTAATGACCATCTGTTCTTCAAGTGTAGGACGATTCTGAGGGTGTGGGCTGAAATCCGTGACTGGGTGGGGTTTCCTAGAAAGAACATTTCTCTGCATTATGTTGAATTCTCTTTTGCACTACCGAGCTACCTCCGGTTCTTTGGGCAGAATCCGCTGTTTGGCCTTAGCTATGACGGTTTTTTGTATTTGGGCTTGTAGAAACTGTATGCTTTTTGATAATCATGCTTTTAATAGGATTGATTTACAGGAGAAAATTAGGTTTCGAATACTTAAATATGCTCACTTAGCACACTTGTATTAGCAAATGTATTTTGTTTTGATTTTTGGCATTGTATTCCTTGCCGGGGTTGTATCTTCCCTTTTTTTGTTTATCATTTGCTTCTTTTGGCAAGTGTAGAGCTCAGTGATGCTTGTATTCACTAGGGTATGCCCTGAGTATTTGAAAGTACCTTTGGAGAATATATACATTTTTACATATTTTCCAAAAAAAAAAAAAAACTAAACATTAAACAAGACAAGAAATGCTAAAGTCTCTGATCCACTTCACCCGATTTATCAATCGAACCCAATCAAAATATGATATTTGTCAATTAATTTAAAATATTAATTATTTTAACTTTTAACTTTTCTTACTTTTTTCCGAGTTTATCCTTCTGTTTATTCTCTTACTTCAGAACCACTTGCAACAACGCGCCTTCCTTTTACTCTCTTTCTTCAAAATAAAGCACCTACACCAACGCCGGGAGCCCGGGACACAGGGAAAACAGAGGCATCATAACCACTAAACAACGAAACATCTTGATTTTATCACTGTAACACATGCTAATGAGATTTTGGCAGAACATAAAATCCTTTGGCAACACAAGTATTTCAAGCTACCAAGTCTATATGAGTCAACTGATAATTCAATTTCGATCTTGTTGATAAACTTCCAATCGCTAACAACACTTCACCAACCTTGATCCTACGATTCACCTTGTCGGTGCCGCCATAAATCTTCTTCCACCGGGGAAGCCGGAGTTGTTGAAGTACTCCCTCACCACCTCCTTGTCGCCTACGCATGCATCTGTCGCCGCCGCTCCAGGTCTGTCAGCAACAACAATGTCGCCAATGCAATCGTGGTCCAATCAATGGCGGCCTTCGAGAGTGCATTGGATGGCGAATTCTGACGAGAGAGTGAGTATAGGTGGTTTGTGAGAGGATTGTGTTGCGTACTTGCGTGTGAATGTGTTGGCCCGTGGAATGAGTGAGGAGAGACGGCGTATGAAAGGGGTAAGTTTGGAAAGAGAACAAATTTAAAATTATAAATTAAATCAATACTTTATAGTAGCATGAATAGACAAGTGTTTGATATCTCAATGATTCGGATGGTAATAATTCATTTTAAATTGGGATCTTAGATCATTTTTCAATAGATTTTATAGTATTAAGTAGGATTGAAGATCTCTCAAGATTCCTCCGATTTTGTTTTTTAATGATATATCTCATTTTGAGATCTTAGGAAGAGAAAAAGAAAAAAAAATTATTTTTTTTAAACAATGTACAGATCTTAAAACAATGACTCATTTTCCATGTTGAAGATCTTTCTACCTCCTCTATTGAAAGATTTAATAAAGATTAAATCTTGAACTCAAAATTCTTACTTAAGATTTTGTATTAAAATTGCTTTAAGAACATATTTAAATATTGGATATTAATAATAGATTTTAAGTTGAAAATACCATATTTTTAAGATTTAGTAAATAAATCGCGTGTGGAGCACTCCTCGAAAATGGCGTTTAAGATGACATGTCAGTGAACCCATCCGATTCCAGTAAATAGAAGCAAAAACCCACGTCATCAACGCAACAACACACCCACATTTTGGAATTATTTTACTTCAACATGCCCCCAACCAAACGCAAAATCATAGCTCCCTTTGCTTTCCTCGCTTCACAGACCTGACGCAATCACAAACACAACCGATTCCTCCAAAACATTTCCCCCAAATTCCACCCCAGCCTTGGCGCCAATCAACGACCCCACACTCAATTCCACACACACACACACACACAAACTTCTCTCCTTCCCATCGTCACCTTCCCCCTCTTCTCCTTCAGGTACTATCCACAACAATAACCTAAAAATTTCCTCTCTCCAAAATTCCCCTTAACTTCTCACACTTTCTTTCTTTTTTCCACTCTAAAGTTAACCTCATTTCAATTTCAATTTTTTTCTCTCTTCATAAATGTTATTTTATTTTATTTGCAGAGAACAGAACAAAATGGAGGAAGAAGCGAAAGAGAGAATCCTACAAACGCAACCAGAAGCCTCACGGCGGCGACGAAGACGACTCCGACGACGACCACGAGCCCGACGACAACGACGACTCCGACGACCAATTCCGCAGCCCTAGCGCCCAATTCGCGGACCCGCAGCGCGTGGAGATCGAGGTCGTGTCGCTCGACGGGGTCCAGATTTCGCGGTTCCCGCCGGCGATCAGGCGCGCTGTGACCCGCCCCCATGCGGCGGTCACGGCAATCGCGGCGCTGGAGGCCGGCGGGGACAAATCGCAGCACAGCAGCATTCCGGTTCTGGAGAATGTGTCGCACGGCCAGCTCCAGACGCTGTCGGCGGTGTCCGCCGATTGCCTCGGCGGCGGCTCGAGATTCGTCGTTGCTCCGCCGCCCGTTTTGAAAGGCTCCGGCGTCGTTAAGCGGTTCGGGAGTAGGGTCCTTGTGGTTCCTATGCATTCAGGTTCTTGGCTCTCTTGGATTTGAACTTTTTTTTTTCTTCTGTTTTTCGTGGAATGTTTCTATTTGGTTGCTTCGTGTACATGAAGATATAATTATAAAAAAGGAATGTGACTACTTCAAAGTATATCTTAAACTTTGTCCCTAGTTTGAGTTCTTATGTTTTAGTGTACCGGGAAGTTGTTGTATCTCCTTAAAATTAGGGGTGAACTATTAATTTTGAAGGTGATTTTTTATATATGTAATATTATATTCAAGAATTTAATTGAAATGCACTTAAAGTTTAGACTTTTTTTTTAAAATGTATAGTCATCTAATAATGAATTGACTTTTAATTGGAAATTGTTCGACTTTTGTAATAATTACTTTAAAAGTCATACCTAAGATTATTTCTGATTGATTCACCTTGGAAAAAAAATCTATACAAGGACCATGTATCAAATTTAAACTCTTTTTTCAAAGTGTATTGCATTTTTGTGTTGCAATGATTTTTTTTTTTTAAAAAACACTTTACTTTTTTCCCCCTTTTGGTAGGAGTTTATGTAATTTGTTAAGCTCCAAGTATGTTTTGGTTGTGGGAGAATAGATCTGAAGATGTTAAGAATGAATTTTGGTTGATTTAACATGTTGAGTTACATGATAAATTTGGAATATATGTGAGCAGATTGGTTTTCTCCAGCCTCAGTGCATCGACTTGAGAGACAAGCAGTGCCTCATTTCTTCTCAGGAAAGTCGCCAGATCATACGCTGGAGAAGTACATGGAGTGTAGGAACTACATTGTTGCAACATACATGGAGGACCCAGGGAAGAGGATTGCAGTCTCTAGTTGCCAGGGATTGTCAGTTAGTGTTGGTAATGAAGATTTAACTCGAATTGTTTGGTTCCTTGATCACTGGGGAATTATCAATTACTGTGGTCAGGGTCCAAGTCATGAGAATCTGGACAATGAGACTTACCTGAAGGAGGACACAATTGGTGCAATATGTGTGCCATCAGCAGCTTTAAGATCCATCGATAGTTTGGTCGAATTTGACAAGCCCAAGTGTAAATTCAAAGCAGATGAAATTTATTCATCTCGAACAATGTACAATACTGATATTTCTGATTTGGATGACAGAATAAGAGAACATCTATCTGAAAACCATTGCCATTATTGTTCTTGTTCTCTTCCTGTTGTGTACTACCAATCACAAAAGGAGGTATGCTGCTGGCTTTTTGTTTTAAACTCAACTCCTTCATCACTCTACCATGAATAATCCTGCGGCTGTCAATTACTTTTGTCCTATTGGTAATATGCTGGAATTTTTCAGTTATTAACACATGGCAGTGCATAAGTATGACATTGAATTTTCTGTACATATGATTGCTGGAGAAAGGAGACAGACCTCCTTTAGTTAAGAGATTATTCATTATACATGTCACTGGCTTTTTCTTAGGCTTCTATGTTTGAAATGAGGTTTTGTTATTGAACTAAAATTTCATAAATATTGCATTGTTTCTGTAACTTAAGTGTCCTAGAGTCAAGAATGTAAGATAATTGACGTAGGAGAGATAAATATTTGAAGGTATCAATAAGAAATATCCGATGATTTGTGTATTTGATGAGCTTTCATATTAATTTGTTATGGATCATTGTATAACCATTTTTTTTCTTCATATAATCAATAGTATACTAGAGCGTAGAGCCCCATAGGAGTAGAACAAACAAAATGAAAATATAAAATAAGAAAACTAGAAACTGAAACTGAACTTTGACTTTGTTATTAACTCAAAGAAATCTACTCAAGATACCTTTTGCTAGCCTTCTATCCATAATTAGAGTACCAGCCCTCCCTTGGTACAGGATTAAGTTATTTCTTGAATTCTCTCATATTTCTCTCCACTAAGGGAACCCAATTGGAAAAATCTTTCATGTTTTGTATTTTTCCCCCTCTTTTGTTTCTTCCTATTTTGGCTTCAATTCTGTTCTCTAATACATATGTTAACATATCTTTCCATATCAAATGTACTTGAACTTACTAATTTGAAGCTAAAACTGCATATTTATGTTTGCTGCAGTTTGTGCTCATGTCTTGAAAATTCAGACTTGAATGGGCAATCTTCCATTTAACCGTAACAAAGTCTGACCACTGGCAAATGATTGCTGACTGAAAAAAAAATGATTGCCAGTCTGTAAGATAGACAGTGCTTGATTAATACAGCATAGTTGGGGTTCTTCAGGCAATGCTAGTTTATTATTTTGAAAGTTGGCATTCTGCTGCAAGGAACCATTTCTCTGATTAATATTTCTTCTAAAAGCTTACAACTTATGGGTACATTATGATGACCCTTCTCTAAAACTAAGCTGTAGAATGCCTTTGGAAACATTTGTCATTATTTGTAGTTGCCATCTCTTGTTTCAGGTTGACATTTTACTCTGCACTGATTGCTTTCATGATGGGAGATTTGTCACTGGTCATTCTAGTATAGATTTTATAAGGGTGGATTCAACTACAGATTTTGGTGATCTAGATGGGGATAGTTGGACTGATCAAGAGACTTTGCTGCTGCTTGAAGCAATGGAGGTTTACAATGAGAACTGGAATGAAATTGCTGAGCATGTTGGCACCAAGTCGAAAGCGCAATGCATTCTTCATTTTCTCCGTTTACCTGTAGAAGATGGAAAGTTGGAAAATATCAATGTTTCAAGTTTGTCTTTGTCATCCAATGTGAAGAATCAAGAGGATAATGGAAGATTGCGTTGTTGCTCAAATGGGGATTCTGCTGGTCTGTCTTACTAAAACTTTTGAAACTTCCACTTGTGATTTGTGATATAGTTCTGATTTCATATCCTTGTTCTCACAGGACCTGTACATAACAACCAAGATTCTGATGGCAGGCTTCCTTTTGCAAATTCTGGAAATCCAGTTATGGCACTGGTAGGTGACTGGTAATGATATTCTTAAGTTTGTCATTTTTGTTATTGGGTGCACATGAAGTATGCGTATTAAGATGACTGGGAAGTGGCTATCAGTGCTGCACCTAATATCTTGTCCTTTTAACTTGTTTTTTTATAGTTGCATTTCTTCTCTTTAAAGGAGCAAGTCTTGATGTTTGTTTGTTTTCAGTTTATTTTGGTGAATCACATTTTTTGATAGCTTTGAGAGATTTTGAAAAAAAATGATTTTTTCCTCCAGAAAAAGCTCTCCCAAACTGCAATTAATGATGATAGTATCACAGTTTCACAACAAATCAGTCTGTCTATTATATTCTGGAGTTCTTTTGCTTGAATTCTAACGCATTTGGTTTTGGTGGATGCATTCTAAAGGTTACCTTTTTAGCCTCAGCTGTTGGACCAAGAGTAGCTGCAACTTGTGCTCATGCAGCTTTAGCTGCATTGTCAAGTAATAATTCCGGGAGCATGTCACATATAGAAGCACCGGAAAATGATAATAGGTGAGTGTCAGTGTGATTGCCATTTCTTAGTTGAAGTGTTTTCTCAGTTATTTCCTTTCATTTTTTAATGTGTACAAGGATATCAAGTTGTTTGCTGTTGTGCTTTTCACTTGTCTCTTTGTCCATAAATTTTATTCTCCTTCTACACCAACAGCCAGCCTTATTGCATTATTTATATAATTAGGATTTTTTATTTGCATATATGAAGGACAAATTCAGAAAGCATGCATAATAGAGATGGTGGCCATAATGGAGAGGTTGCAAATTCAAATCAGAAAAATGGTTAGTTATGGTTGTTGCATTTTTCAGTTGATGATGTGTAATTATATCCCCATTGTCTGGTAAAATGCTAATACCTAGTGTGTAATTCTTTGAGAAATGCCTTTTTTTTCTCTTTTGAATTCAGAGGACAAGTCAAAAGTACTTGGTTCATGTGGTCAAAATGAGGGAGGGTCAACCCTGCTATCTGCTGAGAAAATCAAAGATGCTGCCAAAGAAGGCCTCTCTGCTGCAGCAATGAAAGCTAAATTGTTTGCTGATCATGAAGAGCGAGAAATTCAGAGGCTATGTGCCGATATTGTTAATAATAAGGTACAGCTGTTTCCTTTTTTTATTTCTTAAACTTAATTGCTTCCTATTTTTTATCTGGGTGCATATGTATTATGTGTGTGTGTATGTGTATGCACTAGTTAAATATTTTTCTTGCAGAATAGGTAAATGAATTTTTTTTTAGGAAAATTCAAAAGAGGTCTGTGCCAGTATTTTGGTGTCTATAAGACTATAATGTGTTGGTGGCTCCTTATTGACAGCTGAAAAGATTGGAACTGAAGCTGAAGCAGTTTGCAGAAATTGAAACACAGTTGATGAGAGAATGTGAACAAGTTGAGAAGGTGAGGCAGAGGTTGGCTTCTGATCGGTCCCATATTGTATCAACACGTCTTGGAAATGGTGGAACCACTCCTCCAATGAATGTTGCAGGTGTTGGTCCATCCATGGTTAACAACAATTGCAATGGTAGGCAACAAATGATTTCTGCTTCTTCCTCGCAGCCTAGCATCTCAGGGTATGGCAATAGCCAACCAGTTCATCCACATATGTCCTTCGTCCCACGGCCTTCAATGTTTGGGTTGGGGCAAAGGTTGCCACTTTCTATGATACAACAACCACCTTCCGCTTCTTCAGATCCGATGTTCAATGGCCCCGGTAATTTGCAGCCTACTCCCAATTATTCAATTTCGAGGCCGTTGTGAAGGACTAACTCTGGTTTAGGTTAATTAGGAACTCAATGGTAGTTTTGAAATATCTACGTTACAATTTTAGTTGGTCACTGTTATCAGCAGTCAAGAGTAGTATCGAGAAATTTGTTTAGGTTTTAGGGCCTGTAATTGGTTTTAGTAGACTATGAAAGTGTTGCTTAAAATGAAATAAGTAACATTTGATTTTAAAAGTTCTAGTATGTTTGCTATTGCTTTGCGCTTTGGGTGTGTTTGTTTGTGTAGAAAGAGAATGAAAATGAAGAGAATGAATAGTAAAATGATGTGATTTATTTTTATAATTTACTTTAATTTAAAATTTTCATTTCAATTAATTTTATTTCGTTTCTTTTTCTTTCTACCAAATAGACCTATTAGGGAACCCGGGAAGTTTATTGTCATCAAAGCAAACAAATCTCGAGTTGGTTTTACACAAACAATTAACATCGAAAAAATTGGTCTCTGTTTTTTTTTGTCTCCACTGTCTTTTGCGGTTGTAAAATCTAATTCCATGTTACTTGGATATGCCTCTATTATATCGTTTTTGTTACGGGCACAGGGTGCAATGTGTTTGTGGATTCTTGTCCCTGTCCAATGTTTGTCTGCAATGTTCAAGACGCTTATTCTTTATTAATCATACAAAACGACTTCACGTGCGTGGAAGTACAAAAAAATAGTGGAAGATAATCATTGATCACGTACAGAAAATTATTGTATTGGATGTATGGCCTTAACTTCAGTTTTACCTTATATTTAAGCAAAAATATTTTGAAATTTGTTTTCTTTATCCATATTATGTACCTTTTACTGAAAAATACACATGTATGTACCTTCACGGAATCGCGGCTTAACAGAAAAAAAGGTGAGGAAATAAGATTCTTACTTTCAATTATACCTTAATTTCAATAAATATAGAAACACTTTGTTTTCTTTATTTATGTTCTATACTTTTCTTTATTTCTGTACCGTAGAAAAAGCCGAAAACTAAAATTTGTTGAAAGGAAGAGATAGTAAAATACAAAATAAAAGGTGCGAGAATAACATCTATTAACAAAAAGAAAAATTACAGTTTGCACATAAGGGACTCAGTTTATGAAGTTAAAATTAAAATTCATTATTACTGATGATATACCAAAAAAAAGGAGAAATGGACACCGGTAATTATTCATATTTTATCAGACAGTTATCATGTTAGACAGTTAGAGCTCAGTTCTTAGCTTCTTCTTTTAGTTTTATAAAATAGCTTGAAAACTTGATTGTGTTTTTTCTTTCAGCAGAGTTTGCCTCGGACATTCTTTATTAAAAGAAGGGGTAAATATCCAATTTTATCTTGAATTTGTAATAAATGTACTGACATATTTTTAAAAAAAGAAAATTTTAAATTTTATCATTGAATTTATAAAAAGTGAAATATAGTTATTTCGCCGTTAATTTTCATACATTAACTTAAACAGACATACCTACATATCATGTGACTTTTACATGTTATGCCATGTGTAGTAACGGATTGCCACCTTGGTGATGAATGAGATGAACCAATTTGTCATCAAAATACTAATTTGTCGGTGTAGACAAGTGTATTTGTTTTTGCAGCAGCAGCCAAGGCTTTGGGGTTTTTTTTTTTCTCTCTCTCTCTCCCCCATTTTTCTCTGTACAATACCTTACCATCACACCCACCTTCAACTGATCCCATGATTCACATATTTGATATCAGATAAACTACGCAAGTTGCTGGACAAAGAGAAAGACTTGCATGTATACTAACCCAAATGGTAACCAACCCAATGGTGCTTTAAGCAGAGTCAGATTTGGAACTAGAAAGGGTTTATGGATTAAAAAAGGGGGTTTATGAGTGGAAACACAAGAGGTTGTTGAACGCAAGAATTTTGACGACGAAATGAAATTGGGGAGGAAGCGGGTTTGCCGTCGAATTGGATTTGAGAAAGTGAAACTAAAGTTGAATTGGGATATTAAAGGTGGGAGAAAGGAATGGTGAAAGGTGCAGAAGATGATGATAAGCGAAATTGCATGAGTTTTTAATCCCACATCATCAGCAAAACACATGACAAAATTTCCAACGACAAATCCAAAGGTGCCCTGTAGGTAATTCTATTTAAGTTAATAAAAAAATTAACTGTTGGACGGATTTACTATATTATTTTACAAATTCATAGAATAATTTTTATTTTTTTATTTTCCAGAGACCTAAATGTCAGTGCATTACAAATTTAAATAAAAATGAATATTTATCTTTTTAAAAAAATATTTTTAATGATAAATGAAACTTTTGACTTAATGTCACATAATACTTTATCAATATTTTAATTCTTTAATGCAAAAGCCAAAGATTTTATCGTCATCAATCTTAAAATATATCATTAAAAAATCCTCTGATATGAAATATATCATTAAAAAATCTATGATAAAAGATACACATGAGTTATACAAAAAATTATCCGAAAGTACAAATTTATTATTTTTGTAATACTTACTTTTTTTTATCTCTCGACTTAATTAGACATTGATCTCAATAAATTATACATGTGACATATATGCTATTGTTATTATTATATTTTCTCCATTTTAAAATAAGTCTCATATCTAGAAAAATAATTTGTTCTAAAATAAATGTTGTATTTACTTTTTAATATGACATTAATTATTCTTTTCCATTAATATCCTTAATAAATATTATTTTAGTTTTTAAATCTAATATTAACAATATTTTTTTATCTATTTAATTTGATTAGTTTAGAAAAGTTACTACTTTTTAATCTACTTTTAGTTTTTCTTAATATATATAAAAAATCTAAAATGATACTTATTCTGGAAGAGAAAGAATAAGAATATATGTTAGTAAACAACTACGTGTCAAGCGCTTCAATGTTTCTCGAATAACTGCATTTAAATATCTTCTTATGGTAAACTTAAAAAAATATGGTGCAAACCTTAATATGTGAGTTTGTTTTAAAGAAGACATTAATTAATATGTGAGTTAATTGAAGGTTCTTCGTTTTTTAATTAGTTTATATACATTAATTAATTAACTTGCGTTTTATTTCTCCATAAAACATAATTAAGATCGGCCGGTACACATTTAGACGTTAAAAGTACTTTTGAACTATAAATATAGCTTTATACCAACCATTTCAAAACCATCAAAGCTTATTAGTCATTACCAACAATAAGACCTTTGATCATCAAACTATGGCTACATTAAGCAACATTTCTCTAATGGTCCTATGTTTCATGATTAGTTCTTCCTTGATGGTCAAAATGGGGCTTTCACAAGATGCTCCAGAACCATCAAATGCACCAGGGCCATTGTCATCGTATGTCAAGTATTTAGCCAATTGTGGATCTCATTTGCCCCAAAATTGTGGTGATGAGGTATTTTCAGCAATATTTTTTGGTAACAAAACAGTTAGTGATGATTGCTGTGACAAGCTTGTGAATGATGTTGGAAAAGTGTGCCACAATGATATGACAAAGTATATTTTGACATTGCCTAAGTTCCGGGTCCATGAATCTCAAATCTTGAAGAGGAGTGAGAAGATTTGGTTTGATTGTGATTTGCGGGACTACCCTTTTGGACACAATGGTGTTGAATCATGAGAATATTTACAATTGATACATTTGTAATCTCTCATAAAGAAATACAATGTTTTAAGTTATATAAGAATTTGTATCGTGCTCCCGTTAATTAGGGACATTGTTACGGTTGATTTTTCAATCAATAAAAATTAAACTGTATTATTATATTATTATTTTAAAATTTCATGAAATTTTTAAAATGAAACTTTATTTTTAAAAAAAAAATTGTTAACAAAAGATTAATTTAAAGCAAGAAAACAAACAAACAAGTAAGGGTATACCAAATAGCATAATAACAAGCAACACGACAATAAATCAAAAAAATGAAGAAAAAAATCATCATTTTAAAATTTTGAATTCCATTTTTACTTTTTCAAGTCTTTTTATTTTACAAATTTTAGATATTTTATATAATTATATTAAGTTTTCTATATTGAGAGTTTAAATGTTTAATTTTAAATTTTTTTTTATATTTCTTACTTGATTAAAATGTTAAAATTATGCAAAAAAATTGACAAAGTACTAAAGGATAACAAAAAGTATGTAAATTACATCAAATTCATAAAATAAAAATACTTGATTCCTATTGGTTGAAAAATGAACTGTATAAATACCCCAAATTAAAGGGACATGGTAGAAATGCTCAAGTTATATATATATTTTGTTCACTTGTTTTTTTTTAATTAAATAATAATCCTCTATTTTCTTGGACAACAAGGACTTTTGCTTATTTAGTATGTTCAAGTTAATTATATTACATATTCATCTATTGACGTGTGAACTAAAAACACAAATTTCAACATACTTGCATTCTTATATATATGTTTCATATTAAAGCTATAGAAGTTTTATATAGCTAATTGAGGCTATAATTACATAAAAAAAGAAAAAAAAATGTTGGGACTCAATATAAGGGTGCCTTTGACACTTAAAAAGGACAACACCATGACAACAACACGTAACAAATGTTTGAGTTACATTATTTTGTGCACATTGAACAATACAAATAAAATAATGTAAAAAAATTTATTATAATTTTTTTATAAGTTAATTATTTGAGCACAATTAATTTTTAATATATATTATAAAATTTTATATATATTATTATACTTTAATATATTGTAAATAATATACAAAATATAAACTAAGTAAAAACATTTCAATTTTCAACCTTCGAGTTTCGAATAGGTGAAAAGAGAGATGAATTCATCTTAGTAGGTTATTATTCTTACCAAAATCTGGATGTGGATCATGTTAGGGTGGACGTGGCTGTTAACGGTTCGGTAAGCGTACCAAATTGTCCAAGTAATAAAGAAATGGTAAGACCGAGTGTCGATTCCATAGAGACTTTACTTGTACTCAAAGTTAATATATTTCTAATTTTAAGCGCACAATGAATTAAGTTTGATATTGGTCTAATACTAATGTGGGAACATAAAATTCAACATAAATATAGTTAAACAGAGCACAATAAAGAGATAAAATACAAATACTTGGAGGTGAGTTGTCGGTTGATGCAGAGTTTTGTGACATGTTGGGAGCTTAACTCACTGAAACTACCCTTGATGCAATATTAAAGGTTTTTCGCTATTCAACATTATTTCCACTCACCTTCATTTACTAAGATATTCTGACTTTGGTTCCTCGAGTGTAAGACCCTAAATCACTTAATTTCACTCCTAATCCCTCAAGAGTTACATTAACCGATTTGCATTAATAATAAAGATGATAACCTAGGCCAAACAAAACCACTCTATCCCTAGACATGATATTGTTTAGAAGTGTTTTTCAGTTCTAAGGCAATAAACATTTTTCAATGCATTAAAACCTCTAACAAATTATGCAAATGGGTGATCAAACCACTAACATGAATAAAGCTCAGAAAAATAACAATAATGCACTAATAACATTGAATAGATAGTTGGAATCATTACATCAAGAGTGTTTGGTTGTTGAACTCCCAACAATGGATGATTTAGCCTTCTATTGTCATGAGAGGCTTACAAATACAAAAAGGAGCAAGATGAATGGAAGGAAATGGAAGAAAAATGGAGGAATGGGGCCCCAAGTGAGTGGATTTTTCCCTCTTTTTCTTGCCCTATCTCTGTTCTTTCTATCCCTGGCTGTCTCTCTTTGTGGGGTAAGTGTTTTTCCCTTTCTATACTTCAAAACGTGCACTGTTATGTGTTTTAGAATTGGCTGCGCGCTAAGCCTATACTTTTCGCATTGAGCCTACATGCATGTGCGCGCCAAGCCTACATTTGCACGCTGAGCAAGTTTGCATGTGCGCGTTGAGCCTGCATTTGCGCGCTGAGTGAGCCACTCCAGATCTTCAATCCATCTTCCATGTCTCTGTTGTATCATTTTCTACAAAAAATACAACTAACACACTATAAATCAACTAATTTTAATATCTACTGGATAAAAGCTCAGAAGAAGCTACATTCCTCTGTTTTACTCACAAAAGAAGTGTTAAAAGAGGGAAACAAGATAATTGCTATGTGATTTACATGTAACATATACGTATGCATAGCAATTACCAATGGCCAAGATGGGCTTCAGACTCTGCACGTTGGATGATTAGTTGGCCTTGTTTAGAGGGGAGATCTACAAAACAAAGGAAAATATTCTAATACTCAAATAAGTACATCAATTATGTAGAGAGAAAAGTATAAAACTGAGTATATCAATCAATGAGAATGGGAGGATGAAAGGCTAGATGGAACATGATATTTATAGAATGAGCGAGGCCCTTGGACCTTTATAGATAATTATTAACATGTACATATTGACTAACAGATAATTGCATACTATAGATAACTAAGCTTACAGATAATGTGTACCTTATAGATATTTAGTAGCTTGTAGATAAATTGAAGCTTATAGATAACCTAGTGGATTATAGATAATCAGATGCGTATAGATAATTTAGTACCTGTCATTTGAAAAGGTGGTTGCAATATTATCAATAACATTTTAATAATAAAGCACTAAAGATAACCTGCTGGACCAATTGGTCCGACTGCTGAGGGTAAACATTCGTGCTTCTGTAACAGGGCTGACGTAAAGGGTTGACACATGTACGAGGGTTCCACATAAGTGGTCATGTGTATTTTTCAGATCTTTGACGATATATAAGCCCCTAGCCTCTGAGCCAGCTTGAGGGAAAAAGAGGTTGTATGGTGGCAAATAAGAGTGTTTGGTGTTGATGGAGATTGTCTAGTGTCAAGGGTGGTAGCCTTGACAAGTAAGAGGGTCGCAAGTTTGTTGAGCCTCTGAGGGTGGACAAGTGTGAGAGATGCAAGTGTGTCGAGCTTGTCAAGCCCCCCCAGCCTGAATAAGTGTTGTCCGGGATGCCACTATTGGATTGTCCAGGAAGGACATGCTTTTATTTTACAGGCGAGGTTGGACATGCTAGGCAAGTGATGTGTCCAGATTAGACATTTTTACCCTTTTATCTAACCGTTAGAGAGTGCATTGAAAGCAAGCGTTGCGCATGTCTTTTGCCATAGGCGCTGCAGCGCACATATAGTACTTGTGCATACGTGTCACTCATGGAGTGAACACAATGTTTTGTCTGTGCAGTATTCTTAATGCTTGTTCTTTATTAATCACCTATTGATTGATCACAAGAACTGTTAGTTTTGTTGACAAACACTTTTTTGATTCTTGAAATTAAGAAGAGTACCTAATTGGGATGTCGCTAAACATAAGTCAATACTAATTAGGCTTCATTAATTCTCATCCGACAACATTGATTATTTATATTAATTTACAAAGACATTAATAATTAATCTAAATAATTTAGATTCTTTCACCTAAAACATTAGGGTTAGAATATATTTGTCAATTAGGGATAAACTATGTGAATAATTAGATTAATTGTGATCATTACATTGAAATAAAGGAAATCAAGTTTAACCCCAATTTCTCAAACCTCTCTATCCTCACAACATTGCGATCAATTTTGCTACTTCATTTCACATTGTTTTTATTTCTATAATTATTTCAAACTCTTTCAAATCTTCATGCATACCGCAATACCACACTAAATAGAATTACAATTTTTCCCATCCCATCATTACACATAACACTCCAAAACCAAATCCTTCTCTCTTTGGAATCCGCGAGGATGGTAGACAAAAACGGTGTGCCGTTTTGGATCCAAAACAGAATGTACTAATAATGAATGGCTGTGTGTTCTCTTTCTCATTTACACACTTTAAGTCACAATTTAACTCATTAAAAAAAGTATTTTCAATTTGTTGAAGGACACTTACGCTTACAATAATTATATGTGATTCCAAATTATTAAAGGTGACAATTTAATAATGTTGTGGGAGTGCTTCCATTTTTTTAAAATATATTAATTGATTAATTGCTTTGAGATATCCTACATGTAACCATTTATTTTTCTCTCTCTCGTTCTAAATTAATTGCTTCTATTCGTGAAGGAAAGTATTTTCATTTCACGACATTTTCAGGGACTCCAAATCAATTAAGGTATCAATTTCAAATCAATTAGTTGTTTTACTTCCTATTTTCATCAGAAAAAAATAAATCCCTCCATCTTTGTCGATCAATTTTCTTTATTAGCATTTTATTTTACATATTTTTTGGTATGTGTGTGTATGTATGTATTTGATTTAGGAAAGAAAATTCCTTAGTCGATGAACAAATTTGAGTGGCCATCCTTATATTAGATATTGAGTAATCATTCTTATATCTAACATTGAGTACTCACTTTTATATGTTTTTGTTCTGTATTTTTCCAGAACACAACTGTGTAACACAAAAGGTGCTACGTGTTTGCTGTTTGATCACTCTAACCCTGCAGCTCCAAGGATATCAATGGAGGATGATTCCTCGGGGCAGGAGATCACAGAGATACACCAATTGATGTGGGGTGTGTGCTCTGTGTAATTGAAAGAGAGAGGGATAGAATGAATGTGTGTACCTTTCACCAGGGATCAATGAGTATTTATAGGCAGATTACCTCGTAACGGGTATTGGAACTGCTTCCTGGATTCCCGGCCTCATTCAGCACGTTCTCAACGTTCATCATGGACCAAGTCAGCCTCCACGTTCTATGGATAAGTCATTTGCACGATCATGAATAACAATTGGGCCCAGGCCCAAACTATAACGACTATGATAGTCTAAACACGACAACCATAACAATTTTATTCTTTATTTTTACATGTGTTGATGCTTGATTTGAAGATAAAAATGACAACAAAAAGTGAGTAGGTGATTAATTCTGAAGAGATTGAAAAGAAAATTCTGAAGACTTTGGAAAGAAAATTCTGAAGAGAGAACAAAGAAGTTTCTTAGGTTTAATCCAGAAGAGATTGAAAAGAAAATTTTGAAAAAAAAACAAAGAAGTTACGAGGAAAGTGCGGAGCATTTTTTTTATTTTATATTTTTTTTCCTTATGCTCTTCTTCTTCATGTTATTTTACAAAACTTTTATTTTTATATTAAATTTTTTAATAAGCAAAGAGTTTAATATATATAAAAGGAGCACAAGTAGTCTCATATTACAATGTCCCACTGTGGTTAGATAAAGCCACATACAATACAATATAAGGCATTTTAGTATGTGTTATTTTAATGCATGACTCATTATAATTTTATATTCATTTTTAATTGTGAAAATTCAAGATCTGGATTATTTTGTTTTACATTTTTCTTTTGATACAATCTCCTTCTTTCATATGTTCCTCTTTCTTCATCCATACAAATTGTATATTAATTATAAGCCTTTTTGTTAATTTCTAACATAAATCTTTTAAAACAGAAACCAAATAAAATTAAGTTAACTCTTTATTCCATTAATTATTAAACTTAGGTATTCTTTTATACTACTAAAATTTAAAAGTGAGTTCATATAAATTAAATGTATTTAAAAAATATATTGAATTAAAATTAATATACACTTCAATATATAATAAAAAATATTATAAGTATAAAAATAATATAGTGTAATATAAATGTGTGTTTCCGCTGACATAAAGAATTATTTTATGTACTTGCTGTGTGTTTAGTTTGAAAACGGTTGCGACTAAAATTTGAAATGGTCGGAAGGCTCCCAACGAATACCGAGCGGAAATCAACGGTTGAGATCTCTTCGGATTTCAAATCAACCCGTTCCCCCGCCTCAAAAGAACAACAAAAAAATAAACCCAATTTTACCGTTATATATCTAGTTTCCAACTTTCATTCCACAACTCTGCATTCTCCATCATCAGAAACGAAACGACCCTCCGTTTATTCAAAAACGAAAACACATCTCTTTGATTAATACGCACTCTCGCTGAAAGCATAATAAGCTGAGTTTGAATTTAGTTGGTAGACTCGAACTAATGTCGTCGACAACGCAGAATCGTCGTTCGTCGTTTACTTCCTCGACGGCGTCGTCTTTGGCGAAAGCGAAACAACATCCATCGTCGGTGTCGTCGTCGTCGGGGAAAGCGAAGGTGGTTTCTACTCAGAACGTGGCCGTGAAGAGAGCGCCTCTCTCCAACATCACTAATCAAAGGAACGCGCCTTCTTCTTCTTCTTCTTTGGTAATCATTGTTTCGTTGTTTATTTTTTTTTGTTAATTTCTCTGCAAAAGAAAAAAGAAAAATCACTGAGATTACGGAAGAATGATGGAATTTGTTTTTTGAACTTTTAATGTGTATCAAAATTATAGGATGCATTATGAAATGGATGGTTGATGTTTTTTTTTTTTTTTTTGTTTTTTGTGCTTGAAAAGCAAAAGGAGAATGTTGTTTTGCGCGAAAGGTTTTTTTTTAAAGTTTCATGAATGTGAAATTGCGAGGTGTTAGTAGTGGATAATAAGTGTATGAATGGTTTTTATTTTTAGACCCTTTGCGTGTTTGAATTTGTATTGCATTTCTTCACTGTGCTCAGAACAAGGGTTTGTAGTTTAGTTTTGGAGCTTTTGATGCGGAGAAATCTATGATCGCTGTGAATTTGCAGCTGAATGTTTGCGTTTTGTGGCCAGGGCTTTTTTGAAAACTTGAAAATGTTTCTAGTGATAATCACCTATAAGAATGTATTTTTTATTTGAAGGAAAAAAATGGAAAAGTGAAGAGACTGAAAAGTTGATTTTTATAAAATTTAAAAACATTCTTGGGAAAAGTATGTTTTTTAGTCTTTGAATTCAGTCAAACTTGATTTTGGTCATTTTTTTTTCAAATTGATGAATTTAATCTTCTAACTTTTGAAAACTAGGAATTTTGTCCCTCTTTCAATTCTGCGTTGATAAAAAATTGTCACTAGATGATAAGTTTAAATGTGCAGAGGGATTCAATTCACGTATTTCAAAAGTTCTATCGACCTAAACACCATTTTCCCCATTCTTTTTTAGTTTATCTAGGAGGTTTTGATAGTTTTCATACGAGGACCTAGTTCTAACCTCGTTATCTTCAATAGTACAAAAAAAATAAACAATTTAAAATTTTCCCTGCCCTTTGTTTTCTTTCCTCTGTACTAAACAGGGGTACAAATTTGAGAATATTTTCTTGAAAACTTTAGAACGAGCTTAATTCGTTATTGATGCGAAATTTCCTCTTTTTATTTTTTGATGCTATAATATTACCATCTTCCCTCCAAGGCTCCAACTGCTATCAATATTTCTATCAATACTTTTTATTTGGTATTATTGATCAATTGCTATCACAAAAATTTGATGCTTATCTATGTGTTGTTTGTTGAGGTTTTACTTTATCTTTGGTTGTAAATTAGCTGAATTATGTAATGCAAGGTGCAAGGTTCAATTAAAGTTGCCAAGACCAAGAAAGAGGCTCCTGCAAGAACCAGCGTCACAAAATCAACAATTTCTGGGAACAAGTTTCCCAAGTTAAAATCTGTTAACTCCAGCTCAGTTGTTATTCCAAAGGCTAATTCTTTACCACAAAAGAAGGATGCTTCTCCCACAGTTGCCACATTCGCCGTGCCTGTTCGTAGCAGCATCAATGTCTCTCCTAGTAAATCAGATGGAAGGTCCGTTTCTATGGATGAGACAATGTCTTGTGATTCTATCAAGAGTCCGGATGAATTTGAATATCTGGATAACAGGGATGTTTCAGATGTTGATTCAATTCAGAGAAAGATAATAAGCAATTTGAACATTTCTGATACCACAGAGCCAGAAGGTTGTTCACTGCTGCAATTTTGCTTTGCACTGAATCACATTTATTTAAGTTTAATTGTATGGTCAATCAAATTTTGGATTATCTTTTTTACTTATACCGTTTCATTTTTCAGTGTTTTCTAATGTAGTTTTGTTGATTTGTTTACAGGAAGCGTATGTAGTAGGGAAATAATTGTTGAGTTGGAAGAAAGAGTGGACAAGATTGTCAATATCGATAACATTTACTCTGATCCGCAGCTTTGTGCAACCTATGTTTGTGACATCTACAAACACCTACGTGAATCCGAGGTTGAACTTCGTTTTTCAGTTAAAATAATGCTTGTGCTTCTTACTTTCTACATGGGATATAATGACTTGTTCTTGTTTTCATCATTACTAACAGGCCAAATGTTTGCTATCAAAACGATAATTTATATTTATTCTTATCTCGGATGTTCTTTCAATTTCTGGAATTTTAGGAAAAGAAAAGGCCTTCCACTGACTTCATGGACACAATTCAGAAGGACATAAATGTTAGCATGCGCGCTATATTGGTTGACTGGCTTGTTGAGGTAATATTTGTTCATAATAAACATTTTTTGAGAGTTGAAATTTGTGATTTATAAAGTTAAAGAAAACGTGTATATATTGATGATCTGGTTATAATGAAAACAAAGGAGTAAAGGCTAATTCATTATTCTTTCTAATGTCTTTACTCAAATTAGAGCTCATTATCACACACAAATCTGTATGCTAAACTTCAACTTTTCAATTGTAGGTGGCTGAGGAGTATCGTCTTGTACCTGAAACATTGTACTTGACAGTGAACTACTTAGATCGGTATCTTTCAGGGAATGCTATGAATAGGCAAAGGTTACAACTACTTGGTGTTTCATGCATGATGATTGCCTCGTAAGGAAGCATTATGTCCCTCATGTTTTCTTATCAATGGGATTCGTAATTATTTTTTTTCTTGCCCTCTAGGCTCTAGCATTAACAATAATTTGGTTTTTGCTTCTTGTTGACAGTAAATATGAGGAGATTTGTGCACCTCAGGTGGAAGAATTTCGTTATATAACTGACAATACTTACTTAAAAGAAGAGGTTTGCATTGAATTCTTTGACTAAATTTTGCAGTTTTAAGTAACTTCCTCCTACGACGAAGTGAGCAAATGTCAGCAAAATCATTTTAATACAGGTTTTGCAAATGGAATCTGCTGTCTTGAATTATCTTAAGTTCGAAATGACAGCCCCAACAGTTAAATGTTTCTTAAGGTAATAAGTAGTTACCAATGTGTATGTAATTGATAAATCATAAAAATGATTTTGGAAAGCTTTTGAGGCTGCACTGTTCTAATACTTACTTTTTCTTTACTCTGTGACATATAATTTCAGACGATTTGTTCGTGCAGCTGCTCATGATGTCCAGGAGGTATCTTTCTCGCTCTAGCTGCTCTTGTATATATGGTTTATGCATGTTGCTCATGCACCACGTTTATTTTACATTGTTATTGGCTTATTGCTCATAAGTAAATAAAATACTATTGTTCAATGTTATTGTTGTAGATTCCATTTCTAAAAATTGGCCTTTTATGGTTTTATTTTTTCATTTCTCAGATCCCTTCACTTCAACTGGAGTGTCTAACCAACTTTATTGCCGAATTATCTCTCTTGGAGTACAGTATGCTGTGTTATCCTCCATCACTAATAGCTGCCTCTGCAATTTTCCTTGCCAGATTTATACTTTTCCCTTCAAAGAAACCATGGGTATGCTGCTAGCCACAATTTCTATACTCCATCTGGTCTCAAATATAAGAAAGAAAAAAAAGAAATCTTTTTCTTGGTCTCAAATATAAGAAAATTTCAACTAACTTTATCTTATTTCATGTTATTATCTTTAAAATATCCTTCATTTAATTGAGGTGTTAGTTTCAATGACTATTGTATCCTTGATACCAAGTTTTAATGAACCGTAAGTTGAGAAACATATTACTTTTTAATTGAAATTGATGTAATTAAATGTGGTTAATTAACTTTTTTTAGTTAGTGTTTCATGTTATTTTTCTCTTGTATTTGAGACAAGAGGGAGTACATTTTTTATACCACATTTACCTGAGGAATAGTTTTTTGTACGATTAAGCTTACAATAATTTCTGTTTTCTGCTATAGAATTCCACATTGCAGCATTACACGTTCTACCGGCCTTCGGACTTGTGTACATGTGTAAAAGATCTCCATCGTCTTTGTTGCAGCAGCCATGATTCTAATTTACCTGCAATCAGAGATAAATACAGTCAGCATAAGGTAATTTTTCTAAGTACAACCAAAATTGCTATGATTTGTTTTTTTTCCTTTTTATCAGTTTGCTTACTTCCTCCTCATACTTCACTTGCGAACAGTACAAATGTGTGGCCAAGAAGTGCATCCCTCCTTCAATACCTGAAGAAGTTTTCCAGAATTGAACAAAGGAAATTCATGTTGACAATCCAATTATTGGATGCACAGGCCAAGGTTTGACAAAGCTTCAGTCCTCAATGATGCAAGGACCATTTCCTGTTAGAAGCATAGTTGGAACTTGGAAGATGACGCAGATGGAGATGTGCTGATGGAGCTAGTGTTCTTCTATGGAGATGTCGGACGGCTGGCATAAGATGTCAGAAAAATTCTATATGACAAATTTCGTCCTCTTGTATACACAGCACTTCAAATGCTTAATCAAATATTTCCAGGAATTGGAATATTAATCTCCTCTCATTCTGAGTGTATACATTGCAGGCATTTTTTTTTATTTTTATATATATTCAAAGTATGCTCAGTTGCACACCATGAAGAGCTTGCAAGAAACTTGGAGAAAAGTGGCATGATCTCCACTCGTTTCCTTCTCCTTCTTTAAAAAAGAAAAACAAATTAAGCATGTGTTAGTATAATTTAGTAAAAAGCTAGAGGATCGAAGTTGAGATTTTTCTTTTTTTTTATTCTTAGAAATTGAACTTAAATAAAAATGGGTTTACAATTAAGAAGATAAATGAGTTAAGTTATTCGAGAATTATTAGAGTTTGATTTATTAAATGATTGATCCAACTTGCTTGTTTAATTAAATAAATAAACTCACGTTTTTACAAATTTAATATTAATAGGTTGTTTACATGACAAATTCTAGCATGGGTACATAGGTTATATATGTAAGATTTAATTCTTATTAAGGACTAATTAATAAATAATTGATTATTATAGATTAAATTGTAAATGGATTTAAGTGAAACATGTATTTTCTCAACTTTAATCTTCATTATGAAAGATAGAAAAAATAGAAATAAGAGTCAAAAGAAACAAAATTATCTCGTGATTTTCATCTTTCAAGAAATTAAAATACATAAAATCTCATTACTAAGAAAACTACACATTATTTATTTATTATTTGTTAAAATCATATATTTCAAAATTATATTAATTCAAAAGTCTACGGTACATTAATTACTAGCCTCATTTAGATGAGTAGGTAGGGGTGCAGATAAATTTTGAAAAATTGCATGCTTTTGTTGAAAACTTTGGAAAAATTTTACACTACTTTTTTCTTCTATAAATAGAAGGCATAGGAGGTGAAGGAGAGCATCGAACCAAAGCAAAAATTCAGAGGAGTTGTGAGAAAATAGTAAGAGGGAAAATAGAGTGTTGAATAAATCCTCAGAGCATGGAAAAAATACATCGGTGCGAGTATTAACCTTATAGTCCTTGGATTTTATAAAAATATAATATTTGAATAGGACTGAATCTCTGGATAAACACTATGTTATATATATTGTGTGAAAGAAAATGAAAGAATTCCATTTTAAGGCTCAGTTTGGTTGCGCTCAAATAAGGATGGAGAAGAAAGAGGGTTTGGAAGAGCAGATAATTGGACGGTAGAGATGAAATTTTTAAAAATCACGTGGGACCTACCAGCGCAGATTTGGGAAGAAATAAGGCTTTTTACTTTATTGCCCTCATTCTCTTTCTTCCTATTTTACTTTCATGCGTTTTACAAGAGCACCTGTGGCGCCCCCTCCAGAGGCGGATCCACGTTAAAGAGAAGGAGGGTAAGTGCCCACCCTTAAATCTAGCTGTCGACCGTGAGCGGAGACAGTGGTGGAGGATCGGGAACCTGCAGCAGCTGAACAGCAATGGAGAAAAGAAAAAACAGCGCGCACCAGCATTGTAAAGAGAAGGAGAAAGAAGTTAGGTTACTGCTATTTGGACCTAATTTTCTTTCTGCACCCACCTTTTTTCTTTATGCAATTTTATATTACATTTTCGAAATGAACTTTTGAGTTTTCAAAATTGTGCCCACCCTTAAATAACTGCTTTTTCAACATCATCGTTTGGCCTGCTTCCATCATGGCTACGGTGTCTTTGGAAGAGTGCCCACCCTTCCTTAATTTTCTAGATCCGCCCCTGGCCTCCTCCATCTGTGGAACCAAGAGTCTACTGTGCCACACCAGTGCAGCAGATCCGACCACCCACCCTTCACCCTCACACTGTCTCTAACCACCCTTTGCTCCCCAAAATTGAGAGAAAGGACTCATCCAGAAAAAGTAGCCATTTGATTTAGAAGATAAAAAATATTAATCTTGTAAGAGTAAATGAATATTTTTATAAATTTTATAATTATATTTCTCTTTAATCAAATCACCTCTATTTTCATTTTTATTTTTCTTCTCACATATTTTTTTTTCTCTTTTCTCTTTTCTCCTCACAATCAAACAAATCAAACAACATTTAAGTCTTGCACTCCAGAGTAAGAAAATGAATCACATTATTGAAATGACAACGAAATATAACAATTGATGTTTTGTTTTTTGAGAAAGATCGTTACATGAATCTTTTAAGAATTTTAAATGAAAAGTTTTGTAGGAACTAAAAGTAGTATATTATAATTTTATAAGAATAAAAAATAGATGAAAAATTTAGTAAAGACTAAAATCAAATTTCACAAATTTTACAGAGATTAAAAATTTATTTTAATTTAAATAATAAAACCTGCACAGTAACCTACCCAATGTTTTTGGAACTTCTCATTCTGTTTAACATAGAAGTTTTGTTTGGTGGGATACCATTCCTAGTTTTATCCGAGAAGACTTGTTCCAAAATAAATTTTCTTTATGGCTTTACCCAACTTTAGGTTTACATAAATATTCGCGGGTTTGATATATGTCCCTTCTACTTGTCTTTTATGTTTTATCTGTTAATATATTATGGTGTTCTACAAATGATGGGTGAAGATTGAGGTGTCAACCTAATATGTATATTAGCAAGTCATTTTTAGCTTTTAACAAAATAAAATTATCAAATACTTATTATTTAATAAATTAATTATTAAGTTAGAGTATCTTTAGTGTCAGTCTTGAATCCATGTTAAGATCAAGATCTGATTTTCACTAGATCTCCTAATAAAAGAGATGAACACATCTCCAACATGAAAAATAAGTTTTTGTAGAAGAAAATAAAGATCTATACAATGTTTAAAAAAGAATAATTTTTTTTCTCTTTCTTTAAGATCTCAAAATGAGATCTACCACTAAATAAAAAAATATAAGAAGTCTTGAAAGATCTTCAATCCTTCCTGACATTATGGAATCTACCAAAAAGTGGTCTAAAATTTTAATTTGAAATCTATCATTAAAGATGCTCTAATAATTTTCAATTAAATTTCAATAATTTTTTAACTTTTAACTAATTTTTTTAAACATAATTTAATACTCAATAGCAAATTGTAAAAAATCTTGTAGTGCACGTGCATGCAATATTGGGCTTGAGAATATAGTGGTCTTTTCAAGAAATTCTGCACAGACAAAACACTCCAAGTAGCTAGTTACCCATAGCATTATCATCCAAAGTAATTTATTTGAGTAACACCCTCATAATTTGAAACATTTCAATTTTCAACAGTACCTATGAAGTGATGTTAGTGTACGTACTTTGACAAAGACTTTCTTGCCCCGCCCCATATTTCTGAATAGGCACTATAGTTGAATACGAAACTTTTCGGCCCTACCTAGCTCCTGAACTGAAGTCCTGAACGTGATATTGATGTACACCTTTGTTTTGTTAACTTGTAGGCATGTATGAATCGTTTTATACAATTCCATATCCGAATTTCCTTGAAGGTGACTAATTATGCATTCACGAAGTTAGCAAAAATCAGAATTGTTAGACAAAAATTGAAATAAAATAAAATTTAATTAAACACATATTTTAGATGTGAGTTGTACGATCTTCATAAAACGGTTATAATTTATATGAAATGTTCAACTACATGCCCAAAAAACTGGTTCATTTTACGTAGTTCTCTTCTCATATATGCATGACCAAGACCAATCTTGCATGCAATTGTAGATTAATAATGAGTTCAGGAAATTAATGCATAACATGCATATTATCATACAAAAAAAAAAAAAACATGCAGATTATCCAACATGATCTTAGAAAGAATTGATAGCTACAACTATGCTAGAGATCATGTAGCCAAAGGAAACCTAGATGAATCGTTGAACATGATGATTAGTCCTTTTCTCGAAAGGCTATTATACCGAAACACAAACACAGTTTTAAGTCACTTCACGTCTTCAACTATATATAATAATGACACATCTGATAATTACTTAAACCTTATTGCTATATATAATCATCATTGCTTAATTAATTGAACACAAAACACATAGAGCCGTGGAACCCGTAAGTAACCCACCTCACAACATGGCTACCAATGAGGATAGCCATTTTAGTTTTTTTTTTTTTCTTTTTAATCCTATTGGTACGAAGTATCTTCTATTAGAGTTGGAGTGAGATCCTAAGCCCAGATAAAATGTGTATTTTTCTTTTAACATGATTTATTTCATATATAAAGACCAATCATGATTCGAATCTTTTAGCTTTTGGTGCTATCTTGACTCATGCATCACAACACTCTTCTTCCTCTTTGCACCACATGTGGCACACACTCTCATGTAGTCGATCACTAGTTGTTCCAATTCGCCGTGTTACCATGGAGTCAAGTCAACCACCCCAAGGTCTTGGCTAGCTAAGTGATGACACCACGAGACACAAGATACCAAAAACATGTTTTCGGAGTCACTTAATTATAGGAAAAAATTTGTTAGATTTTTCAATAAAAGAACAGGTCTCATTTCTTATTTAATATTAATAAATCATTTTCTTATTTTATAATATTTAATAAATGTTAACTAACAATAAAAAAATAATCTGTCAAAGTGTATTAGATAATGTGTTGTTATAGCACTCCCGAACATACTCTCTAATAGATAGTGTGTATAATCAAAATTTAATAAATTAAAAGAAGTGCTAAGATATTTTTCTTACTTATATTTTTAAATTAATTATTTCCAATTTTTATTTTTTCTTACTTATATTTTCTTGTTTATATTTATGTGAATTAGTTATGCACATTTTTCTTTTAATTTTAATTTTTTATTTGTATAATTGAATTTTTGTTAAATTAAAATATACATTTACAAAACACAACATGATTTTGAAAAATAAAAGGATCAAATTGACTTAATAAATAAATTAAGGAATAAAAATAAAATATTTAAAAATAAGAACATTAAATTGAACCTAAAAATAAATGAGAGGACTAAAATAGTAATTAAACTTTTTTTTAAGGAGCATACTTACTAATTAATAAATATGTTAGATTTCTCTTTTTCAATAAAGGGAAACAAAATCTATAATAAAATAATCTTTTGTAAAAAAATATAAATGTTTTAGGTTTAAATGTAGCATATTTGTAGAGTAAAATAAATTGTGCAGGTTTTTAAAATAAATACAATTCTGTGTAAGAAATATAAAATAAAAGGTAAGTTGGAATAATTTAATTCATTCTATATTATTGGTTAAATTTTCTTTATAAAACAAAATAAAGGATAAAAATTTCTATAAAAAATGAAACTTATGCAATTTTATGATTCTTAATAAATTTAAAGTAATAATGAAATATATGTTTTAAAATGTATATTAATTAAAGAATATGTTATTGTATTGTGTAATTCCCATGACTACTAGGAATTGAAATCAGCTATCCCCAAAACATGTCGCCTTTCCTGTCTCTCCAATTACCTTGTGTGAGGTCATTTAAAAAATTACATTTTAAATTTTAAGTTTTAACGTTGGTACGGTTTCGTTTCCCTTCCAATATATAAGTTTATTTTTAAAAACTTATTAATAGAAAAAATTGTAAAAACAAACTTTTTAATAAAATTAAGTTTTGTCTTTAACACATAATCCTTATTTTGTTAAAAAAAAAATCTTTCTAAAAATAAATGTGAGTGTATAGTGCTCCCATTATAAAATATAAAAAAATTAAAAGCATGTGAATAATTATCATTAATTAGATAAATAAACCGTAAATTAACATATTTTATAATTCGACTACCACCATTTTGATTTTAAAAAATTGGTAACAGAGATTTCTTTAAAAAAAAAAGAATAAATTTTCTAAACGTAGATATAAAACTGTTGCATGGGAGGCAGTTAAAGGTTAGTTATAGGTTAATGTGTTTGTGAGACATTGGGAGATATACGATGCATATGCATGCCACTTTTCAAACCTAAAGGCCATTAGTAACCACCGCAATGTTCTGTTTGACACATCAAACAAAAAACATGATATGGTTACTACCTTTTATACTATATTTGATATGAAACAATGGTGAAAGTTGTTTTTCTTTCTGTTCACCAATTTTACTCAACTTAAGTATCAGTGCTGGTAAGTGTCACACTAGAGCTTAACAGAAAGTGAGATGAGCACTTATTGTAACTTTTTGGAAAGAGTAGAAAATAGAAAGAGGGTATTTAATTATGGTTAAAATATTTTTTAATCATTATAATTGTTTTTTTGCTTTTTGTCTTTGTAATTTTTTTTAATCTTTAGTGTTTGGTTTTTCGTTCTTATATTATTTTAGATAATATTTTTTATTGTTTAAATTAAAGTATTATCTAAAATATTTTGAAGACTAAAAACAAAATAAACATAATTTATAAAGATTAAAAATTACAAAAATAAAAACTAAGAAAATATTAAATTGCAAGAACTAAAAATTGTTTTTTTAACCTAATTGGTTATACCTTTCTCTACCCGCCACCTAACAAAGTCATAAAAAAAAACCTACCACCTAGCAAAGTTCTACATATGCACATGTTCAAACATTTCAGCCGCGTATACTTAAGAACTTTTGACTAATCGTATTTGGTTTGCTTTGAATTTGATTCTTCTCCGATAACTTATAACCTAAACATGACGGATTCTAGGGTGTGTGAGTGAAAGATGTTGCGTATCATGTGAAAAAAAATAATGGCTGTTGGATTCAAATCTTAAGATGCGCTGATTAATGGGAAACCGGAATGTGCCAGTGTCTTGATCATTACTTTTTGCGTTTTCATTTTGAAACCCTAGTTGACACAATGTTCAATACACATTCCCAACGCACACCATTAACAGCACAATATGCTCACGGATAAAGTTACCCAACGGTTGAGTGTGTCAACTTTGTATTATTAAATGTACAACGACCTTTAATAATTATTATTTGATATTTTCACTTTATAAATTTTTTATGTGATTAACCAACTAGTGTAAATAATATTTATAAAAATAAAATTTCAAATTATTGTTTGATTTTATTTTATTTGATTTTCAATATTAACATGTGCTATCAGTCAACTTTCAATATTCACTATTAAAAAAAAGATAATGTTAGCATATTAATAGAAAAATAAATGTTACATTTTAAATTAAAACAACCATTTCCATATTTATATTTTTATTTTCAAACACTTAAAGTTAAAAGATTATATTTAAAGATAAAAATAAGTTAAATTGCTAAACATAATGTTATACAGTACTCTATATCACAATTACGGTACGCCAAAATTAAAAAAAAAAACAAAAAATCCAACATTATTATTAAAGGAAAAATTTAACTCTAATAAATTCCAACAGTTTATTTTAGTTAAATTTGACAGTCGAATATTTTATAAAAAAAAACATTTTAACTCTAATAATTTTTTGCATTTAAAACACAAATATAATTGGTGTTATTTTAAAGGAAAAATTTATAATTGTACCATATTTAACAACTTAATAATAAAATAAAACAATCAAATTATGAAAATGACAAATGTATTTAAGTGTTATAATATTACATAGTCATAATGTCTAACAACGATCACTTCTTAAAAATTGATTCTTATCTGAACATTTATATCCTAATCCTCAATTATCTTAACCATTAATTTTAATTTTATTATAGGTAAAAATTTAAAAAAATTACATACAATGCGTAACGACTCCGCATTATGCATCATAGGCTCCATGGAAAGATAGATGTGTGGAGTTAGAAACCAATATAATAAACAATACAACAAATTCTTAGTTAAGTGATTTAGGGTTTATCAATCATGACCGAGTCTATGGTGAGCAATTAGAACTTGTTGCGCACAATGCAAAAGGAAGACTAAATGAAAAGACAACCATTGGATATATAATTTATTAAGTTCATGGCTATCATTATTATTATTTTTATCTTTTTCTTATTTCTTTCCCGATTTACCCTTTAATTTTTGTCTTCTTCTTCCCTTGTTCTCTACTCCCATCGTCTCAAAGGCTCTGCCGTCTTCACCATCGCCCACGACAAACCTTTCATCATACCACCAAAATTAGTTGTTTCTCCTTTCCTGTTCTCTTCTTTACTCCGGCCACCGCACTCTGCTTCGGAAAGTGATTTCCTCCGGCCATCCCGTCTCCCTTACAACAAATTACAGATCTATAAAAAATTCGAGAAAACAAAACAAAAATAAAAAATGTATGTCCAGATATAACAAATCAATTCATCAACAAAAATACACAAACAAACTCAACACAAATATTAATCAAAAATAAAAAAATAAAACCAATTAAGCTTTAGATCTTAAGCCCATCACTCTCGGGAAGCCACTCTCAATGGAGAGCTGATGAAAGGGCTATGCATCGAAATGAGGTATCACATTCTACACACCCATCTATCTATTCTGAACCTAGCTTAAGCTCGTCTATCAAAAGGGGTTCACTTGGCCAAAGCCCAATGTGACATTGTAAATACTTGAGGGAGTGAGATGCCCACTCATGCTAACCAACGATCCAATGCGCTTGAGTGGATGAACAGGATCCCTTGTTGGAAGAGAAAAAGCAGAGAATCTTCCAAGGGAGGAACTAAACTAGCATGAGTGCAACAAGTCAGCGAAGTCCTTTGTTTGAGAAAAGAATGAGAGCAAGTAGTTGAAGTCACTGCTTTAAGATCCAGGTCTAAGAAATGTTGATGATCCTGAATTGACTGGATGCATTCCCGTGCGGTCTTAGACCCCTTGTATCGAGTGAACCCATTACAGGAGCCAGCAACATCATCGCCATCATAATGAAGGTAGAAGTTACAAGGTGTGTACATATGCAATTACATTTTTCAGTTATTATCATTTGCATCATTATTTCTTTTTATCAAAAATTCATTTATATTTTCTTATTCGGTCTTCATGCTAAAAAAAGATAAACAACATTTTACTTATAATTGCTTAACTTCAATATTTAGTGTTTTACATATATGCTATTATCTTATCTGGCTTTTTAATTTTCTTTCCATATTCAATTTATTATAAATTAATTTATAATTTTATTGCATTTTTCTTAAAATTTTATAATTTTTTTATTTACAATATATTTTCTTAGTTTTTTTCAATTCAAATTCATAAATTTTATAAACCTAAGACCATAAAAATAAACTCTTCAAATTAATAATGTTTAATTAATTTGTTTCTTTTAATAAACTATTAAAAAAATACACAAAATCAAACCAAATTTAATTTATATACAAACTGTCTAACCTAATAGACTTATACATAAACCTATTTAAAATAAAGGGATAAATTGATCATAATTCATAAATTACCGAAAAATAGATTTTATTTTATTCAATATTTAATTTTTATAACCACAAGTTAAACATAAAAAAACTAAAGTTTCAAAACAACATATTATTTTCAAAATAATATATTATCAATTATGTTTACATTAAGACAGTTACAAGTTCTAATTGTGTAGAGTGGACTCGGTCATGATTGATAAATTCTAAATCATTAACTAATAATTTGTTGTATTGTTTATTATAGTGGTTTCTAACTCCACACATCTATCTTTCCATGGGATCTATGGTGCATAATGCGGAGTTGTCACGCATTGTATGTAATTTTTTAAAATTTTTACCTATAATAAAATTAAAATTAATGGTTAAGATAATTGAGGATTAGGATATAAATGTTTACATGAGAATAAATTTTTAAAAAAGTGGTCGTTGTTGGACATTATGATTATGTAATATTATAACACTTAAATACATTTGTCATTTTCATAATTTGATTGTTTTATTATTATTAAGTTGTTAAATATGGTACAATTATAAAATTTTCCTTTAAAATAACACTAATTATATTTGTGTTTTAAATACAAGAAATTATTATAGTTAAAATGTTTTTTTTATAAAATATTCAACTGTCAATTTTAACTAAAATAAAATGTTGGAATTTATTAGAGTTAAATTTGTCCTTTAATAATAATGTTGGATTTTTTTTTATTTTATAATTTTGGTGTACTGTAAATGTGATATGGGGTACTGTATAACATTATGTTTAGCAATTTAACTTATTTTTACCCTTAAATAGAATCTTTTAACTTTAAGTGTTTGAAAATAAAAATATAAATATGGGAACGGTTGTTTCAATTTAAAAGGTAACATTTATTTTTCTATTAGTATGCTAATATTATCTTTTATTTAATAGTGAATTGAAAGTTTACTGATATCACATGTTAATATTGAAAATCAAATAAAATAAAATCAAACAATAATTTGAAATTTTATTTGTATAAATATTATTCACACTAGTTGGTTCATTACGTAAAAAGTTATAAAGTGAAAATATCAAATAATAATTATTAAAGGATGATGTACATTTGATAATACAAAGTTGACACAGTCAACCATTATTGGGTAACTTTATCGGTGAGCTTACTGTTTGTTAGTAGTGTGTGTTGGGTATGTGTACTGAACACTGTGTCAACTAGAGGTGCAAAATGAAAGCGCAAAAAGTAATGATCAATACACTGTTGCATGTTCTGGTTTCCCGTTAATCAGCGCATCTTAAGATTTGAATACAATGGCCATCATTTTTTTCGCATGATTCGCAACATCTTTCACTCATGCACCCTAGAATCTGCCCCAAACATGTGTCCGATATGCTAACTAGTTTAGAAATGGTCATCATTATAAACATGACGAGTTCTAGCGTGCGTAGGTGAAACCGAGTTTTCTAGGTGCGAAAGTTACTATGATATTTGGATTTAGGTGTTTTTGAGATATACCATAGACAAACATACATCATAATAATTTTTTATTTTTTATGTATTTTTATTAATAGTTTTTTTTTTCAACGTAATAACCTTCTTCATGATCGTCACTATCAACCTTGTTTTGCTGTCGTTAGAGACAACATCCATTTGTCATAGCCAAAGATGATTTTCGATGACATGATTTTTTTCCTACTTTCATTTATTCATCTCCTCTTCTTTTCTTCCGCCTTCTCTAACCACTCTGTCTAGATCCAAAGTGAGATCTAAAATGGGAAGCAAGCCTCAAATAATGATCCAAAGCAAAGAGATTAAAAAAAAGAAAAACTAATCGTACCAAATATACTTTCATCCACGAAAACTCCCAAATCTGAAGTGAAAACTGAAATTCTTTGATCAACAAGCCAACCCCAAATTTGCGACAACCATCTAGAAATTTATAGTTGCTAGTTCTAACTCATTTTTCTTCACGCTATTAATTGAGTGCTTCTTCCCATAAGCTTACATGAAAGACGACGCCTTCACAAAAGTTCCAAGCGATGTGTTTGAGTATGAGTCGGCAGCAGTGCTGACGAACCCGATGTAGGTGGCCCAGTTTCGATACCAAGGATGTTGGGAGTGAGTGGTTCCTCTACTGTGATGGCGACGATTGTCTTTCAGGCTTTGACGAAGGGTTTTGTGGTGGCGACGACAGGGTCAGTCAGAGAGGGAGAGGAAATTGCAGAATGTGAGGGAAAAGTTTCGGTGAGAGAGAAAAAAAAAAGATTTTTTTTTTAATTTTATATGATTAGACCATTTCACTGTAATCCATACTTACATTAATCGTTGATAGTCCCTTTGAGAGTAAAATTCAACACGCATGTCCATAACAAAAATGAAAATTTGCCTAGATATTTTGTTGTCAAATAATACAACAATCACTTATGCAGGTCGTCAAGTTGGATTTAGTAGAAGAGGCTAATATCCACTACTAGAAAATATATTTTTAACATCAGTTATTTTGGCCTTTCCACATCGATTTTTGTCCGATTTTGAAATCATTATCGTTAAAAGTCTGAATGTTAACATCGATTTTCAAAAACCGATGTTAACAAAAGTATACAACATCGGTTTTCTAAAAAACTGATGTCGGCAAATAAGAAATAAAAGAAAAAAAATGTTAAAAATGATAATTCAACATCGATTTTTAGTAAAAACAGATGTTAATTTATGTAACAACATCGATTTTTACTGAAAACCGATGTTGTTGTGATGTAACAACATCGGTTTTTAGTAAAAACCGATGTTGTGTCATGTTCTCAGCAACATCAGTTTTCTATGAAAATCGATGTTGTTACATAAATTAGCATCAATTTTTTTTACTGAAAATCGATGTTATTTTTTTTAATATACTGTATGTTTTATTAATTTAACCCTATTTTAACTTGCAAATGAAAAAACAGACATCCAGACAGTTTCAAAATTCATTACAACTAACATCATATGTGAATAATAAATCAGTATATATTAAAATGATTGTCTTTAAGCGATTGTAATTTTAAACTATTTCTACAATTGTTTAAAAATTCCTTAATGACCTAATGTTTCATTCCTAACTTAAAAATGTAGCCCAGTGAATGCAAATTGCTAATCTCTCGGGTTTCAGTGGTCTCTCATCAGAAAAATATTGCATGACATGATAAAACATAATTTAATAAGCATAAATAAAAACTAGGGATGACAAAGTGGGTTAGTCCATCCAAAACGGGTCGGACTGGCCCATCCCACCAAAAAATGAATCAGGGCGGACCGGCCCACTTTTTCAAAGTTGGCTGGAAATGCTAGCCCGTCCCATTTTAAGGTGGGTTAGTGGGCCAGTCCACCTAAAAAATTTAAAAAAGTTATTTTTTTAAAAAGCCAAAAAAATTATAAAAAATACAAATGTAATTAATACATTAAATTAAAGTTAGCAAAGCAAGTAGCCACATCTGTACATTAAATTTAAAATTTGCTAAAAACAAGTTAGAAACGTTACAACTTCCAAAATGCAAAATAATTAAATTGAAGAAATAGTTGCATCTAAGCGTCTTCAATAGTAATTGTATTTGATCCCTTGGAAACAATTGGATCCATATTTAAAGCACAAAAGTCATCATCATCATCTTCAACTGCAAATTATAATCAAAAAATAAAAATAAAATTAGCTTATGAATAATGATTATTTTTAAAAAAATAATTGGCAATTTAAATTGTAAAATAATGAAATTAAAGAAACTATCATTCTCAGCAAAATCATGCAGCCAACTACGAGTACAAATCAAGGCTTCGACATTTTTTGACAAGAGACGATTTTTATGCTTATTTATAACATGTGATCTAATGCTAAAAGCAGATTCAGAAGCCATTGTAGTAATATAAATGCTTAACACATCACGAGCAATTATGGATAATTCTGGAAAGTGATTATAACTATCCCTCCACCATTGCAACATATCCAACTCTTCATAGTGCACAAAATCCAAGTTTGGCTCATCTAGATAAACATCAAGTTGTGACTTTCCATCTTTAGAAGCAAGTTGACTACTATGCATTTTCAATTCCTATTACATATGACAAGTTGAACACAAAAAAGTAAATAGTTATATATAACATAAGAATAATAATAATAATTAATAAGCATGTACTTACACCAAACATTCTTTGATTTATTCCTTTGAGTTCATTTGACATGGTTGAAGAACTAGTCTGAATAGAGGCAACATTATTAATGTTTCTTGGGTTTGAATACCTCTCAAAGAGCATGCATAACTTTGTTCGCACATGTTCAATCTTTTCCTCATAAGTAGATTCATCAGTTGTTGAGTAATAATAACTCAATGAAGTAAACTTAATACGTTTGTCAAGAACTGCTCCAAATGCAAGAATGGTGCTATACTGATCTCAATATTTCTTAAACTTCATCATCATCATCATTTCCCCCATACTCCTTATAACCTTATGTTGACTTTGTAAACTATCAGTAAGAACACGCTAAATTTTCCAAACTTGCAAGAAATATAGGTTGGAAGTAGGATAGGTACAGGGGCTTCTCAACAGGTTCCAGCTTATGTACAGGTTTTGTCGGTCCCTCAAGTCCCTGTTTATCCTACACAACTAACAAACATAAGTCATTGATCGTCTTCACTTTATATGACACTAACAGTTTCTTAAATGATAATAAACACAAGAAAAATGAAATACCTTTTTCAAAATAGGTTGTACAAGATGTGTCGAACAAGCAAAGAAGGTGTTAAGGGTCTGCCCCACTAACTGAACCTCTTTAACGGGTTCAGGAACTCGAGCATCAGCATCTCAAACTTCCTCAACACTTACCTAGACCTGATCATTGGCCAGAGACGTTGTGCACGGTTGTCGACCCCTCATAAACTCTTTCAAGGGCAACCAGGTGGGGAGGATTGTCATCGACATACAACGCACGCATGTTAAATGCACTCGTGTCTGGGTCCTGCCCTGAGTGATCAACACAACTTTCCTTTTACTGACACGGGCACCATAAGGACAAACCTGAACCTCTGGAGGTGGTATGAAACCCTAAGATTGCATCTGGGATTGCATCTGGCTGAAGGACATCATGAATTGTTGCATCACTTTTTCAGTGATTGCATGCTCTAGCTCTTCCTTGATGTTCTGTTTCAGCCGATCTAAGTCTTCAGGGTTCATGTACTTAGACGTGCGAGAGGTTGAATGAGCCGGACCGAAGTATTGTTTTATCGTCACACCGGCTCTAGCAGCAAGGACACGGCCTGGGTGCTCTGGTCATCCAATGGAAGCAGTCAGTACATCCTAACGTCCGCTGGCAACAAAGTTATCTTGTGTCGATTGCTCTTCCAGGGTATCCTGCAATCAACATAATGTATTACATTAGTTTTATAATTTGTTGTTGTTTTTCTAATTAATGAACAATGAAACCATCATTTGACATTCAATCATTTCTGCAATCTCACGTGCCGCCTCAAATGTCATGCGTCCTGTTTTCTTTGTGCGAGTCAGCTTCCACTTCACATGTCATCTAACAGGAGACAAAGGATGGATGATTGTCTTAGTGCTCTCACCTTGGGCTGCTTCCTCCAATCATTTCTTTTATTTTTCCTCCATCAATTTATGTTCTAATAAATCATAATCTCCGCGAGACAACACGTGAGGGACAATGTTTAACTTTTGGATGGCCTAATCATTCTTTCTAACATCCTTTAAGAATTACACATATAGTTGTCAACAAAATGTGCTTCAAAAGATTGCATAATTGTCAAATTCTAAAACAATTCAAGTAAACTAACCTCCCATGAAGCGGCTCTGCGACTCTCACAGACTTGGTGCCACTTATCTTTGCTGATTCCATATTTTCACATACTATGTTGTTGTCCTCACGCTTGCCTTGTGCCAGAGTCCACTTGAAGGTCAAATTAGACTTGAACTGCCTCCATCACTCTCCCATTGTCTAAAGAATTTTCTTCTTTGTCTGTTGGTCGGACGCTTCAAGTATATCAAATTCAACCTGCGATACAAAAAATAATTTTAATAGTTACAATAACATTTGAATTGTATTACTACAAACAATTATAGAAACATTGGACATTTAAATTGTATTACTACAAACAATTACAAAAACATTGGACATTTAAATTGTATTACTACTAACCTTGGGACGAGGATTTGAAGTGTCGAGCGACACTGAGACAGCGACAGTCAATAGTGCGAGCACGAGCGACACCAGACTTGAACCACAGCCACGAGAGTTAGAGACTAAGAGTGATAGAGCGAAACCGGACTTTGTTAACCGTTACGATAATGAGAGAGACTGAGAGAGCAAGAGTGACACAATGTGAATAGTGCGAGCGACAACCACTACTAGAAAAATCGCTTTTAACCAATGTTGAAACCACTGACATTGAAAGTATCAACGTTAACATCGGTTTTTGAAAACCGATGTTAACATAACTACACAACATCGGTTTTTTTTTTTTTTAAGAAAATTGATGTCTCCAAATAAGAAATTAATAAAAAATGTAAAATATGTAAAATTAACATCGATTTTTGTAAAAACGATGTTGAATTATGCATATCAACATCGATTTTTACAACATGTGTAGAAAAGGGAATTTCTACATCAGTTATTTAAAAAACCGATGTGAAATAGTACTTACAACATCGATTTTTTTTTTTAAAAAATCGATGTTGTATGGTCACTTTTTACATCGTTTATTACATAACCGATGTAGAATGTTATTTTTTTTAAAAAAAAATACGACCGATTCTTTTGATTGGTTTTGACCCATATTTAAAAGATTGCCCAAACTCCATCAAAAGCTATAAAAATAAACTACGAAAACTAAATATATTATGACATATATAAAATTAAACAATCAGCTCTTACAATTTTAATTGAGTGAAGAGAATCCAAAAAAATAGGGAGCAATCACAATGAGCCAATCAAAGAAGCAAGTCTCTATTAAGTTATCCCAATCTCAGATCCAAAAATAAACTAAAAAGACTGGCGAACTCAGAATCCACACTATATTAATATTAATATGACATTTAGCAGGAAAATAACCTATATAAACTAGGAACCTTCATGAATTGCATAACCAGTTTTACATTCACATATTCCACTGGAGAGGTACGTACCATTGCCAATGCAATTGCTGGGGCAGGAACCTAGAAAGTGAAGAGAACAAGAATTAATAGAAGGAAAAACAAATAAGTTGTGTTAAAAGCCTTGATGTTGAACATATAAACTTTAAACGGTCATAACTTTTGATAGAAATGTCTGATTGAGGCGTACAATATGTCAAAACGCTTGAAATTCAGAGAAGAAGCCCTGGGCAAATTTCCAAAGGGGATTTGGTCAATTATTTTTTCCAAAAAATGTCTCTAACTAGGTGAAAAATAGGATTCAGCATTCAATCACCCAAAATGTTATTTTTAATTTTGATTATTATACAACTAGAACGCTACAATAGAACAATGGAAATTGAAAAAACAAACAAAAAGATAAACGAACGAAAAGGATAGAAAGAGCCTGTATCAAGACTCAACCTTAATTAACCTCATTGTGGTGAGCTTTGGGTGACTTCCTATCTGAAACACATGGCAACAATTAATTAACCTCCCAATAAATTGAAATCATGACAGAAAATACAAAATATCAAATACACACACAAGCAAAAAACAAGAAACTGACCTTAATAGCATATTAATGTAAGAATGTAAGAGTTGAAACCACAACAAACAAACATAAATATAAAGTAGAGGAATTTTCCAGATGTTGGGAACATCATACAGAATTTTGTGCCTGCAAACATGATTTAAGGTTTCATTGTGAGGAGCGAGCGTGAGCGAGAGACTCAGAGGCGCGAGCACGAGCGAGAGACTCAGAGTACAGTGATAACTAAGAAGTCGCGCAAGAGCAATCGAGGGTAGGCATAGCCATAAGAATAAACCCTAAATCCTTTTTAGTTTTTAGTAAAATACACAACATCAGTTTTATAAAAAAACCGATGTTAATGAAGTAACCTTAACATCGCTTTTTTATAAAATCGTAAAAAACCGATGTTAAGTTATTTCGTTAACATCAGTTTTTTAAAAACCGTAAAAAACCAATGTTAATGAGGTAACTTAACATCGGTTTTTACAGTTTTATAAAAAATCTATGTTAACGAAATAACTTGACATCGGTTTTTTACGATTTTATAAAAAATCGATGTTAACAGTCATCTTAATTACGAATATGCCACCGCATTTTTGTTAAGAACGGTTTTATAAAAAATCGATGTTAACTAGGCGATGTTATATCCTTATTTTGTAGTAGTGAACGACATCGGACTTGAACCATCGCCGTGAGAGTGAGAGATCGAGAGTGATAGAGCGAAACCTGAGTTTGTGAGAGATACTAAGAGAGAGAGCGTGAGAGATACTGAGAGAGCGAGAGTGAGAGAGTTAGACACAGAGAGCGAGAGTGAAGGGTTTGGGTGCTAGAAAAGATTTTATAAATAACCCAACAACATCGATTTTTATGAAAATCGATGTTAACAAAGGTGATTTATTTACAAAATTGTCACTGCGTGTTTGTTATAATCGATTTTACAAATAATCGATGTTAATGTATCGATGTTAAAACTATATTTTCTAGTAGTGATCGTATGATACATGGTGAATTAATGTTCAAATTTCACTAAAAAAAGGTATCCACGTTTTATATTTCTTAAGTCATATCTTTAACATGATTCTTCCGTCAAAAGTTAACAATGGTCCCTCCAGTCCATCCTTTTCGAATCTCTTAAATATGTTCCCTTATGACTACTATGAACTCCTTCATTTTCACTACCTCACGAGAATTCTTAGTTTCACCTTTTTTTTCTTTTTGTTCCTTCACCCCAAAATTAATATTCTCCCGTTTTCTAGACGTAAACAATGCCTTCAACAATTTGGTTTTCCATAAATACTTGAGACCATTTTGTCCCAATGTATTACACTAGATTTAATAAAATATCCATCTAATCAAGTTATTACTCCACGTTTGCAAATATAATGCCATACAAATAGAGGCGATCTTGAGGCTTAAAATGTTTTGTTTGTTTTTTTATAAAACTCAAGTAATTTTTATATGAGATAATTGTATTCGAGTTAGCTAGAACTAAATCTATGAAAAGTAACTCTTCAACCTATGCTTGGAGTAATTTAAATCCTTCTAAAGGGTGTGGATCAAGTGGCTGATGACTGACTAATTATTCCAATTTAGTTTTTGATCTCGAGTTTGAACCCTAAATATATATCTACGTTAAATATTCAAATGAAATATTTTATTGTTTATAATGATCATACTTCTTAAATAAGAATTTTTTTTTAAAAAATTATTCTTTTAAGAGATATTAAATTAAGAGTTTAAATAAAGAGTACAATATTTAAAAAATGCATATAATGCAAATCAAGAATAAACAAAATAAGATAAATTTGACTATATTTATTTATGTTTGGGGATGAATTTGAAGGTGAGATTGAAATCTCCAAATTCAACCACAACTTACTTCTATAAAACCGAGAAACTAAAATCCAAATCTGATTCAATTATAACGAATTTCTTTACGATTAAAGTTGAGTTGGATTAGGATGGATATCGATCCTCAAATTTGAAAGTGTTATAATAGAAGACTATAAAATAAGCCACTATATAGCACAAGAACCCGAGAGAATAATGTGGGTACGTATAGCCACATCAAAGTCATATAATCTCAAAACTAAAATTTTCTAATCATGATGTTGGGAAGTTAAAAATAAACAAATCAAAACACCCAAACCCTTTAGAATTTAAAAGACAACTAAAATCAAGGGTTGACTCTTGCTTTCGAAGGTAGCTGTATTTCAGGAAATTTATACCCCTAGACATATCTTCCAGTCTGCTTCGTGGCTTAGATTTATCTCTACATTTAAACACAAACTATTTTTGTATCCTTTCATAACCTACAAAGTTCTGATCGATGTTCTCAAAATGTTCACCATTGTTAAGGAGGACACATCTTGTTGTAGCTCCTCCCTCTTCTCCTAAAAAAAAAAAAAAAAAAAAGAACTGGTGATTCTTTCATATTTCCAAAAAGAATCATCAGATATACTCACAAAAAATTGGTTGTATATTCGTTGACAACCACATAAAGATTCAAAGTTGAAAAGTTGCAATCTCTTAAGGCTTATGGAGGAAGAACTTCAATAATCAGATGTCAAGATAGATTAAATACACAGGAAATAGCACAAGCTGCACAACAAACAGAAATCCATATAAAAATAGAGGGATCTCCCTGTCTTATCCAGGTGACTATCCTTCCTCCTAGCCCTAATTAGAATTTTTCATGTGCATATTATATCTTGTATTCGTGAAATTATATATTAATATGGGTAGTAAAAGTGTTTTGACGAGAAGACACATGGATTTGACTACTTTAAAATGAAGAGACATAAGTGAGAAAGTATTATATACCGTGAATTTGAATTGAATTTTTATAATAATTTAGTTTAACTCGAACGAGATTATCTCTAATAATAGAAAATATTCATGTTTCTACACACACACAAAAAAAAAAAAAATGATCTGTGTTTGGTAACACGTTTTGTGTTCCTTGATGTGGATTCACAAAGAAACTCTCATAGTATGTTTAGTTTTATAGTTCGAATGCTATTTGTCACATTTCATATGTGATTTTAAGAAGTTAACAGTTATCATTTTTATATCTTATATTGTTGTTTTTTTTTTTTTTTTTTTACAATGAGTTTCTCAACATGTTATTAATTGCTTTGGATGTGAACTTGGCCTGGAAGTAAATCCTAAATTGTGAAGGAAATTACATGCACGACGTATCTTAAAAACTTGACTCACAATAAATCAAAGATATAGTTTTACTTTTTAACTAGTACATACGATTATTCTGTCTCTTAATTTCTAGCCTAGCATACGTATAGTGTCTCTTTCGACTGAGTTGTACGTGGAGAAATTGTGTTGGAATTGAAAGCAAAACGAATGTAGTTGTAGAATGGAACTAGTAGAGAGAACTACAAAAGGATTAAATACAATAAAAATGATTTTTTTTTCACTAGAAAGAGACATAATCGTGGAGAACCGTAGTTGATAATAATTCTAGTATATAAAAATATCCAGCATAGATGTTTTTTTTATAAACTTTTTAATAAGTACTTAAAACAGAACAATATAAGAATGTAAACTAAATTATTAAAATTAACTTGAAAAATCTTGAAAGATACCCCCAAGAAACTTTCGCTAATAACCGTTTATATCCACATAGGAACTAAAGATAAGAATTAGATGCCCCATGTCCACCAATTATGGGAGTTTCAGAATGCATTTTCCGACTGAGGAGAACCATTAGCCCGTATTATGGATTATTTTAATATCTCACAATCATAAAAAGAAAACAATTTGGCTGAAAAATTGATAAATATGCCCATCGTGTAGCATATTAGGCAATTCATCCAAATCAGAACGAATAATAAAAGGAACCTTATTCTCATTCAGTAAGAATATTGGATGGTAGCTCTACGTACAAGATTTTTTTTTTCTAGGGTGTTCCTTTAAAAGAGAAGTATAGTGATACTTTGTAGGCTCTATGATACATATTTTGTTCTACTATATATAAGGTAGATAAGAGTAGTCCGAGAGAGAAGGCACAACAGCTACTTGTGTAACACTGTAGCTTCTATTCTATTCTATGCCTCTCTTTCTCATTATTATTAGTTTTATAGCTTTGCTTTGCGATTTACATTGCATCTAATAAAGTAAAATGGTTACTGAAACAGATAGAGAAGCATATAGAGAGAAAGAGATATATAGCTGAAGGTATGAGACTTGTGTGGTTAGATATTTTACTTTGAAGGCATGAGATTCAATCAATCTCTTTTCCTCCTATTTCATAGTAAAAGTGTGATAACTTTCCCCCTTTTCAGCCATTCTACTTTATTGCGTATAATCTCGTTATATTTTATTTCACTTACTATTAGATAAATTATGTATCTCATTGTCCGGAGGCTCCACGTTATGCGTAGGTAAGGGGGAGGAAAATTGTAAGTAGCCTTATTCTTGCATATGCAAAGAGGTTGTTTCTTGATTCGAATTCATGTCCAACAAGTTACCCAAATATAACTTTAACGTTGTGTCAGGATTCGCCCTCTCACTCACTATTAGATATTCGAATATAACCCAGCAACACACACCGATTAAAGTTATTTACATTATTACTTTCAAGTGTGAGTTTTTCATATCAACTATCAATAGTTCAACATTTTCTTAATTTTTTTAATACTTTGTACTTTTACTAATTTCAGAGAATGTTATGGTAATTTTGTTACTAGTTAACAGTTCTAGTTAGTTTTACAGCCAGTTATAATTAGTGGTTACCAACTTTATTAGCCACAATTATGACTTGTAATAACTTGGTATGTTTAACTTGTATATATATAACTTTTCTGAATTTTCACACACAAAGAAATCTCTTCCGAACTGTACATATTGTGAATACCTAAATAAACCACACTTCAGAACAGCACATGAACTTAACATGCAAGATATTTTAGGAATCTAGAAGGATTTCTCAATCTAGAAGAGAGACACAACACAAACAGCAGTTGCTCGTTACAAACTATATGAAGTGTCCAAATTTGGCATGACTTTTACAATTTGCGTTCGGCAATATTCTAAAGAATGGACAAGTTCTGTTGATTTAGAAGTCTAGAAATTCGACATTGGTGGACCTATAGTGAGAAAGAATTAGTTTGGTGTGAATTAAAAGCCTAGATACTTTCTGGTTTAAAAAAATCCATTAGAGTAAAGGGAAAAAGGAAAACAAGTAGAGCAAGTGGAAAAGTGGCCAAAAAATATTGGTAGGGGAGATTTTTTCTCATATAAATCAGTAGTACAGTGGCTGGTGGGGTAGCCACACGGTTTGAGATAAAGCGGTGTGTGACTGTGTGTAACGGCAGAGCCTAGCTATGATTACACGCGTAGAAATCAAATATCCACTTTTTCACTAAATTTTTAGAAATTAATTTAACTTTACATTAAAAATTATCAACTGGGTTATCAATATGAATTAACTTAAATTTAATAGAAAACCATTACCACAAAGTTATGGATTAATTTAATTTTAGTTGCACCTATATAACCATGTGTTGAAAATGGTCAAATTTGGCTCAATATACCAATCAATCACCTTTTGAACTCATCGTGCATGTGGGGTTGCAACTGCACTTTCAGCCCAAAATATTTCTTCCAAGTTCTTAATACTACCACTCTTCCTCCCAAAACATTATATATACCACACACATCTCTTGTTTCATGCACAACCCCTTAAACCAATTTCTCCAGAACTTAAAAATATTGTCAAAAGTTTAGACAAATATCACATAAACACACACACTTCCTTGCTCTTTGATTTCCAAACATACCAGCTAAGGGGGGTGTGTGTGTGAAACTCTCAACTTCTCAACTTAGCAACACTTAATTTTAGTTAAACTTTCTCATAAAAGTCACTACCTCTCATAGCAACCCTTGAATCCATTTTTGAAAGACACCCATCCTCCCATATTTTATTTTCTTTTCATGTTGATTGATTGATCATAAACAAAATATAACTCCACTTAATCCTACTCAGCAGTGTGCACAAACTCTGAGATTGCATATTAGAGTTTGAGTCTTCACTCTGAAGCCTAACTTGGGTTTGTGTTTCTCTCTCTCATAGCAAGATGATGGAAAATAGTGGCAAACAGACATTTGAAGTCTCAAATGACACGCTTCAACGAGTAGGTTCCAAGAGCTTTGATGATGATGGCCGTCTCAAAAGAACTGGTAATCATTTAGCCTCCAAAATCCAAGTATTAAAATTTACTACAATTTCAATTCATGTCTAGGAATTATTATTTTACAAATGTTTATTCTCTTTAAAAATACAAAAAAAACATTATTATTTTAAAATAAAATAAACTGAAACAATTGTGTTGGTTAATAATAATAATAATAATAAAAATAATAATAATAATGAGTAATTGGACAAAACTTTCATATAATTTCTTGAGTGATTGACCATTTGGGGTCATTTTTATAAACAAAATATCAATATGGATCTCTTTCAAAATAATTTATCAACATGGATTTGCTTTGACCGGTTAAAATTACACGTATTGATATTTTGTTTATAAAAATGAACTAAAATATTCAATCACTTTGGTGTTTGTTAATTAGAATTGATTGTTTGTTAATTAGAAATGATTTCATTAGAAATTTTTATTGGCTAGGTGAAATTCTAATTTTGGATCCGCAAAAACCACTTAGACACCTAAGAAATTATATATGCAAGTTTTTTTCCTTTAACTATTACTAATTAGTCACTACTAATGCACTCAATTTTGTGTTTCACAAAACAGGAACTATTTGGACTGCAAGTGCCCACATAATAACAGCTGTTATTGGTTCGGGGGTGCTATCTTTGGCTTGGGCTATTGCTCAGCTAGGTTGGATTGCTGGTCCTACTGTGATGATTCTATTCTCTGTTGTGACTTATTATACCTCAACTCTTCTAGCTACTTGTTACCGTTCTGGTGACCAACTCAGTGGCAAGAGAAACTACACTTACACACAAGCTGTTAGATCCTACCTTGGTATGCATGCTACTACCTAACTCAATTAAACAAAACCAAAGTGTTTTCATCAAGAAAAGACTTTTGGGTGGTGGTGTTCTTTTTCTTAAAAAAAATAATTAAATTCAAACTTTGGGTTTTGCAGGCGGTTTTTCGGTCAAGTTTTGTGGGTGGGTTCAGTATGCCAACCTTTTTGGAGTGGCAATTGGGTACACCATAGCAGCTTCCATAAGTATGATGTGAGTTTTATAAGATGCAATTGTTGCTGTTTTTGTTGTGTGTATGATGTGTACGAAAATGTGCTAATTGGGTGTTTTGGTTTGTTGATCAAACAGGGCAATCAAAAGATCTAATTGTTATCATAGTAGCGGGGGGAAAAACCCATGCAAAATGAACAGCAATTGGTACATGATTTCATATGGTGTTTCGGAAATTATCTTCTCCCAAATTCCAGATTTCCATGAGTTGTGGTGGCTCTCTATTGTAGCTGCTATCATGTCCTTCACATACTCATTCATTGGACTTGGCCTTGGTATTGGTAAAGTTATAGGTATGACTCTATTCATGTAAGCTTATTGTTACTATCAATTAAGTATAATAGTAAACTAGGTAGAAATTTGACTTGAATTGCACATGTAACAGGAAACGGAAGAATTAAAGGAAGCCTAACAGGTGTAACTATTGGGACTGTGACAGAATCCCAAAAAATTTGGAGGTCTTTCCAAGCGCTTGGAAACATAGCCTTTGCCTACTCCTACTCAATGATCCTTATTGAAATTCAGGTACAATTAATGTTTATACAATTTTTAGGTATTGTTTGTACTGTTATCCAATCAAAATTGAAGTATCACATCACTAATTCTCATAATCTTTTACTGCAAACCTTTACTGTTTTGGTGAAACTATAATTCTAATGAGTTGAATGTTTATGCAGTGGAAAACAGTTTTACATTATCATCCAATTACAAATTATCGTTTGAATTATTTTAAGATAATTATTTTAAAAGTCAACAAATTTACCATACATAGGATGTAATCTATAAAACTTTTTATACTATTAGTGTATAATTAATTGTTTTTCTCAAATTCTAATTGAAAAACAACAAAGACAACAAATTGAAGTATAAATTAAAATGGTGGTTGTTATGGAACAGGACACAATCAAATCCCCTCCAGCAGAGTCAGAGACAATGTCCAAGGCTACTTTAATAAGTGTTTTGGTCACAACCGTTTTCTATATGCTATGTGGTTGCTTTGGCTATGCTTCTTTTGGAGATGCAAGTCCGGGAAACCTTCTCACAGGCTTTGGCTTCTATAACCCATTTTGGCTCATTGACATAGCCAATGTTGGCATTGTTGTCCACCTTGTTGGTGCATACCAAGTTTACTGCCAACCCCTCTTCTCATTCGTCGAATCAAATGCGGCAGAAAGGTTCCCTAATAGTGATTTTATGAACAGAGAGTTTGAAGTACCAATCCCTGGTTGCAAACCCTACAAGCTCAACCTCTTCAGGTTGGTTTGGAGGACACTTTTTGTGATTATGTCAACTTTGATAGCCATGCTCCTACCATTCTTCAATGACATTGTAGGGCTTATTGGAGCCATTGGATTTTGGCCCCTCACTGTGTATTTACCAGTGGAGATGTATATAACTCAAACTAAGATACCAAAGTGGGGCATAAAATGGATAGGCCTACAAATGCTTAGTGCTGCATGCTTTGTAGTTACTATTTTAGCTGCAACAGGTTCCATTGCTGGGGTTATTGATGATCTTAAAGTTTACAAGCCATTCGTTACCAGCTACTAATTGAATAGGATAATTACTTAGTAATCATGATCACCATTGTCAGAGATTTCATTAGCAACAAGAAAAAAGGAAGGTAAATTGTTGCAAATTGAAATCAATAGGAAGGTGGTCTTAGTTGTTTATTGCTTAGTAACCTTGTATCTTCTGTATCTTTGTTTGTTTTTTTTTTTTTTTTTTTTTTTTTTTTTTTTTTTTTTTTTTTTTTTTTTTTTTTTTTTTTTTTTTTTTTTTTTTTTTTTTTTTTTTTTTTTTTTTTTTTTTTGTGTTCTCTTGCTTTGTAACTTGCTCTGTATCCCTAATTTCAATGAGGAACGGAGGAAATGAAGCAGAGGCTTTCAAATTATCTAAGCTATTCTCTCTCTGAGTCAAGCCACTTGCATAAAAATTAGTCTTAACTCTAGCTAGGTCCACTTACATTCAGTCACAAAAAAGTTAGTCAAAATAATTTTCAAATTTAGTGCAAAGTATATCAACACAGTATTAATTAGCATTAGTTATTCATTTATTTGTTACACTGAATTAAATTATTTTCTAATCATTTATTTTTTAAGGATTAAAATATAGTAGTTGTAGTATATGAAATAAGATATTTTTTGAATTAAATTTTATGAAAGGTAAGTCTGTAATTTCAAATTCAAAAGGATTTAAATTGTGGATAGTTATACATTTTTCCTTGTTAGGCTGAAAAACAGCCAGTAACAATTTGATACGCTAGTATAGTCATTGATATTTGATGTTTCGTTTGTTAGTGCTGTTGGTGCCTTTTCAAGCAACCTAAAGATAATTCTATGAAAATGATTTGATATTCCATCGATTAGTGTGACGACAACGAGGAAATAATCAGAAATTCTAGAACCTAATTCTACGAGCATAATTTAGTTCTTTTATTGTTTTTAACATTTTAACATAAGAGAATGTCACGAGTCACAAGCCTTGACAATAGATTATAATAATAACAACATAAATATTAATAAGTATCCTAATTATATTAGTTAAAGAATTTTAAGTAAAATATTTTTATTAATAGGCAAAAATTACGTTATTTATGATATTCTTCTGTTCTATCATGATTTAAATAATATTTTTATTTTATTTTTTAACCAACATCATAATAACATTCGCTAATTAGGAAGAATCTAATATCAATATTGAACTCCAAACCCTTTTAATAAGTTAATGTAGTAATTTTATGTCACTAGTTGAGTGTACTCCTCATGAGGAGCACAATTCAATCCTTATTTGATGTTTCCTCTCAAAAGTCCCATGTAACTAATTTGCCTCCATTAAGAGTCTCTAGATTACATAAGATAAATAATATTAATTGAATTAGTCATATATAATATAATAGATATTATCTTACAGGAATTTATATTATAATTTTATATAATTAATTAGGATAAAATATTAAATTATACTTCTTGACTTGCTAAAGGAATCACGAAATATAATTAAATAATTTTATCATGATTTTTATATGAATTAAAATTTTAGCCCACAGGTAAATTTTATATCGTTGATTCATAATTTTGAGCATGACTTATATTGGTAAATCATGATATATTATTATTTTTATTTTGTCTAAAATTTTTATGATAAACATATATATTGAATAATTTGCAGCTATACAACCTATTAATACAATTGATGTCCCGGAATTGAAAGGGGATAATTACCCTATCTAGAAGGAAAGGATTCTGCTAACGTTAGGGTATATGGATATAGATTATGTTATCAGGAAAGATGAACCACCGACTATTACGGAGAAGAGGTGGATATGTATGACAAATGGGAAAGATCCAACCGACTTTGTGTGACGTTCATTAAGACAAAGATATTAGCTGATATTAGGGGTTCAATTAAACAGTATAATAATATGAGAGTACTCATGAAGTTCATTGATGAACAATTTAAGACTTCAAGGAAGGCTAACATTAACATACATCGAGATGCATAGTGTAATTTTTGTAGGTAATTGAACAGACATGCATAGCCAAAATTTTGTCAGACAAATCCACCTCTTCTTATTCACTGTTCTCCGTAATAATCGGTGGTTCATCTTTCCTGATAACATAATCTATATTCATATACCCTAACGTTAGCAGAATCCTTTCCTTCCAGATAGGGTAATTATCCCCTTTCAATTCTGGGACATCAATTGTATTAATAGGTTGTATTATTGATTCAAGAGGAGTCATGAGAAGATGGACAAGGAATCAAGCTTTGGAGTTTTGTGCTTTCAACATGCCTCATTTCAAAAGTGTCATGGAAGCTTGAAGATCAATTTGATTCTTGTAAAAGGAAAGAAGTGGTATCTGATAATCCAGTGTGCATATCATGCATATCATTCAGGATTGTTAAATTGAAGGCCTAAACAAAAAGCAATTAATAATTGAGGCAAATTAAAAAATCAAGTTTTTGGAAAAATGAAGTTTTCCTGTTTTAATCGATTACAGATATGTTGGCATCGATCATTTTGTTCTTCGTGCCTTCTGGAAAACAAATAAAGAACAATGTAACGAATTAATCGATTACCTAGGCTAAATTTGAAATCATATACCTTCTATCTTAATCGATTACAGAAGTTCGTAATCGATTACATATCATGCCTATGACTAACATGATTTGCTGATTTAATCGATTACATATCGGTTTAATCGATTACATAGTGCATTTGAAAATATTGGTCTCTCTGTCTTAATCGATTACCAAACTCAGTAATCGATTACTCAATGTATTTGGAAAATCAGGAGTTCCTGTTTTAATCGATTACGTGATGGGATAATCGATTATAATGTTCATAGCTTAAAACCCAGAACATATCAGAAACACTTTAATCGATTACATTCTTGAATTAATCGATTACATATGCTAAATAATCGATTACAGGAACGTGTTTAATCGATTATTTTCAGATAGAAAACTGTTATAAATAGAACCCATTGCTTTAAGAATCTAATAGTGTTTTAGATTTCTGAACTTTATCTAGGATTGATAAAGAGACGCTTGTAATATCTTGTAAGATCATTAATTTGCAATAGTGGAACTCCATTCTAGTGTTGAGTGGAAGAACTGGATGTAGCTTCATAGTGTTTGAAGTGAACCAGTATAAAAATTGTGGCTGATCTTTATTTTAATCTCTTCATCTTTTTATTGCTTTGGTTTGTGAATCAAATTATTTGCACAGAAAAATTTCAGTTGTCTATTGATTTTCTTGACAGAGGAATTTGATTGAATATAAGATTCTTGGTTTCAAAACAATTTTTAAAGTGATAAAGATCCTGTGGAAACTCTGATTGTAAAATTTTTAATTACCAAGATATAACCAATTCACCCCCCCTCTTGGTTGTATTGAAGTATTCCTATTCTTTTTCATGTATAACTGCAAAATTATTCAACATATATGTTTATCATAAAAATTTTAGACAAAATAAAAATAATAATGTATCATGATTTACCAATATAAGTCATGCTCAAAATTATGAATCAACGATATAAAATTTGCCTGTGGGCTAAAATTTTAATTCATATAAAAATCATGATAAAATTATTTAGTTATATTTCCTGATTCCTCTAGCAAGTCAAGAAATATAATTTAATATTTTATCCTAATTAATCATATAAAACTATAATATAAATTCCTATAAGATAATATCTATTATATTATATATGACTAATTCAATTAATATTATTTACCTTATGTGATCTAGATGCTCTTAATATATAATTTAAATAATTAAAGTTGTTGTAGCTGGACTTTAATCAATTAAATTATAAAGATGACAAAATACTCTCGTATTTCCAAATTTTTTATTACAATTAATCATAAACAATAAAATTAAATAATCAATCATTCAGATTAATCAACTCAATATTAATTAATTCTTAATAAGAGCCAAATATTTGCATAACATCCTCAGTAATGCAAATAAATTGAAATAACATTGCATATAGTTATTCAATAAGCTCATTAATATTAATGTGAATAAATTATTTAACATAATATGGTATGCTTAAACAAATATAAAAAATAAACATACAATTTAAATAAATAAATAAATAATTTAAACATATAAGTCATAATTCCAGCAATTTATTGCATAAATAAATAAATTATGAACAACATAAATTAATAAACTCTCAAGTAAACATAAATGCACAAGCATATTACATGCAAAAAAAAAACAATTAAATATTAGATAAGTTGCACTAGCCAAGCGGTCCATGCGAATTTTTTCAAAATGGTTGGATGTGGGTTCGAAAAAGAGTGTCATGAATCACCGTTTCCAAAAAGAAAGATGTCAAATAAAAGCAAGGCACATGCGAAAATAAGGCTTTGGTACCAAATGTGAGACATTTATTTTGGTCTAAATATGTTAACAATCATAAACAACACGTTCAAATCAATCAACGAAAGCGAAAAAAGAAAAATAAATTTCAGAGGTACCTACCTCCAACCATTACTCTAGAACCTTCCTTAAACTTTCATATCGAGTTTCGGCTTTCTAGTCCCGATGGTGTGTTTTCTGAATAGAGGAGTAGGCTTGGTGATCTAAAACAGAGAGTGTCCAGTTCTATTTATAGAAGGTCCATCACATAACTCAACCATGAATAGGATAAGATAATGGGTCAGTGGGTGAACAACATCTAAATATTTCTATTTTTGTGGAAACTGCTCTGTTCCTATCTATACAAAAAGGTACGAAGACTGAATCTATATATGTGTACGGTACGTAAGTTGCTGGCCAGCGGCTGCTCAACTGTTCTAGTGCAATACAGTGGTGGTTGGTTCCGATTCGACAAGGGTAGAATGCCTGGTCGAAGGTCCAGTACAGTAGGTAGTAGGCATGTTCGTTTTGGCTCCCGAGCGAAAATAGAAAACCAAATGAACGCTGGAAATCCAACAGAGCACCAAAGAAAGTGCAAAATGCATGCGGACAAAACGGGAATTCATATATACTAGACCATCCACTACACACCACTGAACCGTTTCCAAAATATATGATCATAGAAAGTCGAAACTAGAAATTTGAAATGATGGAGCTAGGGTATTGCTGATGGGTAACAAGTTATATATAGCTTGAGAAATGTACGACTAATATCAATAGTCGGTGGTTCATCTTTCCTGATAGCATAATCTATATCCATATACACTAACGTCAGCATAATCCTTCCAGATAGGGTAATTATCCCCTTTCAATTTCAGGACATCAATTGTATTAATAGGTTGTATAGCTACAAAATTATTCAACATATATGCTTATCATAAAAATTTGAGACAAAATAAAAATAATAATGTGTCCTGATTTACCAATGTAAGTCATGCTCAAAAATATGAATTCAGCGACATAAAATTTGCCTGTGTACTAAAATTTTAATTCAATTAAATTCATATAAAAATCATGATAAAACTATTTAGTTATGTTTCCTGAGGGCAAGTCAATAAATATAATTTAATATTTTATCCTAATTAACTTATAAAACTATAATAGAAATTTTTGTGGGATAATATCTATTATACTATATATGACTAATTACAAGTAATATTATTTATCTTATGTGATCTAGAGGTTCTTAACATATAATTTAAATAATTAAAGTTGTCATAGCTAGGATTTAATCAATGAAATTATAAAAACAAATATTCTCTTATTTCCAAAATTAAATTTATTGCAATTAATCATAAACAATAAAATTAAATAATCAATCATTCAGATTAATCAACTTAATATTAATTAATTCTTAATAAGAGACAAATATCTGCATAACATCCTTAATGCAAATAAATTGAAATAATATTGCATATAGTTATTCAATAAACTTATTAATATTAATGTGAATAAATGATTTAACATAATATTGTATGCTTAAACGAATACCATAAATAAACATACAATTAAAATAAATAAATAATTGAAACACATAAGTCATACTTCCAGCAATTTGTTGCATAAATAAAAAAATTATGAGCAACATAAATTAATAACTCTCAAGTAAATAGAAACGGACAAGCATATAACATGCAAAAGAAAGAAAGACTAAATATTAGATAAGTTGCACTAGCCAAGCGATCCATGCGAATTTTCCCAAAATGGTTGGATGTGGGTTTGAGACCAGATGGTGCATAAAGTTTGCTTTTTTTTTTTTTTTAACTTTTCATCTTCAACCTTGAGTCGGGTCACTTTGACACGGTTGCGACCCGCAAACCCAAATCCCAAAAACTCGATATTTCTGGTCATTTTAAACATCAAAATTCATGTTTTTAATTTGCATAAAGCTTGGTAACTTAATTTCTATATGATTTCAGGTCTCTTTAATAATTAAAATGTTCGAAAAAAAGTGTCATAAATCAACGTTTCAAAAAAGAAAGATGTCAAATAAAAACAAGGCAGAGACGAAAATAATAATGTGAGACATTTATTTTGGTCTAAACATGTTAACAACCATAAATAACACGTTCAAATCAAACAGCGGAAGCGGAAAAAGAAAAATAAATTTTAGAAGTACATACCTCCAACCATTACTCTTGAACCGTCCTTAAACCTTCAAAGTTTTAGTTTTCAAGTCCCGATGGTGTGTTTTTTGAATAGAAGAGTAGACTTAATGATCTAAAACATAGAATGTTCAGTTCTATTTATAAAGTTTTGTCCATCACATAGTTCAACCTTATATGAGAGATAAGATAATGGGTAAGTGGGTGAATATGACCAATAAATGAATCATATATAAAAACAATTTTCTTGAAGATAAAAATTGAATATCTAAATATTCCTATTTTTAAGAAAACTGCAATATTCCTATCTATACTCTATATGGAAACAGAAAACCAAACGAACGCTGGAAATCCAATAGAGCATACACCAAAGAAAGTGCAAAATGCATGCGGACAAAACGAGAATTCATATATACTAGACCATCCACTATACACCACTGAACCGTTTCCAAAATATATGATCATAGAAAGTCGAAACTAGAAATTTGAAATGATGGAGCTAGGGTATTGCTGATGGGTAATAAGTTACATATATCTTGAGAAATGTACGGCCTAATATCAATATATGTGCATTGTATGATTAGTAACTTTTCTCACGCAAGACACTAACATGCCTAATGAAAAATAAGTAATGGAGAGCCTGAGTGATGTTTGCATCATTTGAGCGTCAAGTTTGAACCATTTCTTTATTAAACTCCTTCCACCACATGTTTATATTTTTTTATAACACGTGAGATGTAGTATTGACGGAGGCTAGGGTACGAAAGGTAAACTCCTTCGTAAGTTACGCAGTGCACTTCTGCCCTTTGGATCGAAATTATGAAGCAGATTTTGGTTTTGGAAACCGTCTCAGAAATTGTGCAGCCATTAATTATTTTTCCATTTTCCATTTTCAAAGTTAAATGGCTTTAGTGGATTGACATTTTTACCCCTACACGTTGGGAAATGTGTACCATTAAATGGTTGGGATTGATTTACAGTTTGAATGCTTCGTTCAAGGTAAATTATGTTTTGTTGGTAAGCAATAATGTTGAATACTAATAAATACAGTACAATGACTTTAATTAAATAAATACTGCATTTTTTATTTTTTTATACCAAATATTTCTTAGTGTCTTAAATATAGTGGTTAAAAAATTTAAAATAAAAATATTTTTATTAGAAGATAAAAAATTATACTGATTTTTATAAAAAATTTCAACATCGGTTTTTTGTTATGAAGCACAACATCGTTTTTTTGTAAAAACCGATGTTAAATATACATAACATCGGTTTTTACAAAAAAAATCGATGTTAAATTTATATATCAACATCGGTTTTCTTAAAAACTGATGTATCTTTCTACATCGGTTCTGTAAAAAACCGATGTGAAAAATACACATACTACATCGGTTATTCATAAAAACCGATGTTGTATAGTCCCTTCTATATCGTTTATTACATAACCAATTTAGAATATCATTTTTATAAAAAAAAATGACCTATTCTCTTTATTTCTATTCTTGTAATTTTAAAAGACACATTAAAAAGCTTAAACAAATAGAGTTCAAGCTTATATGGAATTGGAACAAAATACCATTCACAATAATTAATTACATATTGGATAAAATTGTCAATATTAATTAAAGCAGAAAAGTTACATTAAAAAGCATGGAGATAACAAACATCACATTCAAAGAAAAGCATAAATAATAATAATAATAATAATAATAATAATAATAATAATAATAATAATAATAATAATAATAAGGACCAAACCTTTTTCCCACTTATTAGATAAAAACATGATGGTGAGATTGGACCTATAACCTTCCAATCTTTCCCATCTTTACGGTAAGCTTCATAGAAATGCTCAAGCTCCTCCTTATTCCATTGTGGCCCTATCATGTTAGCCAATTTTCTCTTCTGCAAATCATTGAAATTTGAAAAACAATTATAAGTTAAGAAATAGAATCCATAATGCTTGACCAAGTTAACCAAAATTTTTTCAATTTTTTTAATACCTAACTTTGCATTGACAAAAGGCTAAAAAAATATTATAATGACTTCTTGAAAAGAGCACTCGGGCATATATAATGCAGGTTTTACAGCTACAACTATAGTGCACCAAATTTCAAAACACCACAATTTAAGCTATTAATGCCAAGTGCCAACTTAAAAATATTTATACAAATATATAACGAAAAAATATTTATAAATTAATTAGTATAAAATAATTTAATTCACAAAAGAAAAATATACAAATTTATATTAAAAAGATATTTAAAATCATAAAAACATACATTTAAGTAATTTAAATAAATTAAAATTTCAAAAAGTTAGGAATGATAGATAGTTATATATATACTTGTGTCAACCACTTAAAACATCATGAAGCCAATCACTTACGTCAACCATCAATTTCAAAAAGTTAGGAATGATATATAGTTATATATAGAATGGTTTACACTAAGGAATATTTGGTATAAAAAAACTAGAAAATGCAGTATTTATTTAATTAAAGTCATTGTACTGTATTTATTAGTATTCAACATTATTGCTTACCAACAAAATACAATTTACCTTGAACGAAACATTCAAACTATAAACCAATCCCAATCATTTAATGGTACACAATTCCCAACATGTAGGGGTAAAAATGTCAATCCGCTGAAGCAATTTAACTTTGAAAATGGAAAAACGAAAAAAAAAATAATGACTGCACAATTTCTGAGATGGTTTCCAAAACCAAAATCTACTTTATAATTTCGATCCAACGGTCAGGAGTACACTGCGTAACTTACGAAGGAGTTTACCTTTGGTACCCTAGCCTCCGTCTGAAGTATTACTTGTATTGTTTAGAAGAGATTAAAGCGATTGATTGGCAGTATTATTGGGATTTGGATCCAGTGACTTTGTGAAGGGAAAGTTATGGTGACTTTTTCTCATTTTAGACTATTAGATTAAATCTGATCGACGGTTTAGATTTTGTCATTTTTTAAAAGATATTTTTTAATTTAACAATTAATTTAGCTTTTATGTTTTTTAATACTTTAAAATCATAAAAAATACTATTCACCATGTAGATTAATTAGTACAAAGTTATTTAAAATTGTCATTAGAAAACATTTTTTTATTCGTATCAATCCTATTCTATTAAAGTATAATTAATTATCTATGACGAAAGATATCAAAGAATAATTCAAAATTTTATGGCAGTGCTTAAATTGCCAGAATTTTTCTAGCTAAAAAATTTCTGATAATTTAATAATTGTTAGAAATTGTTTGACAGTCTAAATAATATTCAAAACTACGGGTTAAAATAAAATAATTTTGTACTAGTTAATTTTTGCACTTAACAATATTTTTATGATTTTAAATTATAATAAAATACAAAAATTAAATTAGTAATATCTTTTAAAACAAGTGACATAATTTATATGGACCATCAAATTAATTTAATCCAATGACCTAAAAATAGGAAAGTCACGAGATATTGGTACCAGAAAATCACCTAAATCTTTTAATTTCTTACCTAAATCTCTTAATTTCTTAACTAATATTATAAGGATAATAGCTAGAATGATCCATCCTTATTATATTATATTATATGGTTGGATTAGTGACATAGATTTCGTTATGTTCATATGTTAAAAAATGGTTTATTTAATAAAAAAATTATATTCAATTTTTTTAGTACGCAAATTTTTTTTGAGTCAATAATAGTTATATATTATAAGTGGGATTAATCTAAATTAATGAATTTTGAAAAACTCGTAGTCTCTAACCCATTAAAAAAATACTTATTATTATAATATAGGAAAGGTGTTGTAGGTCGGAAGAGGTGGCCCTTAAATGGTCTCCACGAGATTTATTTTATGTTTTTCTTTTACTGTTTTACTTTCCCCCAAATCTCCGTTAGGGTCTAAAATCTAAATCTAATGAATGATAGTGGGACAGTGGGTTATTGGATGATGGTAAGTAGGAAGCTTCTCATTTCCATTCCAACAATTTGAGTTTTGACTATTTAGTGGGAACCTTGTGACTTCCTTATGAAGTGTTTTTCCATTTATAACTACAAATGATAAATGATACTTTATTTGTAATGGAGTATTATAGAAATTTTGCAAAGACCAAGGAAAACAAAGATGTTGGGTTTCATTTAAAGTAGAACCTACTTCAAATCGAGCGATGATTTTCAGCAAAGACAAGTCAAAAGACGAAATGATTTGGTGCAGTTTTACTGACGGACTTTTCTTTCATTTTTCTATTGCAAATTGTGACTATGCGAATCCTAATTCTTAATTTTTTTGCTGGAATCAAATTAATTATTGCAAATAGATTGCCTGCTCTTTTTTTTATCTCATTAACATAAAATACATAAAATATGATAGTAAAAATGAAAATATTAAAGTGGATGTGTAGTTATATGAAGATTGATAAGATGAGAAATAAAGATATTCGACGAAAGGTAAAAGTAGTACCGGTGAGTGAAAAGATGAGGAAGTATAGATTAAAATGATTTGAACACATAATAAGATTACACATGAATGCTCATGTAAGAGAGTTTGTCACCAAAAGCTTGTTACAAAAAGGAGGTGGGGGTAGACCAATACTTACTTAGGAAAAGGTAATTAAACAAGACTTAATGAAGTGAGATATAGATTGACGAAAATATATCTTAGGACTGAATGGAGAAAAGATATAAGTTTGGTGGAGGCTTATATTTGTTATTATCTATATGTTTCATATTGATCTTTTTTTGTTATTTTTCTCTTCATTTTTTTCTCCTTATTTTACTCTTTTTTATTTTATTTTCTTTTGTCTTTTTTTTTTCAATTTTTTTTATTTATTATTAGAATCATCTATCATTAAATCTAATTAATTTAGGTTAAAAATGTTACTTATAAATATTGATAAAATATAGATAGTTGGCACGCAGCTTTGGCGGGAGAACCCTCTATTAGAACTCACAAGAAAAATTATGTAATCATACATATTCCAAGAAAAATATAAATTATTTTTAGTCAATAATGTCGATTGTGTCACCAACGTTAAACAATATCGACATTAATATATTATGTTTACACTTTTATCTTTTTCAAACTATATTGGTTATAGTCAACGCCACTATTATTAAAAATTAATAAGATCAACATATTATATATATATATATATATATATATATATATATATAGTTGAAGCTAATTTTTTATTTGAGTATAAAAATGAAACACTTCTCCTACTTCTTTCTCATTCATCAATTTCAAAAGTCTCTTCTTCTTCCCTCATTGCCTTCACTCTCAAATATTTTGAATCAAGCTATTTTCTTTCTAAATTTTTCAGTCAAGTCATGAGATAAATCAAGTTTCTCAAATTTTTTTATTTATGCAAACAAATATTAAATTTTAAAGATTGCCATCTTACAATAAAACAGACAAAAATGTTGATATTGTGTTTATATTTGGGAATACAAATGAGTCCAGATGAGTCGAGTCAAGACGAATCGAGTATTAGAAAATTAAGCTTAGCTTGTTAAAAAATTTGACAACTTAAGCTTGACTTATATATTTAAACGAGCTTAATTAGAAGCTTGAACTTAGCTTTTTTTTTTTAAAAAAAAAAACTAAAGCTTGAATTTGACTTGTTTAACTCATTTAAAACTTAATAATTCTCTTTATCCTTATCAACATATGTCTTACAAATGATGGCTTAACAGATGTTGAATATGTGAGTTTTTGATCTTATTTAATGCCATGATATTTGGATCCTTATTGTAGGAAATGTTCTTATTTTTCATAAGATTCATCGATGAGCAAAGAAAGAAAAAGATGTCAACCGATAAAGTTATCTACTACATAAAAAGGTGTGCCAAAAGAAAGTTGCAATGTATGTGACTGCACAAAAGTCACTTGACCTCCGATGCAGGATTTAGAAGCAAACTAAAGAGAATATCGTTTAAAGACAACAATTACTTCTTATTGGAGGTTATAAATAGCTAAAGATTTGAAGTGGTAAAGTTAGAGAACATAACGTGCGAACATAGTTAAACTTTCACACTATAATAACCCTAAGTCATGACGCGAACGGCGCAAGCATCAGAGCGAGTTTGGCGCTCTAATAACCATGGTTGCTGAAAAGAGGTCAAACTTTGGAGTTTTGCTGTGAGCCACGCTGGTAGCGTGGGAAGTGCTCCAGAAAGCTAATTTCCCACGCCTGGAGCGTGGGAAGTGCTCCAGAAAGCTAATTTTCACTGGAGTGCCACGCCTGGAGTGTGGGATGCCACGCCTGGAGCGTGGGCTGCAGGACAGGGCCTATAAAAAGGCCCAAAACACGAAATCTCAGCATTTTCTCTCTTCTTCTTCTTCCTCAGCACCCTAACCTCCATGGGAGAGGCCTCCAAGCTTCCATGACCTTGCTATGTGACCCTAAACACCTCCTAAACCCTTTATATCACCTCAAACACGAGTGAGAGCGAGAATCCTTCCTCCATAACCTTTGAAACCCTAGAGAAACTCATCCTCTGAGAGAGGCTGCAGAGAGCTCGAGTTTGACGAGGAACGGCAGTGGTTCTTCGACACCAAGGCTTGGGAGAGTAGCCCAGAGGCCTTCCTCTTCGTTTCTGAGGTAAGAAACTCGAGTTTCTCCGGTTGATTTTGGATTTGGGGGTTTTGATGAATAGTGACCCATCTGTGATAGAGCTAGAATTAGCTCTGGGTCCAGTTGAGAGAT
>PYAF01003911.1:855229-878582 GCA_007407185.1 Glycine tomentella | reverse complement strand
ACCATGCCCAGAAAACCCTAAATTTTAAATTCTAATCATTTTAGCCAAAAGCACAGTACCAAACACCTAAAGAATTTTCTATCCACCTAAATTTATGTCACTAACAAATTAACATCATCCTAACATTTTTCTAATAAATATATCTTAAAGCCTAAACTAAAACAATTATCAAGTAACCTAACATCTATTGTGCTAAAAATAAGTACATGCATCATTAACAATATAAATAACTAATTAAGAACAACATAACTAAAAGGCAGAGCAGAGCGCTTACTTGTTCGCCAGATTTTTTTTGAACAACTTCGAAATTCAGTAGAGCTTCGCTGCACAGAATATCCACCGAAAACTCTAGAGAGAAGGCAGAGCACTTCGAGAGAGATAGTGGAAAGTGAGGAAATGGTGGGGGGGACCTTATTTATAGAATTGGGGTTGTTATAACATGCCTAATCCAGGCATGTTATAACAAGCCCAATCTAGGCGTGTTGTAACATGCCTAATCCAGGCATGTTACACAGCCACATTTCTGTAAATATTTGTGAAACAGCCCCTTATCGGTAAATATTTTGAAAAAAAACACCATTTAGGTTCTTTTGCCGAACAACGATGCCTACAAGCTACAGGAACTTAATGGTAAAGACATTCCAAGAACTTGGAATGCTACCCATTTGAAGTTCTACTTCAGCTAAGAAGATCAAGGCCGGACGACATACTCTTTTTCCTATTCAAGTCTTTTTTTCCCATTTGGGTTTTTCACTTGAAAGGTTTTACTGAGGCTCGTCCGATGAATAAAGGAGGGACTATGTACATTAAAAGCTACATTAATAAAACATATATCCTTTATCCTATAACTTACATCAATGCTACAAGATTGTGATTGATTTCAAGAACCATAGCCAGATCATTCTTCTAGGTCCAGCTTCGACAAAAACCCAGGATCATGTCCGGGTACTTGCCAAAGTCCAACCTTGACAAACTCGGTAAAAATCCAGGGCAGACGCATCCTGGTACTCTACAAAGGTTCATAATCCCAAACTCTGGTAGGCCGTCAAGGCTCATAAACCCAAGTCTCGGTAGACCTCAAAAGCCCAAGATTCGTCTTGGCTCGAAGACATTTAGGTTGTAAAATCCTAGGTACTCCTAGGTGGACCTAACATGAAGACTATTAGGTTGTAAAATCCTAGGTATTATCCTAGGTGGACCTAATACAAGACCCAAGGTCAATCCTTGGAAGAAGATTCATAATTCCCATTACGGGGTAGATCTTAAAAGGTTTGCATCAAGTTGTTCGCAAGGGCCAGCTTGATCCTCTTCCCCAGGATCCCAAATGAGGAAACCCTAGGAGAGCCACCGACTCCAACTACCGACCATGTCGTAATTCCCATTACGGGGCAGACCTTAAAAGGTTCGTAATTCCCGTTGTGGGGTAGACCTTACCGAAGACCAAAAATTCAAGACCCAAGGTAAATCCTTGGAAGAAGATTCGTAATTCCCATTACGGGGTAGACCTTAAAAGGTTCGTAATCCCACTACGGGGTAGACCTTAAAAGGTTCGTAATTCCCGTTGTGGGGTAGACCTTACTAAAGACCAAAACTACAAGGTTGATGAACCCAAGCTCTAGTAGACCTTCAAGGTTCAGCCTTGGTCGACCTTCACAGGTTCATAAACCCAAGCTCTGGTAGACCGTCAAGGTTCATAAACCCAAGCCTTGGTCGACCTCTAAAAACCCAGGACGGACGCGTCGCTGGTACATCTACAACGACACAGAGAACCCATGATCAGCTCTTCGAACAACCAACCAAGCCTACATCTGGGTAAATCTCTACAAAATCCAGCCTGGACAATTCTATTGGTACCAACACCGACAAAACATGAAGTACAACTATAACTACTCTCAGCATATGTTATCATATTATGTCGTTGCAGGAACAAAAGTTCTCAAGAACATAAAGACCAAGATATATACTTGGCACAAAGACCAGGATCCACCCTAGGTCTCCTAAAATCCAAGAAAACTCTCTTGGTATCAATAGACACTATGGAATAATATGGAGAATCATAGCAGCCAGCAGATGTTGACAAGAATTAACATTGACCCACATAGTTCTCAACAACACGAGGTATTCCGAGCTTTACTTTGATGATTTCAACGCGCACAAATTCTAATGATGTAGGAATACAAGCCATAAAGAAACATCTTTGATATAAATGTCCAAGGTCATCTTGGCATGATAAACCCTAAAAAATATTTTTGGTACTCTAACTCCTATGGGACCTCAACATATAGCACCATAGGATCATTTTATTTTGTAGGAATAATTGTTTAAGGTTCGCCCTCGACATATCAACAACACTTAGGGCATTTGGTGAGAACCTCGACAAAAGAGTCCACCCTCGACAATACAAATTCAAGAAACAATCTTGATGTCCATGGTCAACCTTCGACATTTCCAAAGCCTAAGATATGCTCTTAGCACATACTGGTATCGGGAACCTCAACAAGCAAGACTACAAGCTTAGTCATCGCGAACACAGGAAACTGGCAACAGTTCAAGAATCACGCTTGACATTACAAACCCAAGTTATACTCTTGGCAACTCATTGACTCTTAAGTCTCAAAAGGAAAAATTGGACACTTTCAATCACAGGGCCTCAATGTTTATGAATAAACATGAGTCAAGCAGAGTACGTATTACCAACACAAGCAAAACAATTAGAAGATAAAAGATAGACAAGAGAAGACACACAAGAGTCAAATCAAAAGGAGCATTTTCATTAAATTGTTAAAGCTTTACAAATGTCTTTACGGCTAAAAAGCAAAGACAAAATCAATAGAAGCATAAATAAAAGCATCCTAAACATCAGTTGTGTCACTAGCTGTCTCCTCAGCGGAACCAAGCTCTTCCTCATCAACCAAGGCATCATCCTTCACATCCTTAAAGGGATCAAACTGACCCAAGTCAAGGTCCTTGGCAAAGAGGCCAACTTGGCGTACCGCCTTGAAAAAACCTTTCTCGTGTTGCTCGACTGCTTCTCGCTTGAAAATCTTCAACTCCTCATCAAGTTCTTTGCTGACAGTCATTTCAGCAGAAAGCTCAATTTGAGCTTCCTTCAGCCTTTCCTTTAGGCTTGCCACCTTCTCAGCCAGCTCTATCTCGACAGCAAGTCCATCCTTGGCATCATTTAACTTCACCTCCAACTCGGCCACCTTCTTCGTTAGCTCATCCTTCTCATTCACAGCTTTAGCAATAGCTGACATGCCACAAGCGATCAATTCATCACCATCAAGTCGAGTCCGTAACAACTTGGAAAAAGCTTCACTAGTCTTGGTAGACAATTGATGGTTACACTTAATCATTTCAACTAGTGTCACTACAACCCTGTTCAACCTATTGCACTCCAACTGTAAGGCACCACGAATAACGTCCTTCAGCTTGTTGTGTTCCTGTTCCAAGGAAGCAGTCTTGCTCATAGCCTCTTGATGCACTTGTCGATGCTCTTTTATGATGGCAAGGCCCCTATGCAGAAAAAGTTCAGCAACATCAAGTGAATGATGGGTGCCTACCGACCTAATCAAGTTCTTGTCAAAGGGGGTCGGTAGCCCTCGATCAAGCCTGTGCTCGACACTCCACAAAGATTCAACCTCTCTTGGAGCACTCAAAAACTCTAGGGGAGTGATAGAATGAGCAATAGGTGGCAGCATTGCAGACGAAGGAGGTGAGGAAGGAGAAGCAGTAGCAAAAGCAGGAGAAGCTGGTCGAGAAGTGGGCGGAGTAAGAGCAGCAGCAACATGAGGAGCAGTAGGAGAAGCAGTGACAGCAACAGGCGCCGGAGCCCGAGCAGGTATTGGAGCCCGAACAGGTGTCGAAGCCCGGACAGGTGCCGGAGCCCAAACAGGTGTATAAGCCCGAACAGAAGGAAGAGAAGTAGGCAGAAGCCTAGCAGCCTCCCTCATGGCATGCAAGCTATGAGGAGCATAAGCTACCTGAGACTTCTTACGCCCAGATGTCCCAACACCCTCATCTCTTTTCCTCTTTGGAAACTCAAAAGGAGAGGGGCTTGGGAAAGTAGCAGCAACTTCAGTAGGATCAACCCGGACAATGGGTCGACCCCTTTCTTCAACTAGGGGGAATAGGGTTCGGCACAACATCGCCACCCACATTCTTCACTAATGGCCTACACTGGAAGTCGCCCATAATAGCTACAAAAACACAAAAATATGCAAGTGTCAGGGTTTATGCATCAGAAAACAAAGAGGGAATAAAGAAAATTACCATCAAGTGCGGCGGCAGGGTCATCAGCTAAAGAAAGCGACAAAATGGTACGAGCATCCAAGGAGCTTGGCAATAGCTCCAGAATTGCCCTGTCCAACCTCTCTACTAAGGCCAAAAGATCCTCATCAAATAAGCGAAACCTGGTAGGGGCAGATTGCCAATAAAAGGAGAAACGAACATCCCCACTTTTATTATGCATCAAAGGCACACCATCTGCCACCTTGCCACTCTCACGAATTTTAAAGAAACGATCTTTAAAACGACGAAAAACATTAGTGTCTACCTCAAACACTTTCTTGGAAACACTATGTAAGGAGACCCAACCAACTTTTCCAGACAACTTAGTCTGGAAATAAAACAGGAAGACTTGAACACTCAGGCGAATGTTCAAGTGAGAACAGAAGACTTCAAAAGCCAACACCACTACCTAGCTATTGGGCTAGAGTTGGGAAGGAGCAACGATTAGGAAATCCAGCAAAGTACACTGGAAACAGGAAAAGGGAAGCAGAAGCCCCAAAACCTCAAAAAGATAGTGGTACATAAAAAAGAACGGTGAAGCTCTTGGTGCCACCCTCATAAAGGGAAATTTGTATTCCCCACAAGCCTCGACAATCAGCTTGTGGGAATCCTCAGGGGTTGTCAGACGAATTTGCTGGCACATGACATTGACGCTGGTAGGAGTGGTAAGAGAAGACTTATATTTAAAAACATCTTCCCTCACCCACTCTAAACCAGCCACCACCGGAGTAGGAATTGGCGATCCTCGTACTACGGCTATGACGCCCATGAGGAAAAGCTTTGGCACTCCTCATATCGATAGGCTCTACTCTTTCAGAAGCAGAAGTATGAGGGAGAATGATAAGCAACAGAGGCTCGTTAACCCTAGGGGTAGCAGAAGCCCTCACCTGCCAAACAGGACAAGAAGTTCCTTTGCCAACTTGGTGGGAACGGGTTCTCCTCCTAGAAGAAAAGGACCCTTCAGAAGCATCTCCATGAGCATCCTCCTCAGAGGAGTCTGATATCACATTATCGAGACGCATCAAAACAATTTAACTAAGCTAATTCTGTAGCATCGGGTTAACCTAGGTCGACTCAGAGACATGATCAATATGGTTCTAACTTCAAATCATTGGTAATAATAAGGGGGGATTTTGTCGAACAGTTGGTATGCGCAAAGTAAAACATGCAAGAACACAAACTAAAATTAAAGAACAATGCAGAAATTAACAATATTATCAAGGAGTAAAGTAAAACAGATTAGAAAGCATCAATCCAATTCACCAACCCAAGCTATTCAAATCATCATCATTCTCATAAGTTGATTCTATCATGAACATTCATTCAATCTCAATAGAAGTAGTTCAATAGATTCTACTCCTAAATTAATTGAAACCACAACCCTAACTGAAATATCATTCAATTAATCTTGTGATTATCATTCGAAATTAGGACATGAATCCATAATCCTAACTCGCTTTCAATCCTAAATGCATTCATAATCATGAAAACATAGTAGAAATTGAAGAAGAAGGTGAATATTCAAATAGAATTCGAAATACCGAACCAGAACTCTAATTCTTCTCTTGCTTGAGTTTGATCCTTGGATTGATTGATGATTTAGCCTTCCATGATCATCACCAAGGAAAGCCCCATGAAGTGAGTGCAAGAAAATGGAAGAATAGCAAAATGGAAATGAAGAAGATGAAGAAAAATGAAGAACAAATGAGAAAAAATGAAGAACAAGCTTTTGATTCTAAAAACTAAAGAAAAGAAATATAAAACTTGTTTATTGAATTGTAAAGTGCTGTCCAAGTTTCACTAAAATCACTAATATATATAGTGACTAAGTTCTGAAAATAGAATGGGCCATAAACAAACCCAACAATCTAATTATTTACTATTTACACCAACAAAATTAAAACTCGCAGCCCAAATTACAAGTGCAGAGGTTCCGATTTCGAAGCTTAAAATGACCCTCCAAATAACAGAATTGGCCTCGGGCTATTGCTAGCAAACTTGTAGATCTTTTCGTTATATTTCCAGGGACTCATAGAATGCTGCATTCGGAGATCGGTAGCACTCTATAGGCCCTGCACAAGCCAGATACGTTAAGTGAGCAAAAATCCGAAAATACGCTACAATTAGCAATTAAACCCACTTACTTGCCTAAGACAAAACTGAATTAGAATGGGAAAATAAAAGTCCAAGAGAGGCCAAATAGGCTAAGAATGATAGACAAAAATTTAACTAAAAGCACTCTATCAGAGTCACCAATAGAGATCACATCGCGCAAACGCGCTGCTCAATAGAGCCTCCAGAATCGCTACCCCCCATATCCAAAGCAGAATAAAAAATGGGTGACTCAGACATTTTCAGAAGAAGGCTCGAGAAGAAGAATGAAGAAGAAGATTCAAGAAAGCAAGGACACAGGTGAAGTGGAAATGGCAAAATCCCATCTATTTAAGGGGGAAGAAGGCTCAACAGTTATTGGCGGGATTCTGAAACGTCCCCTAGAAGCCCGTGTCGTGATTAACCACACTTACCCACTACCGCATGATCTCCAAAAACGTTGCCACTCCTCAAGTGACACGTGGGCACGAGTAATGGTGCGTGGGCGACACACAACTGCCAGCATTAATGAGGGCACAAACCTCGTTTCCAAAAATCACATCAAACAGTCACAGTTTGACAGAAATTCATCATCATCGACACCTCACTTACCTGCCAAAGTTTAGACTTATCCAATAAAGTCAAAAAGTCTACATTGAAAAATCCAACATTCACAACCTGGACAACCCTGTCCAGATTCAGGTTCATAAATCCAAACTAAATTTAAAGTTTTGGTTGACCTACTGAAGTTGTCTACCTCGACACACCCTCTCCATACTCGGGGGCTAACAATACTCCTTATACTACTATGACATCGAACATTATGCATTAATGCTCTTTCACCCTCTTTCGCCCATAAATTGGCTAAGAGGCTAGGGGGCTTATGTACAGTCCAAAATAGTAAAATGACACGTGGTCATCTCATAAAGGTCATCGTACACGTGGACACCCTCCACGTCAGCACTGCTACATTAATAGGTACTTATTCAGCCTCCAAATGTCAACCCGAACACACATGTCTAGGTTCCATGCCAACATCACTACAAGAGCACGAACGTCAACCTTCTACAAGAACACAAACACCAGCGATATTATCTCCTCACTAACAACATATCTACTATGCCCAAATATTTAAAAAGGTGTAACCACCTTGTCATCCCAACAAGTTATCTACTAGTTGTTTCTTATCTACAAGTAACAATATATAAATAAGGTACACATTATCTCCTATTTAAATTAGATAATTGTCTACTATTATCTGTTATTATCTTATCAACAGATTATCAACGACCCAAGGCCCATACTCCACACTATAAATACAGTCTTACAGGTTCTCTCTAGCAGACTAAGTACTCATCTGGTATTCACACTGAATACACTAATTTCAGACTTACTTATAATACTTGAATGCATTACTCAAGTTACTCATTCTCTACATCTTATACTGGGTTCTCACACTCAGTTATTCTTTAACAATTGATGTACTTACTTGAGCGTCAGAGTGTTTTTCCTTTGTTTTGCAGGTTCCTCCTCTAAGAAAAGTCTACTCACTTCTCGACACTACAGAATTTGGAGTCCATTCAGGCCACGCTAGCCCATACGTGAAATTTCCAGATTTTGGTAAGAACAGAGATTTTCAAGATGATTTCTTCAAGCGATTGGTTATCGACCTTCATAATGAGAAAAAATATTATTAAAAATAAATATATTACTTTTAAGTTTTAATATATATATATATATATATTAAACAGGCCAACCATGTTTTTTTTATAGTTTAAGATTGACCTTTTAAATAAATTTTTCAAAAAGATTGAGTCTGATCTTTATAATAAATAAGTTAGTCTAAGCCAAAGATCTTTGATAAACAACCTAACCTATTTTCAACCCTAATAAAGATTATCATTGACATTTAAACCCTCACGAAGCAAGGGCCACTTCATATCATCAATATTATAATTTTGAGCAATGTTTTTAAACCTGTCAAGTGTCAACATTAAAGCTAAAATGTTTTCTAAAACGTAAAAAATCTGTCCATGTTTTTTATGTGTTAATGTGTTATAGAGTGGTTGAGATTTAGGCAACAGATAGTAGGAAAAAGAGCATGATTGGTAGCATGAGCGAGAAAAAATTATGTGTAGAGGCTAAAGGTAGTGGAAGTGAAAGGGAAACAAAGGGAAGAGCATAAGCCATTGTAACAACAAAATGGTTTATTTTCATGTGAAAGTCTCAAATTAACGTTTTTCACTATTAAAATATTAAAAGATGGTTAGTAAAATAAAAATTCAATAATTAAGATATTTTTTTTAGGATTGAAGAAAACAAAAATGTTTGATGTAATAAAAGCATATTAACGCATCATCATTGTAATTTACCCTACATGTTATGGATCTTTTACGTCACCACTAGATATGATTGGTTACTAAGAGCATTTTTTATGATAGATCTCAAATTAGGATCTTAGATTATTTTTTATAGAAGTCATAATGTCATGTAGGATTGAAGATCTCTCAAGATTTCTTCCATTTTTTTCTTTAGTGGTAGATCTCATTTTGAGATCTTAAGGAGAGAGAAGAAAAAAATTATTATTTTTTAATAATGTGCATATCTTAAGGATTCTTCTACAATAACTCATTCTTCATGTTGGAGATCTCTTCACATATTTTATTGGGAGATCTAATGAAGATCAGATCTTGAACTCAAGATTCTTACTCAAGATCTTATACTAAAGATGCTCTAATGATGTAGGCATGCATGGGGTGACTTATAAGGCAAAATATCTTGCCACAAATGCGGAAACATGTGTGCTATTTACATGGTTGAAGAATAGATATTTTCTATGCAACGAGAGCTTATTTGAGCATAAAAGTAAGATTTAAAATTTTAGTTATGGCAATTTAGCAATTTTTTGTTTTTCATTCTTGTAAAATAATAATTTTATTCTTTACAAATTACATTTATTTTATTTTTTATCTTTAAAACAGTTTAGATAATATTTTATAATATTTAAAGCATTATCTAAATCATTTTAAGACGAAAAATAAAATAAACATAACTTACAAGAATTAAAAATTACAAAAACAAAAAAATACTAAATATATATATATATTGAATGTAGAGTATCACCAAAATTACAAAATTGGATATTATATATCATTGATATTTGACAAAAAAAATAGGGACAAAATGGTAGTTGGACATCTCCTCTATTTTTTAGTCGATGAAAAATTTTAAATTCGCTAATTGCACCCCATTTAATACCACTCCAATATTCTCAAATTAAAACTTTCTAATTGCACACCTTTTTTACAAGTGTACTCCAATATTTCCAAATTAAAACTTACTAATTACACCATTTTTGGATAAGTAAATTAATATTTTCTTATAAATCTTAAATACTCATTATGTCATTTCTTTCATCCCTCTCACACGTTATCTCTTTAACACGTTGTCCGTGGTATTACCTGTATATGCAATGTATCATACTAGCCAATTACAAAAATACAAAATCCAATATTATTTTAATTTTTCCTTTCGAAAAGAATCTAAATCATTGGTGATATAGTAATTCCTCTCTTATTTACTTAACAACTGTCTAGAAAGTGTTGTGATTTCCTTTCATTTTATGTTATGATTTTCACAATTTCTTACTTTGGGTCCTTCATATTTCTCAATATTGTTGGTTCTCATCTCAATTGACTTAATCTAATTATTGACAGGTTTGCACAGGCGTAACAAGAGATATAGTCTTAAGTGGATCCATTGTTTAAGGCCTGATTTCAGGTGTATTATCACAAGAAGAAGAAATTATTATTGAACTCCACTTCTTTCTTTCTCTTATTAAATTACTTGACAATTGTCTAGAGTGCAGTTGTCTCCTTTCATTTTATGTTATGATTTCCACAATTTTCTCCTTTGGGCCCTTCATATTTCTCAATGTTGTTAGTTCTCACCTCAATTGGCTGGGTCTAATTATCGACAGGTTTGCACAAACGTGACAAAAGATAAAACCTTAAGTGGATCAATTGCTTATGGCCTGATTTCAACAAATGTATATTATCACAAGAAGAAAAAATTATTATTGAACTTCACTTCTTTCTTTCTCTTATTTTTGTTGCATATCCATTTTGTCATTAATAAACTATGCTAGATCGTACAATTTTTTAAATATCTTCTGAGTCTAGATGATATGTTGTCTTAATTACCTTTGTAAGAGTTATGTGTATTCAAATATCTTCCTTATCATCTTCTCTCTTTTCTCAATTCTAAAACCTTCTTCTTCTCTGATGTTCTCTGTCTTCTCACCATTTTTCTCTCTTCTCTTACCTTCTTCATTCACTCAATTAATTTTCTCTCTCTTCTAAAAATAAACTAGTGAAATATCTTTTTATTTCTCCGCTAACCATTTAACATTGCAACCCTCATTGAAGACACCTTTGCCAGCCACAGTAACTACAACTTCATAATTTTTTCATGATTTGTAGTGATCTGTAGCAACAAAGGTGAACAATTTTCTTAGTTTCGATTTTCTTGGTTGATTTTGTTTTGACCTAATTACTTTCTTTGTTTTTTCTCCTTCATCAAAATTTCTCTAATATTGTGAATATGGACTAAATTTGTTAAAAATGTTTGTTTGATATGGCCAATCGGTTAAAGTATTTTATGGAAAAAGATACTAAACAAGTCTTTATAAGAATATATGGTAATTGGAGAATTTTTTTAAATATTTATCTAATTTTATTCTAGACTGGTTTATTGGTTGCAAATTATGTGTTTGATCAAATGTCAAAATGACATTTTTGGGTATGTTTCCTTATTTCTCATTTTACTTTTAAATATATGACACTTTTGAGATAACTTTTCATATGATAACTTTTCAGTTGATTCAGTCGATTTGGTATTATCTTATAGGATAGGAATTTTTCGCATGCAATCTTTGGTTGTTGTTGCTTACTGTTATTAATATTACTCCTATTTATGATCAATAGTTCAGTTATATTTGTTTAAAAGAAGTTAGTAAATGAAAACTAATGTTTATTGCAGAAATTTAGGTGAATGGGTAAAGGATCAATGGTATGTTCAATTGTAAAATTTGATACATAACCTTTTTATAAAAGTGAGCATTGACACAAACAGAAGGGAAGAAAAGATGCAGGATAAATACAGAGAAATAAATATATTACTTGGGTAAATTGAAAGAAAAAAGCTCAACAAATGGGAAGTTTACTAGCATACCATTAATTCAATTGTTTTCTTTTATTTAAGTTCATAACTGAAAATATTATGTCTAGCAACAAATGATGTCATTTTGAAGTCCTACATTTTTTTGGTCAAAGTTAAACTACCAATAAAGTCAACCACCTACGCAAATTGTATATATACCAAATTCACCTTCAACTAATTATGACATATATGACATGTATATTGACTTCATTGTACACAAATTCTCTTATATTTTGATTGCTACATAATTTTTCTTGCTTTTGGGATAACTTCATCTATATACTATCTACTCTATTAACAAAAATAATCTCATTTATCATGTTCTCTGAGTTTAGGTTTCACAAGATTATTTTGTTCTTTATATTTCACTATCCTTCGTCAAGACCAGGCACAATAGAGTTGCCATGGGAACAAAAGTGTTAATGAATAATAAAATTTAATGAAAAAACCTACCTTGGTATCAAGCATGATGACATAGAGCATACCAGTGTTGTTCGTTTCTTGATGATGGTTATAGGTGCCATGGGAGAAATTGAACGAGCAACGTTCATGCCTGCCCAAAGAAGCTTCCCAGTCATTTTCACATTTGCCTATCACATGTTCCTCTACTTAGGTTGCTCAACTTTATGTTATGACCATACTAAACTACTTATAAAAATAACTTTATATTATCATTCCAATATATATTTTCTTATTAACAACTTTCTTTACTTTTGCAATTCATCATAATTCTAAGTATATGTCCAATCATCACAGCACATTTTTTAGATTTCTACTATCCTTTAATTATTTACAATTTCAAAACAATAGTTACTCATACAAATTTGTCGAATTTAACATATTTTTATATATAAATTTGCAACAATATAATTAACATATAATAATATAAGACATTAGAATAATTTTTGTAAAATTTTTTATTAACATTTTTAATCATTATTCACATAAATCTACATTATTTAGTAGACTTTCTTATTAAACTCAAACAATACACACTCTCCACGGGTACATAAATACGAGTACCATACTAGTTTAAACCTAAAAATAAATATCTTCGCTCCTCACATTTTAGTTAGTTAGCACTCACACCTAAGACAAATTTTTCAAGTGTGAGATCCAGTCAACCCAACTTAATTCTAGCAGTGTTATTGAAACCGGTTCGGACCGGCCGGTTCGACCGGTCCAATTGGGAACCGGAGGAGGAACCGGGTAGAGTTACCTAACGAACATTCATGCAGTTGGCCCGCCCTGGCCCAGATAAAATCGGACGGTTTTGGAAAAAACCGAAAATCCAGCTGGGTTTTAGGATTCGGACCGGGTTGATGAAGAGAAAAAAAAAAGACAAACAAAATGCAAAACGCAAAACGGAAATAGCTTCAGGCCCAGAAAATCGCCATTCCTCCGTTCATTGAGCTATTAGCAGTGCATGTTAAAGAGTGAAGAAATGTCGGTGGAAGAAAAAAATAGTTACTATGGAAAGAAGTTACTTTAGGAAATCTAAAGCTCCATTCATTAGACTCTTGAAAGAAGAGTTAATCAAACTATCAAAGCAAAAGGAGTCATAACACGAAAATGAAGTTGAAAAGATGTAGGAGAGCAAAAGGAGGTCCAAACGAAAATGAAGTTGAGAAGATGCAGGGGAGCAAAAGGAGGCGCAACACAAAATGAAGATGCAAGATGAAGGGCACTAGGAAAAAGTAGCTTATACATAGATAGGATTAGGGTTTTTGGTATTGGGCCCAATCCATCAACACATTTTGCTTCTTGCACTTCATTTTTTACTTAATGTAATGCTTCTGACTATTTTTTATATTAAAAATTGAATTTTAATTTAAATAATTGTTATTTACAGTATCTTTTTTATTAATACACTTTACTTATATTATCAACTTTAATACTTTAATTATTATTTTGAATTTTTTAGTATATTTTTTTTAATCAAATAATATTATTTATATACTTATATATAATATAATTTTAAATTTTTAATATATATATCGGTTCAAACCAGTTCAATTACTAATCTACCGATTGAACCATTGAACCACTGACCCACTACCTCGACCGATCGATTCAATAACCAAACTGATTTTAATAACATTGAATTCTAGCATAAATCACCTCTATCAAACATATTACCATTTTGTATGTTCCCTCCCTAGATAATCATTGTTATCAGCCACAGGGTTAATTTCTTCTCTATCAAACTTAGTATTAAAGCTTTAAAATAATTAAATTACTGAGAATTGTAATTATTTTTCCATCCATCACGTTTCCTTCTCTTTCATCTGACACAAAACTATCCATTAGGCTTTAGAATAAAGAACCTTGAAAAGTGTGTTACTTTGGATACAGATCCAGATCGCGTTACAATAATAACAGTGCGTGGTAAATTTGTAAATGTCAATACTCAATAGTTTTGTGGTGAAATAAGATATTTTTAGGTAGAAAGTTAAGAATTAATAGTTTGAAACAATCAATAGTTTGAATCCACCGGCCACGACATTTAACTGTAATCCGCGTCTGTAACGTTTTTATAAAACAAATTTCATTTGATGATGACGATTTGACTATTTGCATTTTGGAAAACAAGAGTACATTCTGATCCGCTCCTTACCAAAAAAATTAGTCGAGAGCATGTTATATTATTTAAGAATATCATAATAATTTATAAAGAGATATTATATTAAAACAATATATTTAATATTTTAAATATAAAATATATTTATATAAAATAGTTTGATAGTTCAATTAAATGCTAATATTTAAGAATTTTTTATCACGCAATAATTTTTGTCACAAATTTGAGAAAAATATTTTAAAATTACACATTTATTGAATTAAAATAAATAGTATTAACATTAGCAATGAATTGTTTATATAAATTAATTTTAAATATATTTTTATTCCTAAAATTTAAAGCTTTTTTTTCATCATTATAAAATTATTTTTTATTTTTAGTCATTATGTTTATTTTATTTATAGTTTTTAAAGAACTTTAAATAAAAATTTAAATAATAAAAAACTTTATTTAAATGTGTTAATAATTAAAATTAAATAAATATATTTTATAAGGATTAAAAATAAAAAAATAATTTTATAAGATAAAAATACTAAATTAAAAGGTTAAAAATATATTTAAATATATAAACTATTACTATTAAACACATAAATCAATTTACATCATATTATTTCAAATTAATCAATAGTTTCAAATGTAAGCTTGAATAGAGTTGCATCAAATAGTTAGACATACAACTCTACTATCTACAATAATTTTATCCTACTCAAATATAATTATTTTTATAAAATATATAACATATAAAGAATATTTTTATAAACATAAACAAACTTTTAAAAAGTAAATTTTCTAATAAGAATTTATAGTATATAGTTAGAGGATTTAAAACTTTGATAGCCACGAGTGACTTTTAAGTCAAGCAAACGTTTTTCTATGCACTTCAAGGAAAACGTGCCTTCTGACCAATGCAAAGCAGATGTTGACTGTAAAGTCCCATTTCTCTGAAAATGCCTATTAATCTCTTAGCAATGGGTCCCAATCCAAACTCCAAATATATGTGTTTGTGTCTCCACCACAAACCCACCGAATGGATAATGATGCAGATACTCCTTTTTCTCATGTTCCTCTTCACCATTTTCACAGCTAGCATTGCTGCATCTTCCTCATGCTCATGCCCCATAGATCTCAGCTATGTTGACAACATTCCATGGAACACTTCAACATGCAAAGACCCAATTGACAAAGAACCATGCTGTAACACACTTCTCAGTGTCTTTGCCATTGGCCTAGCAGAACACCTCAAAGACACTTCAACATTTTACCTTCCCAATGAAAACACCTCCTCCACTTGCTTACATGACTTCAATCTCAGGCTTCAAGCCTTGTCAATTCCACCAAAGATGGTCCCTTTATGCTTCCCTAACTCAACAAGGTTTGTTTTCAATGCTTCAGCTTGTGCAGGCATTAGAACCACGCTTGATTGGAGGCAAAGGGTTGGTATGGTTAGCCCAGTAGACACTTCTTGCAACGGAGACCTCAAAGACAAAACTCGTTGCAAAATTTGCTCTGAAGCTGCATACCAAGTCACTTCTCAGCTCACAACTATTGACCCAAATGCGAACGGAACAAAATGTTTTTACTACATAGTGTTGTATGCTGCTGCTGTTGTGAATCAGTTTGGTACAACCGATGTAAGCACCACATCTTGCATACTAGGCCTGAGGCAACCCTCTAGTGGGGTAATAGAAGAAGGGTCAAGTAATACAGAAGAAGTGTTGAAATTGGGTTTTACTTTGTTGGGTATTGTTATTGGTGTTGTGCTTGCTTTGTTGATGATAGTTGTGTACAAAAAGTGGGATAAGAGAAGGAAGGAGCATGTTTATCACAGGGAGATTGAGAACAAGGTGAGGGCTAGTGTTTTGCCTAATGCTTGTGCTAAATGGTTTCATGTATCAGAGCTTAAGCGTGCCACAAACAAATTTTCGCCGAGGAATGTGGTTGGTCAAGGTGGTGATGGGGTTGTGTACAAAGGGATTCTTCCAGATGGTGCTGTGGTTGCTGTTAAGGAGATTTTTGATTTGGAAGCTAAAGGGGATGAAGATTTCTGCAATGAGGTGGAGATCATAAGCAAGATCAAGCACAGGAATCTTCTTGCTCTTCGGGGTTGTTGCGTTGCTAGTGATAATTTGAATGGTAAGAGGAGGTTTTTGGTTTATGATTTCATGCCTAATGGTAGTCTTAGTAATCAATTGTGTTGTGATGGTGCTAATAGGCTAACTTGGCCTCAAAGAAAGAACATAATCCTTGGTGTGGCTAGGGGGCTTGCTTATTTGCACTATGAAATCGAACCCCCAATTTATCATCGTGATGTTAAGGCTACCAACATACTTTTGGATTCCAAAATGAATGCAAAATTGGCAGATTTTGGGTTGGCCAAGCAAGGTAGTGATGACCAATCTCATCTCACTACAAAGGTCGCTGGCACGTATGGTTATGTGGCACCAGAGTATGCTCTATATGGGCAACTAACTGAGAAAAGCGATGTGTATAGTTTTGGTATTGTGATTCTTGAAATCATGAGTGGAAGAAAAGTGCTTGATGCTTTTAATTCATCTGCGGATTCAATCACGGATTGGGTATGGACACTTGTGGAATCTGGAAAGATGGGGGAAATTTTTTATGAGTCAATAAGGGAAGGGCCGGTAAAAGTTATGGAAAGGTTTGTTCTTGTTGGAATGCTATGTGCTCATGGAGTGGTGACTTTAAGGCCTACTATCGTTGAGGCCCTTAAGATGTTAGATGGTGACATTGAAATTCCTGAATTACCTGAGAGGCCAGTGCCACTAGGTCATGTGTCATTTCAATCTTCTCTTTTGCATGGTCTACACAAAAGTGGTTGAACATGTTAGCCACTTGTTTTTATCTTATATAAGTATAGGCAAAATATGAATACATGTTTCGTGTGTTTTAGAATTAGGTAGCATTGATACAATTGCAAAGTTCAAAGAAAAAATTAATTTTAAAGGAGGAAGCAAATAGATTTTTAAGTTTACCTCCAAGCTAGTTCATGTAGATAGTAGGTAAATAGACTTTTTTATTGGGAAGATCATCGCAAGGATTGGCCTTGGAGATGTCTTCATAAGGATCAATTTCGAGTTTTAATGTTGGTTTCAAACATTTCTTAATTTTTTTTATTTGATAAAGTAAAATAAAATGATCAACTCTATTACATAAATATGAACACATCATATCTCAAACAAGACAACACTTTCGATTTCTTGTTTGTGAGCCGTTAGATCCATCTCTACTTACTGGCGTCACTGACATTCTGGCATTTTGTCTTAAAAACTTAGCATTAGTATGATTCAAAGCCACGAGGCACGGACATGGACATGGACATTTTGACACAATTAATGTCTAAAATATACTACACAGGGACACCGCATATATACACAAATAAGAATATTCTAATTAAATGAAATATGAGTAAGATATAATAAAATACTTAAATTGATGTTATATTCATCCTTTTAGATGAACCTTTTACATTTTTTTCAAGTGTATTAGTGTGTTAAGGTAACAAATTAAGTATTCAAGCGAATAAAAAGTAATTTTTGAATCAGACACCTAATAAGTGTCGAACAAGTGTACAAGTGTTCGATGTGTATTGATGTCAGACATGTTTTCGACACGGCGACACTTCCAACAAGAGAAGTGTCCGTGCTTAATAGATTCAAAGAAGAATCTTTAGCACCTTTCCTGGTGTTTATGGAGAAATTTTGTTTGAGTAATCAAATATATTTTCAATTGAGTTTTATTTTTATTAAACTAGCTATTTTAATTTTTAACTTGAGAGAAATATGAGATTATTTCAAAGATACATCACTTTGATCTTTATGTTATCTTGTTGTATTAAGTTATTCGAAATGATTATTTCAATCAAAATCAAATTTATATTCAAATAAATAAATATGCTAATTTATAATTGTAACATCAATCAAAAAGAAATTGGAGACAAAATTTAGTCCAATGAGCAAATCAAAGCATTCAGAAAATCATATAAAGTTAAAATATTTTGAGAAGTATAGATAAAGGGCTGATTTGTTTAAACTTTATCTTTTTTTTAAAAAAAAATAAGTGTTTTTTAAATTCTTTTTAATAAGTAGATATGATTTGTTTATCAAAATAAGCAGAAAATAACTTCTTTTAACCATAAACAATTTAAACAAACACACTATGAAAATAGAAAGTTACTTATTTTTATTAAAATAAGATTTTTTTTAAAAAAAAAAGTTTAAACAAACTTATTATAATTGTTTATGGAATCAGAAAGCTAATTACTAATATCCTCAAAAGTAAGGATTTCTTTGATTGTGAAATTGAATCACAAATATGAATTTAAAATAAAATGCAATGTTGAATCAATAAAAAAAGAAATACACAAAATGTAAAATAAGTGAAAAGTAAAGTGCTCGAAATATAAAATTGTTGAAACTAAAAGAGTAAAGTTTAGAAAAGAAATGATGAATGTAAAGAGTTTAAAATTTGGAGAAGAAACATAGGAGTAAAGAATTGTATAAAAATAAATTAATAAATAAAACCCATTGACAGAAATATAAATTGTATTGAAGTACGAGTTTGAATGTACACCTTGTTCTTAAGATTGGTAGTCATTTTCCAAGTGTGTTGTGTTGGTCTAATATGTGCGATCTTTGTAACCATGGAAAAATAATCACCAGAAAGCTCAGTTATAGTTTTGTCGACTTAACGAACGAACTACAAGATTTACACACGTGTATAACTTATTTTAATAGACTAAGATATTATCATATGTCTTCTATTATTTCTTTCAAAAAATAGTTGATAACTAATTCTTTCACTTCTTCTATATGCAAACCAATGATAATGTCTTTGATTACACGCTCGAGAGCCACATATTTTCATTATGAATTCGTTGTTATCATTAAATTCTTCATTTCTTCTAAAATTCTTCCATGAGTTGAATTCATCAAACACTTAAGTTTTTTCTAATTATTTCACCAAGTAACTCTCTTTGTCGATCTCCACATTTCGATTACTCAATCGTAATAGACATTATGCTTCCAAATCCTAATTAATCATACAATCAGATGGTCCAAATTTTCCAAACAACATATAGACATGATAGTAATATCAATACTTAATTATAACATCAACCTTCATTAAGTCACTTTTGATTTAGTCATACTGTGCACATCTTTGATTCACCAATCGAAAGCAACATTTGCAAATGACAAATTTGAAAAATAAAGGAACACTTCAAAACAACCAAGAGGGGGGGTGAATTGGTTGAACCTTGTCCAATTAAAATTTTAAAATCAGAGTTACCACAGGATCTTTATCACATTTAGAAATTATTTCAATACCAACAATAAATATTCAATCAAATTCCCTTTCCACAAAGAATAAAAAACAGAGTATAGAATTCTGAGCAATGATATTGATTCACAAACAAAATAATTATAAGATGAAGAGATTAACAGAAAGATTAGCCACAGATTTTATACTGGTTCACCTCAAACACTATGAGGCTACATCCAGTTCTTCCACTCAACACTAGAGTAGAGTTCCACTATTACAAAACAATTATCCTTACAAGCAATTATACAAGTCTCTCTTTATCAACCCTAGATAAAGTTCAGAAGTCTAAAACCCTATTAGACTCTTAGAGACCAAATCCATTTGCTAAGAACACTACTCAGCAAAAACTAGAGAAACACTATCTCAACACTTGCAAGAAACTCATTCACAATAGACTAATCTTTACAAACAATTCAATATACAGTTTACACCATCAAAGAACAAGAAAATGCATCACCTGATAATCCAAGAATGCATATAGATGTATGAATCCACGAATTGAATGACAGATAATCAACTTGATGCATTCCCTTTCCTTAATCTTTGAATGAACAAATGCTTCACCTTCTTAATTCAACAACCCATATGAATTTTGTGAAGCTAGATATGTTTAGAACACAGAGAATCTCACTAATGAAAGCTCAGAGTTTTTGTGAATGCTTTAGACTTCGAAATTTCACAAATGATCAAAAGTTACAAACCTCAGCCGAAGAGGTTCTATTTATAACAGCTTTTTAACTGAAAATAATCGATTAAATACGCTCCAGTAATCGATTATTTAGCATATGTAATCGATTAAATCAAGATAGTAATCGATTAATCTGTTTATAAAACATTCTGAGTTTCAAGAACGAACCATTTAATCGATTATTCCGATATGTAATCGATTAAGCCAGAGGCACATGTTTTTCCAAAATAAATCTCGTAATCGATTAAGGAAATAATGTAATCGATTAAAATGATCTTGAGCTTTTCTGGGTTTAGTCAAAGAACAATATAATCGATTATTCCGTGAAGTAATCGATTAAGACAGTCAGCTTGTATTTTCCTAAAATGCATGTTCAGGCATGTAATCGATTAAACAAATATTGTAATCGATTAAGACAGAGAGTTCCATCTTTTCATAAAAGCCTGAGTAATCGATTAAACAGAGATGTAATCGATTACAATGATCATGTTTTGTTTTTCTTAAAGAACACGAAGAACAAAATAATCGATGCTCCTATTCATGTAATCGATTATTTATTAGCAACTTTATTTTTCCAAAAAATTTTTCATTCTAAGTGCCTTTCTAAACAATTTCTTTTACTTAATCAATTAATCCAATGATCTTAAAATGAATGAATGATACATGATGCATATACTTGGATTATCAGATCATATACTTCTTTTATAAATGATCAAATTGATTCTTCAAGTTTTCCTTTGAGCATATCCTTTTGTGCATGTTTGAAAGTCAAAAACCTTGAAGCTTGATCTTCATTCATTGATACTTAGCTTCACTAGAATCAACAAAATTGAATCAAACCTATTTTATATTTAGAAAATTTTACTCACCCCAAATACTTGGTGAAGTTGGAAAGCACGTTACTATACAAGTTGCAATGACCTTAACAAGAAGTGCTTTGAATTAGCAGCTTGAATTCATCAATGAGTTAAAGGTTGAATATAAAGACTAAGGTTACAAATTAATCTTATCCTAATACTCCCCCTCAAGTTGGAGCATGGAGGGAGGAGATGCCTAACTTGGTGACTAGAAAATCGAATTGTTTGGAGCCGAGAGCCTTTGTCATAATATCAGTAGGCTGAGAATTTGTTCGAATATGTTGTGTGGAGATAATCTTATTTAGAATATGCTCATGAACAAAATGACAATCCAATTCGATGTGCTTTGTATGCTCATTAAAAACTGGACTGGAAGCAATATGGATGGCTGGCTTGCTGTCACAAAGGAGTTGCATGAGTACTTTATGGGAGAGTTAAGGAGAGATTTGATCAAAATGAGCTCAGAAGCAACTGCTGCCATAACCCGATATTCTACTTCAGCCGAAGAACGAGAAATGGTGTTTTGCTTCTTGGTTTTCCAAGAAATGGGGGAATGCCCAAGAGTGACGAAGTACCCAGTGACAAATTTTCATATAATTGGGCAACTAGTCAAATCCGAATCCCAGTAGGCTCGAATAAGAAGGTTAGAGTCAGATCGAAGAAGAAGACCTTGGCCGGGATTGGTCTTAATATATCAAAGCACTCAAATTGTGGCATCATAGTGAAGTTGCATGGGATTATGCAAAAATTGGGATTATATGTGAACCACATAACTCAATTATGGAGGAGTAATAGTAAGATAGATCAAACATAGACGATGCAATGAGTTAAAGGTTAAATATAAAGACCAAGGTTACATAAACCCAACAAACTTACCATATCATAGTGCAAAGCAATTAACTAATTTATAGGAACAAATTTAAATACAAACTAACAAACCAATATTTAAATAATAGATTTTTATAACAAACTGATGTTATTCTAATACATCTATCTCAATTGTGTGTCCTCGTTAACCAATACGTTAATTTAGTTTGTTTTAATTGTGATAATTTGAGTGATCTCTTGATTCCAATTAGTATTTACGAGTACTATTATATTTCTATAGCATGGATTTACTAAAAACTAAATGAACTTGATAAAACAACTAGGTCGTAGCTTTTCACCAGCAAAGTTTTCTTAGAACTTGGTGAAGTTGAAGAAAGGTTTCGCAATCACTACATAAAAGATACTGTGCTATTCGTCTACCGGTAAGCACTGTCCACGTAAACTGTTTGCTAATTATTTGTTCTTAATTACTTGATATATATGATATTTTTTAACAATAATTTATAATCATAAAAAATTAAACTTAAATATATTTTTAATTTCTGTAATTTAATATTTTTTCTTTCAAAATTATTTTTTTAGAAAATGTTATTTAAAATAGGACTAAAAACAAAACAAAAAAAAGTATAATTGTAAGGATTATAACAAAAAATAATTTTAAAAAGACAAAAATAAAAAATATTAAATTATAAAAACTAAAAATATATTTAAACCTAAAATTATATAATTAAAGTTTATGCTATACAAGGTAAAATACCACTATAATATATGGAAGTGGATCCTCTCCTGCAGTCAGCGTCTGCAGCCCTCTCCAGCACCCTTTTAAACCCTTGGATTAATATGAACGGATGGGATTAAAAACTATATTAAAGTTATATTCAAAAGGCAAAATAACCAAAGTATTATTATAGCGTGTTTTTTTTTTTTTTTGTTAAATACTTTACTAATAGTATTTTAGATTATTCATTAATATCTGCTTAACTTTTATAATAAATAGATACTTTTAAATATATAAATTATATTATAATTAAATTTAAATAAATAAATATTTTTAAACATATAATTATATTTTAAATTTATGATATTGTAATACTATATTATTTCTATTTATTGACAAATTATTTAAATTTCAATTAGAAATAAAGACAAGAAAGATAAATTAAAAGAAATAAGTTGTTAAGAAAATGTTTTCATACAATAAGAAATCCTTAAAACTCTTTCATTCAATAATAGTTCCGACAAATGCTTTTTATATTCTTATAAGTTTTTTAATTTATTATTCCTTTCAAATATATTCTTAGTTTTAATTTTAAATTTAATTTGATTTAACATTTATCTAAAAAATAATTCTCAATCATTTCAAATACTACTCAAACTACATCACCAAACACTTAAATAATTGACATGAGATTATTTTAACTTAACTAATAATTTCAAATTCAAATTTTGAATATGTAA
>PYAF01003911.1:814382-842076 GCA_007407185.1 Glycine tomentella | reverse complement strand
TGGTGCCGTTGCCGGGGATCAGGTTTATTGTGTGCTAGCTTTAATTCATTGTAATTAGTTCATAGAAGTAGTTTTAATTCTTGCATTTTTATGTTTTGTTGCACAACTAAACTTGTTACATGATTATGTGCTTGTGGTTGCTGCATTAGCTTTGTATTGGCACATAAAAATAGAGAAAAACCCATAAAAATAGAGAAAATCCATAAAAACAGAGAAGCTCCGCCGTGTATTCTGGGTGTTGAGGAGCTCCGCCCGTGGCATCGAGGAGCTCTGCCATAGCATGACAGGTACTGACGTTGAGGAGCTCCGTCAGGGCGTTGAGGAGCTTCGCCAGGCATTGAGGAGCTTTGCCACCTGTCATGTATTGAGATTATGATTGTGATTATGATTTTGATATGATGAGGGCCAGAGGGCCAAGCCAGTGGGCTATGTTTTCTATGTTATCTGTATGTGTGTTGTGGATCTGTGAGCCAGGGTGGGAATGAGTTCCCAGGGACCCTGAGTTTACTGAGATATGTTATCTCACCCCGCGTGGGGGTTTTCTATGATTTCAGGTGACATTGTTAGAAGAGAAGAGCAGTCTCAGGGCAGGAGGCCCAGTTGAGACTAGGCTGCTTGACTGAGGAGCCACATGGAGAGCTTGAAGGCTCTGTTTTGATTTCATTTTGATGTATAGTTCTGTATACCCTCGAGGAGGGCTGATATTCTTTTGTATTCCCACAGTGTGGTGTGGAAACTGATGTATATATGTACAGAACTATCTGAGTATATGAGATGTGACATTTCCCTGAGTAAAAATGTTGTATATTTGAATATCTGCCTGTATGTTTATATTATCTGTCTTTATGATGTTTGATATAAGAAACTGGATCAGCAGGGGCATGTTATATGATTTGTATGTGTTATCTGATGAATTTGTTATTCCATACATAATGTATCAAGAAAAGCGATTTTGTGCTTCCGCTAAGTTTTATAAACTGTGTTTTATGCGCTAATATGATATTATTAATGATAACACGTCGGAGGCCTACGGAGTGTTACATTTAATGGTATCAGAGCGGTTTCTTGATAAGAACATTATGTATGGAATGGATTTGGTGCCTGTTTGTGACTGTTTGACATGAGCATTATATGGGGGTACATTAACTGTGGGCCTGATCAACTCACTGTGTGATGTACATGTGTAGTGCTATGGTGAGACCTAGAGGCACCAGTAGGGCTACCAGTGCCCAGCCTGATCCAGTTGCGGCTGCACTAGCCGCTATGCAGCAAGAGCTAGCTGCAAACAGACAGATACAAGCAGAGATGCAGCAAGAGATGACTGCCAACAGACAGACTCAGGGGGAGATGCAGCAAGAGATGACTGCTACCAGAGAGGTGAATGAGGCCTTGATGAAGGCTAACCAGGACCTGTTAGAGGAGGTGAAGAACCTCAGGAGGGATGACAGAGTATCCTCCACACCTCCTGTACATGAGGGCGAGGCTAGTCGCCAGCAGGCTGGTGAGAGTCACCACAGAGGGGACCAGATGACTCAGTTAGAGGTTGATAGTGATGTAGCAGCTAGAGTGAAGATGTTGCTTACCTTTAGGAAGCATGACCCTCCAGTGTTCTCAGGAGGCTATGATCCAGTGGCTGCAGCAGGGTGGCTGCAAGCCTTAGAGAAGATTTTCGAGGTGATGGAGTGCCCCGACCACCAGAGGTTGTTGTATGCAACCTACATGCTTCAGGGAGATGCCCATAAGTGGTGGAAGACCACTGTCCCCCTTCTGAGAGGCCGGGGAGAGGTGATTACTTGACAGTTGTTCGAGGCCTGCTTCCTAGACAGATACTTTCCCAGAGATGCCCGGGAGCAGAAGCAGGCGGAGTTTGATAGTCTCGTCCAGGGGACTATGACGGTGGATGAGTATCTGGCCCAGTTTAATGAGCTGGCCCAGTATGCTCACTTCAGGAGACCTATGCCTGATGCTGAGACATTAGCAGCTAAGTTCCTGAGGGGGCTTAGGGATGATATCCAGGTGTTGGTGGCCGGTCTTGGGTCACGAGACATGGATACCTTGGTGAGACAGAGCCGTCAGGTGGAGGGTATCCTACAGAGACAGCAGAGAGGCGGACAGCCTACTCCCTCAGTCAGACAGGAGGGGAGAAGGCCTAGTGGTTCTGGCCCACCCGGTAAGGGTAAGGGCAGGATGTTGAGAGCCTCTGCACCCTCTGATAAATTCAAGAGGGGTCTACCTCGGAAGAGATTTGCTTCCAAGTGTTCAGCTTGCGGGAAGGAGCATGTGGGAGCATGTGCTTCTGGTCAGATCATTTGTTATAGATGTGGCAAGTCAGGCCACATGGCCAGAGAGTGCCCTCAGACAGAGACTCGGGCACAGGCAGCTTCAGTGGAGATTATGGCACCCACAGCAGGGAGGGTGTATACAGTAGATGCCAGAGAGGCGGCCAGAGCTCCAGATCTGATTAGAGGTACAGTTCTGATCGATGACTGTGATGTCAGAGTTTTATTTGATTCTGGAGCCACACATTCCTTCATACAGGATGTGATAGTTGATAGGCTGAGTTTGCCTAAGACATGTTTTGCCCCTCCTATGGAGGTCATCACAGCATCTAGAGTAAGATTTCTGGTGAGCACGTACTGCAAGGACGTGCAGTTTGTCTATGAAGGCAGAGCTTATGTGATTGATCTGTTCTGTCTAGCTATGCCTACCCTTGAGATGATTCTGGGTATGGATTGGATGACCAAGTACGGTGTGATGCTAGACTGTTGTCAAAAGAGGGTGGTTGTGCCTTCTGACAGAACCAGTTCGAGTTCTGCCTCATTCTTATCAGTCTTGCAAGCTCGCAAGGCAATCATGGAGGGAGCTCAGGGCTATATCTTCTTGGGTGTGACAGAAGATAAGCCAAGTGTTGATCTGTTTCAGATTCCGGTGGTGAGTGAGTTCGTGGATATGTTTCCTGAGGAGATCACTCAGCTACCACCAGATAGGGAGATAAAGTTCTCCATTGATCTGGTTCCTAGTGTGGGACCAATTTCTGTGGCACCTTATCGTATGGCTCCTCTGGAGTTGAGAGAGCTAAAGGTGCAGTTGGAGGATCTGTTGTCCAAACAGTTTATCAGACCGAGTGTTTCGCCTTGGGGAGCACCGGTGATCTTTGTGAAGAAAAAGGACGGCAGTATGAGGTTATGTGTGGATTACAGGCAGTTGAACAAGGTTACTGTGAAGAAAAGTATCCTCTGCCTCGTATAGATGATCTGTTGGATCAGTTGAGGGGAGCCAGAGTGTTCTCCAAGATAGACCTGAGATCCGGATATTACCAGATTCGGATCAAGCCTGCCGACATACCTAAGACAGCCTTCCGATCTAGGTATGGTCACTTTGAGTATCAGGTCATTCCTTTTGATTTGACGAATGCCCCAGTAGTGTTCATGGATTATATGAACAGGGTATTCAGACCTTTCTTGGATCAATTTGTTGTGGTGTTCATTGATGACATCCTGATATACTCCAGGACGGAGGCAGAGCATGCCGAGCATCTCAGGACAGTCCTTCAGATTTTGAGGGATAAGCAGTTGTATGCTAAGTTGGCCAAGTGTGAGTTCTGGTTGACAGAGGTGAAGTTTCTTGGCCATGTGATCTCAGCAGCTGGTGTATCTGTGGATCCCAGTAAGATAGAGGCAGTGATGTCCTGGGAGAGGCCTAAGGACGTGTCTGAGATCAGGAGCTTCCTGGGATTAGCTGGCTACTACAGGAGATTCATTTAGGGGTTTTCTCAGTTGGTGGTACCTCTGACTCGACTCACACGGAAGGGGGTTCCATTTGTTTGGACCCATGAGTTCGAGAAGTGCTTCCAGGAGTTGAAGCAGCGCTTAACCACAGCTCCAGTGTTGACTCTTCCAGACCCAGAGGGAGTCTTTGAAGTATTCTGTGATGCATCCAAGTGGGGACTTGGGTGTGTTCTGATGCAGGAGCAGAAAGTGGTTGCCTATGCTTCCAGGCAACTGAAACCTCATGAAGAGTCATATCCTACTCATGACTTGGAGTTGGCAGCTGTGGTATTTGCTTTGAAGATTTGGAGGCACTATTTGTATGGTGCCAAGTTGATAATGTTCAATGACCACAAGAGTCTCAGATACCTCTTTGATCAGAAAGAGCTGAACATGAGACAGAGGCGGTGGATGGAGTTCCTGAAGGACTATGATTTCGAGCTGAGATACCATCCGACAAGGCTAATATGGTTGCTGATGCCTTGAGCAGAAAGAATATGACTGCTGCATGTTTGATGATCTCTGATTGCAAGCTGATTGAGCAATTCAGAGACATGCACCTGACAGTGACAGAAGGTGCACATGGTCTTGAGATGAACAGGACCAAGGTAGATAATGAACTGATCAAGAGGATCCGAGAAGCTCAACAGCAGGATGAGGATGTGAGGGCCATGATTGGCCAGCAACATGTTTCCTGGGAGGATCAGGACTTGGTGAGATACCAAGGTCGTGTTGTAGTGCCTAAGGGCGAGCTGGGAGATGTCGTCCTATCTGAGGCACATCAGGGCCAGTTCAGCATCCATCCAGGAGCCACCAAGATGTACCATGACCTGAAGAAGAGTTTCTGGTGACCAGGGATGAAGAGGGACATAGCTGAACATGTGACCAAGTGCTTAGTGTGTCAGAAGGTGAAGATTGAGCATCAGAGACCTTCAGGTCTGCTTCAGCCTTTAGAGATCCCTGAGTGGAAATGGGACAGCATTTCCATGGATTTCGTGATAGGGCTACCGAGGACTCAGAGTGGATGTGACTCCATCTGGGTGGTGGTGGACAGGCTGACCAAGTCTGCTCATTTCTTACCTGTGAGATCTGACTACACTACAGAGAAGTTGGCCCAGTTGTATGTCAGGGAGATTGTGAGATTACATGGAGTCCCTGACAGTATCATCAGTGATCGAGATCCAAAGTTCACCTCAAGGTTCTGGGGTGCGCTTCAGGACGCTTTTGGAACCCAGCTCAGACTCAGCACTACTTACCATCCTCAGACAGATGGTCAGATAGAGAGGACCATCCAGACTCTGGAGGATATGCTGAGAGCTTGTGCTTTGGAGCAGGGTAATAGCTGGGACAGATATCTACCTCTAGTGCAGTTTTCCTACAACAACAGTTTTCAGGCCAGTCTGGGCATGGCACCCTATGAGGCTCTGTATGGCCGTTGGTGCAGGACTCCAGTATGCTGGACAGAGGTAGGAGAGAAGCAGTTACTTGGACCTGAGATGGTTCAAGAGACCTCTGAGCAGATCAAGATGATCCGAGACAAGCTGATGAAGGCTCAGAGTCGGCAGAGGAGTTATTATGATCAGAAACACAGACCCTTGCAGTTTGAGGAGGGTGATCATGTGTTTCTGAGGCTATCTCCAGTGACGGGCGTAGGACGAGCTTTGGGTGTGAGGAAGCTGAGTCCTAGGTTTATTGGTCCCTATCAGATCCTTGAGAGGATAGGACCAGTAGCATACAGGCTAGCTTTGCCTCCCCAGTTGTCAGGACTTCATGATGTGTTTCACGTGTCTCAATTGAGGAAGTATGTAGCTGATCCCTCACACGTGGTAGAGCCTGACACAGTTCAGATCAGAGAGAATTTGACGAGTCCTACACGACCCTTGAGGATTCTGGACCGGATGGAAAAGCAGATCCGCAGTAAGACCATTCCCATCGTCAAGGTACAGTGGGAGGGCAGGACGCCTGAGGAAGCAACTTGGGAGCGGGAGCGGGAGCAGGAGCTGCTACAGATGTATCCCGAGTTGGCTAACAGGTATGTTTCTGAATTTTGCGGACAAAATTCCTAAAAAGGAGGGGTGAATGTAAGGACCCTCATTCTTGGCACCTAACCCCGTGCGACAGCGCGGGGATTCACATCAGAAAACCCTGTTAAGGGTGCCGCGCGGATGGCGCCAGACCCACTAGAAACTGACGCTGGGGGCGTCAATGTGGCGCCAGGGGCGCCAGAGGTTCTCCAACCGGCGCGGGTCGCGCCAGAGACCGCATGGGAAGTGGCCTGGAAAACCAATTTTCTCTGGAATTTCACGCGGACAGCGCCAGAGGTGGCGCGGGTACGCCAAAGGTCTCGAAAAGTTCACGCGGTTAGCGCGGGGATGGCGCTGATAGCGCGAGTTCACCGACATTATGGCGTGGATCGCACGGGAGGTGGCGCGGATCACGTGGGAGTTCGGGCAGGCTGAGTATTTAAAGGGCAAAACGCGAAAATGAAGGGAATTCAACCTCTTCTTCCTCCCCACGCCTCAAACCTCCATTGTTGGAATGCTCAAGCTTCTTAGGACCTTGTTTTGAGACTTAAACACCTTCCTGTGACTTATAATCTTGTTAGAAACCTATGGAAAGCTAGTATCCTTCATCTTCCTCTATTCAAACCTCTTTTGAGTGAGAGTTGGAGTTTTCTAGAGAAAACCTCAGAGAACTTGAGAATAGGCGAGACCTAAGGCGGGAGACGAACATTAGAGCTTGAGGAAGCTGTTCTGAGGTCTCCTTGGTCGCTACTGAGGTAAGAAACCTGAATTCTCTTGATTCTTTGTGAATTTGGGATTTCCTGGGTAATGTGACCCACAGTGAGATGAGGCTAGAATTAGCCCAGGGTCCTGTAGAGAAACTTGTTCAGGGCAATGAATAGATGAAGGATTAGCTTTCAGTTTTTAATTTAGATGACTTTGAATCTTGGCTCTGTATATGCCTGTGTGACTTGTGTAGACTCACTTGTTGATGGTTCTCTGATAGGCTAGAGTCTTGATTGTGATGTTCTGAGCTGAGAGGCTAGTGGAGCAGGGCTTTGAGTGGACCTCAGCCCATTCTGTTGACAATTGAATTGTGATGCTGAGTAAAGCTTAGGTTATATATATATATATGTAGTGAGTCTGGGATGACTCAGATGACTTGTATTCAGCCCTGATGGATCTTGTGTGGTCTGAGAGCAGCCTTGTGTGTAGGCTGAGCTTGAATGAACCCTAGGATAGGGGAATTCTGTTATAATATGTTATGTGAATTGTATGTCTATGGACTGGTTTTGATATGAGTTTGTTATGCCTTGATTAGGCATTGATCTGAGACTGTTGGTGGCGGGAGCCACAGACCTGGGAAGAAACTTCAGAGTAATCCCTTACCAGGTAAGTTCAGTGTTCTCTGGGGATGAATTCCCGTTTTGGTTGCACACCACACTCATTGGGAGTGATGGTCATGATTCATACTGCATGCATTGGCTATGGCATTGTTATGTTACTTGTATATGCTTCTGTATTGGATATATGCTTGCTGTGATTGAGATATCTGTTGGCCAATAGATAAATACCGACGTTGAGGAGCTCTGCTGTGTATTCTGGGCGTTGAGGAGCTCCGTCCATGGCATCGAGGAGCTCTGCCACAGCATGACAGGTACTGACGTTGAGGAGCTCCGTCAGGGCGTTGAGGAGCTCCGCCAGGCATTGAGGAGCTCTGCCACCTGTCATGTATTGAGATTATGATTGTGATTATGATTTTGATATGATGAGGGCCAGAGGGCCAAGCCAGTGGGCTATGTTTTCTATGTTATCTGTATGTGTGTTGTGGATCTGTGAGCCAGGGTGGGAATGAGTTCCCAGGGACCCTGAGCTTACTGAGATATGTTATCTCACCCCGCGTGGGGGTTTTCTATGATTTCAGGTGACCTTGTTAGAAGAGAAGAGCAGTCTCAGGGCAGGAGGCCCAGTTGAGACTAGGCTGCTTGACTTAGGAGCCACATGGAGAGCTTGAAGGCTCTGTTTTGATTTCATTTTGATGTATAGTTCTGTATACCCTCGAGGAGGGCTGATATTCTTTTGTATTCCCATAGTGTGGTGTGGAAACTGATGTATATATGTACAAAACTATCTAAGTATATGAGATGTGACATTTCCTTGAGTAAAAATGTTGTATATTTGAATATCTGCCTGTATGTTTATATTATCTGTCTTTATGATGTTTGATATAAGAAACTGGATCAGCAGGGACATGTTATATGATTTGTATGTGTTATCTGATGAATTTGTTATTCCATACATAATGTATCAAGAAAAGCGATTCTGTGCTTCCGCTAAATTTTATAAACTGTGTTTTATGCGCTAATCTGATATTATTAATGATAACACGTCGGAGGCCTACGGGGTGTTACAGATAAGCCATATCAAATAAACATTTTTAACAAATTTAGTCATATTCACAATTTAGAGAAATTTTGATGAAGGAGAAAAAAACAAAGAAAGTAATTAGGCCAAAACAAATCAACCAAGAAAATAGAAACTAAGAAAATTATTCACCTTTGTTGCTATAGATCACTATAAATCATGAAAAAAATTATGAAGAAGTTGTAGTCACAGTGGCTGGCAAAGGCATCTTCAGCGAGGGTTGCGATATTGAATGGTTAATGGAGAAATAAAAAGATATTTCACTGATTTATTTTTAAAAGAGAGAAAATAAATTGAGTGAATGAAGAATGTAAGAGAATAGAGAAAAATGATGAGAAGACATAAAACATCAGAGGAGAAGAACGTTTCAAAGATGAGAAAATAGAGAAAATGATAAGAAAGATATTTGAGGACACGTAATTCTTAAAAAATTAGTTAAGACAACATATCATCTAGATTAGAAAGATATTTAAAAAACTGCAAGATCTAACATAGTTTATTAATGACAAAATGGATGTGCAGCAAAAATAAGAGAAAGAAAGAAGTGAAGTTCAATAATATTTTTTTCTTCTTGTGATAGTATACCTCTATTGAAATCAGGCTATAAACAATTGATCCACTTAAGGTTTTATCTTTTGTCACGACTGTACAAACTTGTCAATAATTAGACTCAGCCAATTAAGGTAAGAACCAACAACATTGAGAAATATGAAGGGCCCAAAGGAGAAAATTGTGAAAATCATAACATAAAATGAAAGGAGACCACTGCACTCTAGACAATTGTCAAGTAAATTAATAAGAGAAAGAAAGAAGTGAAGTTCAATAATAATTTCTTCTTCTTGTGATAATATACCTCTGTTGAAATCAGGCCTTAAACAATGGATCCACTTAAGACTCCATTTCTTGTTACGCATGTGAAAACATGTCAATAATTATACTAAGTCAATTGAGATGAGAACCAACAATATTGAAAAATATGAAGGACCAAAAGTAGGAGATTGTGAAAATCATAACATAAAATGAAAGGAAATCATTGCACTTTTCTAGACAGTTGTTAATACTCCTTAGTCGATGTTCGATAACTCTCTCCCACAACTTCATAGTATGGCACATGAGCTTGATGGCTCTATAATTTGAACAATTTTGGATATCTCCCTTGTTTTTGTAAATAGGCACAAGCATACTTTTCCTCCAAACATTCGACATCTTTTTTGTTTGAAGAATCCTATTAAAAAGATTAGTCAACCATTTTATTGCCACATCTCCCGAGCCTCTCTACACTTCAATAGGGACATCATCAGGTCCCAAAGCTTTATTATTCTTCATTCTCTTAAAAGTCTCCTTAACTTCATGTGTATTAATTCTGCGCACAAATCTTCTATTCAGATCATCAAAAATGTCCTCCAAATCCACCTCACTCTTGTCGTCGTTCCCATTAAAAAGTTTGTTAAAGTAGTTTAACCACCTTTCGCTTACATCTTCATCCCTTACCAAAAGTTTTTTATTTTCATCCTTGATACATCTAACTTGGGTGAGGTCTTTACTCTTCTTATCCCTCATTTTTGCAAGTTTGTAAATACCTTTCTCCCCATCCTTGCTCCCAATATTTTTATACAAATCGTCAAAAACTTTGCCTCTAGCTTCCCTCACTACTTTCTTTGCATTCTTCCTCGCTACTCTAAACTTTTGCAAATTCTCATCATTGGGACACCTATGCAAAGATCTAAAGCATTCCTTCTTCTGTTTAATAGTCTCTTACACCTCTCCATTCCACCACCATGTTTCCTTTGTAAGTACTTTGTTTCCTTTACTTTCACCTAGCACCCTCTTTCTCACATTTGGTTAATATCATAAGGCAACTTAATTTATTTCTATTTATTTGGTTAATTAAATGATTTTTTTAGAATTTTAATATGTAGGATTAATTTAAATGGTGAAATATGCTAAAAGAATTTTCACATAAGTTGATTATTTAAAAAGTATATGTTAAAATTATAATATCACTCATCTATAATAATAATATATAAAGGGGGTATCTCCTTTTAGTGTACACATTTCATTTGACTTTTGTAGGAGATGAAGTTACTTTCACATTTTCTCTCACCCAATTTCTCAATTATAATATCTTTTTTCCTTTTGCACAAAACAATGACGGAGTCTAAGGTACGCTACTGAAACATGTTGCGTTGCGTATAAAAGAAATAATGGTCGTTGGATCGAAATCATGAGATCGATTCCGAAATGGGAAACCGGTTTGCAACCGTGTGCGATTTTTGCTTTTTCCATATTTACCCTTGTTGCGCGTTCAACATTCCCGTGTTGCGTGTTTAGCATTTTCGTTTTTAATTTTTTTGTTGTTTGCGTGTATCAGTGAATGTCATAATGCATGTGTCAGTCAATGTCATAATTATATTAAGGCAACTCTACTGTAGTGAATGTTAGTCGCTATGTAAGAGTGACAGAAGTGACTTTGAAAAACGAAATTACGTGGAGTTTTAGGATGGTAATGCATATATATGACCAAGAAATAATATACTGAGTAGTAAGACACTAACATAAAATGACGTTATATAATACACAAAATAATTAAAAAAATAATACATAATGTATTTTCTATTTTTATGAAATGATATTACTATTTATATAGTTTTATTATGAAAATAATACGTTGTTTTAAAAATTTAATAGTTTTATGTTTATGAAATATTAAATTCTTTAAACAATATTGCTGGGTATTATGGATTAGGAAGAATTTGATAGTGTATTTTAATACATTTAATGTGTAAATATATTAGATGACATAGTTTGAATAAAAAATTTGTTTTGTTTATTGTCCCCCATTAACTTTATCTGTAGAACCACACGTCTCACCCCGAAAAGCTTTGTTTTAGCTTTTAAAAATACTTGGATGACATACGATATTTGATAGATTGCCATGCAAAATGTCATTCTGTCAAATTCAACCAATTGTTGGACAAGTCGTTAATTGTTGATGGATGGACTGCAATAAGAGAGTATTATGGTCTTCAAGAAGACCATCACATCACATTAACCCTCTATGACCACTCTCTATTTTTCATAACTGTTTACAAAAGTCATTCTCTGCCATAATCATTTCCACATTGGCATTCTCTGTACAAATCAAACCTTAACTCCGTCATCTTTCGTATAGTCTTGAACCAACACAAAGTGAGTAATAGTTATTTGGTAAGGTTTTATTGACTACATACTATAAAATTGTTTTTTTTTTCATATATTTGCATCCATAAATCAAATTGTAACAATCCACAACGTGTATTGCAGGATCTACCAAGTACCATGTATCACTTGTTAAATGAGGTAGCATTCACAATTATTTTTGAACAAACCAAAGCATGCAAAATTGTCTTCAACCATTACCGTAAACATGCTAACATCGGCGTCGGATGAAAATCATTTGCAAGGGAAAACAATTTCAAACCACACGTGGATTTTGTGATCGAGTTCCCTAATCCCACCAGCAACCATGTGCTTTGGTACATAGGTTAAAGACAACTTATGTGTTAACTCTACAAAGAGTAACCATATCTTTGTAACTGTATTTTGTAATTTGGTTTATTTTTTTATCATATGGTTTGTAAGAACCTGTTTTGTCTCTACTTTTACAACACTTGACTATTATATATTAGACATTACAAAATTTTCTTTTAATTAGTTTCCTTATACAAAATACTGTTTATATTCTAAATATGCATCTGAACGTCATGTTACCCGTGCGTCCGCACGAGTACAATAAGTAGTATATAATAAGTTGCTTCCATTGTCACTCCATTATTGAAACTTTAGATTAACTAATTGTACTCCCATAATTAAGTTGACTACATTTTTTGAAACTAAAACCTACTAACTGCACCCTCTTTATTGTAAGTGCATTGCAATATTTATTATTTAAATGTAATATTTCCAATTTTTCCTTTTGAATGTCATATACCCATTATATCATTTTTCTGATCACTGTTTGTCAATGTTGTTGGTTGTCACCTTTTGTGGCCGAGTTGATTGATATGGGTTTTAGATATTTGAAACAAAAATGTAAATATAGCCGCGAACTGGGATCGCTTGCCAGCTAGGTCAGATTGGAGGATCGGAATTATGGGGAGTACTGCCTTATTTTTTCTACCAACGGAAAGCCCCAATAACAATATATTTTAAAAAAATACGTTTTACAATACTAATTCTATTTATTTTTATTGTAATGAAGTGATAAAATCACATAATAGAGTTGAGTGATAAATTTATTATTAGTTTTTGTTGGGTAATTACGAAGTTAGTTACTTTATGTCACTAGTAATTATTTTAAATAAAAAATTTATTTTGTCAACATAATATTGTCTTTTTAAATAAGGTCGGGTGTTTCGAATGCCATTAATATTGTGGTCTTTGGTTCATTGGAACTTCAGGTTAGGTGTGTTAATTAAAGCAAAACTTCATTTAAGCTCATGACAAATTTGAAGTTTTATGTTAATGTTATTTACCCATTATTTTATATGATGAAAATTTAAAAACAAATAATGTATTTAATAAAACAAATATTGTTGATTTTATGATATCTAACTATGTTAAATACTTTTATTAAAAAACCTTTTTTCTTGTAACTGTTCACCCACGATGGTCTGGAGAATAATTATTTCCTATAAATGATAATTGTAGTTTCTATCATCAAAAAATGAAATTAAAACTAATTTATATTATGATATAGTGAATAAGTAATTTAAAACTTTCTTGTAACAAAAATCATTTTTATAAATTAATTTTAATTTTTATCTCTATCATAACAACAAATATTTTTATTTATGATATTATTGATAAAGTAATTTAAATTAATTAACTTTAGTTATCCTATAACAAAGAACCAAACTATTTTTTTCTAATAAATATATTAACTAAAGGTTATTATGCTAGTTATCGTAAGAATTGAATTAAATTAAATAAATTAAAAAATCCAAAATCTTGATTAAATTTAAATAATGAAACTATAATTTTTTTATTTTAAATGTCACCACTTTAGTTTACTGTTATTTATCTATTATTTTATATAATGAAAATTTAAAAATAAATTGTTGATTATTTCATATGTAACTATGTTAAATACTTTTTTTTTTAAAAAAAAATTCCCATAACGGTTCACCCATAATGGGTTAGAGAATAATTATTTTCCATAAATAATAATTGTAGTTTCTATCATAAAAAATGAAATTTGAAACAAAGGAAGTGTAGGACAATAAACTAAAGAAGAGAAGAAAGAAGAGAGAGAGTCTGACAGTGGAACGATGCTTTCAATCCGAATTTGAAATTCGAAATTTGAAAGACTCTAGAATGGCACTTGTTTTGTGAGTTGAAGGAAATACAAATGTTGCATTTTGAAATTTGAATAAGCTTCACTATCGGTTCTTTGTGTACTCAGCGCGTGTGAAGGTGAGGAAGAAAAATTGAGAAAAGCTGAGGATGAAGGAGAGGTTGACAGCTCGGATTTTGGAGTTGAGGGGCGTTGTGAGAGTGACATGTGGCACACACAATGTTCTTTTAATTATAGGATAGGGATAGGAGATAGGATATAGGATAATAGAAGGAATAAGTTTAACACACTCAACGATATGGGTTTTTTTTTATCATTTTTAAACAAAAATTTAATTTTTTTTAAATGATTACAATTTTGTTTTTTGTAAATGTTTGGTAAACTACTTTGTTAATTTGATAAAAGTAATTAAGTGTCATTATTATCCTAATAGAGTTGACAAAGTTTTTTATTACTAATTTATCTTGGGCAATGTAATGTATGGGAACACGAGCCATGCTTTTTATTAGTCACACATCCCATTTATTAAAAGACCCTAAGGGGTGAATGGAAGTCCGTAGGTTATCATGCTTGCTTTCGCGTTAACTTTTGTGTGCTCATTTCTTTTTTTAATTGTATTAATAATTAAATTATATTTCCGTCTTTGAAATTAATGCCTTTATTGTATTGTTTTTAGGTTTTATTATAACTTGTTCCTGGATAAAAGTCAACCATTCACCTAACCTCAGTCCATATCGTAGTTGATCTAAAACGAAAGTTGTTGTTGCGATATTTTCTATATTGGCTAACTTCATCTGTGAATGCAACCAGGTATGTCGAAGAATGGACATAATAAAGTGCATGTGGTTTACGCCGGACAAAAACCAGGGATTTACTTCAGCTACAACGAAGCTTTTGAGCAGGTAAACCACTTCTGTGGAAGCTTTCACGGTACTTATGATTGTTATGATGAAGCCGAAGAGGCTTATGTGGAGTACTGCTTTTTTCATGGCTTGGACCCTAGGTTTGTAGGAGCCCACCTACACGAATTTGTGAGTTTTGCATACATAGGGTAGTCTTCCTTTGAATTTGTAACACACGTATTGTTTAATTATTTAGTTTTCTTTCTGTAATATAATGTTTGACCCTAGTTGTCGTTGTTCATTGCCTTGCCATTGAGGTTCATTAATTAGCGACTACAGCGCCGACGGTGTATGTCACCAACGCGGTATGTCAGTTGATACAGGCCCCACTGTTGTGGTGGCCAGCCTCTCCCACCGGCGTGTCTGTGGTCAAGGTTCTTTAGGAGTCATGTCTAATATTATTGTGGAACTAGGTTTTCTTTTGGATATGGATTTAGTTATTTTTTGCATTTGGATTTTGTTTTTAAAAGCTGTTGCATTTTAAAAATTGGATGTGATGTTGTCAGTGTTTTTATTCTTAACAATAAAAGTGGTCGTTTATGTTGTTGTTTATGTACAATGAAGGTTCCTAGAAACCATGCTGTGGATACTTCGTCTGGGGTGTTTATTTTGCAAGAGTGCATGGAAAAACTCCTAAAGAAACTGTGTTTCATTCTGAAAGTTGGACAACCCGTATTTACCTTGCATGAGGTGGATACTACGAATGGCGTTCAATTTGTAGGTATTGTGCTTTTGTGGACATTGGGACATTGGGATACCCCATCGTTTCAGTCGGCAAGTTTGCGAAACATGATTATGCTGCCAGAGAAGATGCTGCCATGTTGTTGGCCGAAGAACTGTGCAATCGAACGAGAAAAGAAATAAGGGACTTCAACTTCTACAATGTTTAGAATCTTGAGACAAAAGTCAAGGCCTTGAAGGATGACAACATGAAACTTACCACGCAGTTGGCAATTTTGAAGGAATCAAAGAAGTCCAACTCCCGTGACGAACATTCAGTCTAATGTCCATTGTCATTGGTGAGGACCTATTGTGGTATCTTGATGGTTGCCTGTTCATTTTGTTTCCAAAATGGGTTCTTCAAGTATGCTAGCATTTGCTTTGTGTTAATTTTTTATTTGTCCTTCGTGTCTGGGATTTGTTCCAGTTGGAAAATAACCATGGATATTTGTCAATGGAATTTTGTTCGAATACAATGTTATGTATCTATGTATATATTAAGCACATAGTACCATAAAAAATTACTAACCAAATATATTATATACGATTCTGAACAATTGGCAAAAAACATGGGCAAAATATTGTTGTCATTGTCCTCTCTGCATCAACAGTGTTGGTGTGATGGCACGAAACTTTTAAATTTGCTAATTGCACCCCCTTTTTCATAAGTGGACTCCAATATTCCCAAATACAATGTTGCTAATTGCACACCTTTTTTATAAGTGTACTCCAATATTGACCGGTTCAAACTTGGTGCACCAGTTTTTCATAAAAAAATTAATATTTTCTTTTAAATATTATAAAGTCATTATATGTAGAAATATGTAACAATATAATTAATATTTAATATAAGACACTGCAATAAGTTATTAACACAACATAATACAAACAACATCAATAGATACAAACAAACATTGAAAAAATAAATGTATATTTTAAACTTTAACACAACATATTATTAAAATATTTTATTTAGTTTTTTCCATTCCTAATATACTGTATCAACAGTCACAATTGAATTGAAATGTCAACCAAAAAAATAGTGGTTATAGAACATGCAATTATTTTATGTTTTTGGTCAAATTAGGTAACACTGTACCATACTATATTACATGGGAAAATGAAAATGGCGTTTCGTAATTGGTGGTCTAAACAGATATAGTACGAGCAATTTATAGGTTGTCATAATGACATTAAACATACACTATTTAATATTGATTCATACAAGTCCAATAATGGACAAGTACGTACGTAATTTTTTTAAAGGTTGCATGAAATGCAAGCATATCACCAATCACCTTGTATTTCATTAATTTCTCATCATGACATCAAAACATATATTTGGTGAAGTATCAAATTGTTACACAAGACAAAAATATATATATGGAAACTCATGTAATTAATATATTACTTGATGTAAATATACAAACCTTTGTAGTCACTGATTTGTGTTTATAACATTCATGAATTTCATTTGAATGGTAGCGGAACAGTGATTTTGAAAACATGTAGACAAATAATTATTAACTGAAAATCATTTTTGTATAAAGGTAGAAATATTAAATACATTTTTCAATTAGTTGGCAAAATATTATATATGTTCCACAGTAAAAAGGTCATGTTAGATAATTATCCTTATCAACTTTATTTTCATTTTTAAAGCTAGCAATGGTATACATTTGAAACATATATATTTGAATGAACATTAAACCATGATAAAACAGTAGTTAATGTGAATTATAAACATTCATCACGCGCAAATACAAAACTTGGTAAATATCCATAAAACATTGTGACGATGATAAAAATGTGCTTCATAACAAGACATATAATGAAGTATTGTCTATGGTTTGGCTTTGTTAAAATGAAAAAGTTTTTTCAACAAGTGTACCAAAGAACAATATTCATGGTTGGATCTGGGAATTCCATTATAAATTCCAAATTCCCTTTAAATCATTGTCCTTCGCAAATTGCCTCCACCCAGCTCCAATTTTTGCACTATTCCTCCAATGGTTCAATACAACCTTGCATTGCGTTGTCCTGTCAAAGTATATGCGGGTGAACTCTATCGTCCCTTAAGAAGTATTAAAAACTACTTGACACATCCTAAAATAAAAATAATTTCATTACTAGTTGGCAATGGAAAACAATGATAAAGCAATTGTGGTAAATATGTCAAATGTTACAACTTACAACACTATTGTAGGAGACCTTGTATTTAGTCAGGAAGAAGCGGAATATCATGGAGGTTGGGTTCATTTTATACAACGAATGCCATTTTGGAAAAGTTTGCGACTGAGAAAGAGTTTTGTAAACGGTGATTAAAAAGACAGACTGGCCAAAATGGGTCAAGGTAATCTGATGATTACCTTGTAGACTGTAATAGTCTCCTATGGCCATCCATCCACCACAAACTGCAGGATGTTGGAGGGATTTGTTATAATTTGCCCGATGATGTTTTCCATAAGCGTCTATTAGATGCCACGTGTCGTCTAAATGATCTTTCCACCTTAGTGCAAAGCTTTTACTAATCTCTGCATATGGCTACATGTTTATATAACACCCTTTAAAAACTGCAAGTTACAAAATTATATCTGTAATGGTTTAAACATTGGTAAAACCTAACTTGGTCGGCAACATAAACTGTGTTAACGGAATCTGGAGATGTTACTTTAATATGCATCATCGTCATAGCCATGTCCTTGAGGCTCACTTCATGTACATCCATTGGCGCTAATTTGGTCATATAAAATAACAAATATTCATTGTCACAAGTGTACGTATAGTGTTCATTTTGAAATACACAAATGTGGAGATCATTAAACCAATACATTGCTTTTTGTGATATCAAATAGACGGCAATGAACTATATTTATGTATTGTTGAACACGTATGTAACTTAAAACATGCCATGAACAAACTGGATAATCCGTTGACTTATGGTGAGATCATGATTAAGGACGAAACTGACGAAGTTTATAGCAAGAGTCATACACGATGCGGTGTTGTAGAAGACACCAAAATAGTGGATTTGCAACCTTTATACCAACAATAAAGTAAACCAAAATGGACATTTTAAAATGATATCCACAATCTGTAAAAAGATATACAACGTACGCCAAATAGATGAGATGAACAAACCAAAAAAATGAAGCAGTTCCAATGTTTCAACAACGATTACCAGTAGTTTTGTGTAGTGTATTGGGGATCAATGGAACCGTCGTGTTCTTAATACGGTGGCGCTTCAAATAGGATCGAGTGTCGGTTGGGTTTATAGTGTAGATTTTTTGTACAAAACACACGCCTGATAAGGGAATGTAGAAGAGTGGTCAAATAACAAAAAAATGATCTGAGAATAATGGGAAGTTCTACGAAAGTTGCATCACACATAACTAATTGGGCCATATGTTGTGCTGTTAGCGACCCAATAAAGCGCAATACAAAAATTTTGGAAAAAAATATAACCATAGTTGGGCCTGACGATAAGAGATGTGAAATAATTATTGGAACGTTACAATAATGTATTGGAAATTATTGTTATTGTTGGAAAATGAATTGAAGACACCATAATGTAATTAATATGAAATGATATATTGGTTTAGGATAATGTCAGTAATATGAAATGAATTACATTTTGGAGCACTAATTGGAAACCCAAACGAGGGGTTGGTTTTTAATTAACGCTTAACTTATGAAATAATTATGACCCAATACATCGTGCATCATTCACGTGACCTTGGTTAACTTAAATGTGAATTGTATAGTCAACTTCAACCATCCGCGGCGCCTTGGAAAGCAGGTTGGTTCAGTCGTTTCAGTGATGCATTGGAACACATGCGGAGGTGGTGACTTAAACAGACACTTTACACTAAACCATACCATTTATTACCACCTGCTATTATTGCTTTCGTAAACCGGGAAAGTAAATGATTACCTACAACCTATTGGTAGGTGCTAATTATTACGTTGTTGGGCTCAATATTTTTTGGAAGTTGGGTCTCTGCCAATAACCATTAGGCTTAATTGGATGTGCATTTACTGGCCAGTGTGCGTTTTCGAGCAACCATTATTATTACAATCTCATACCCACCATGGACATTAGCTCCGACAAATTAACCGACGTTCCAAGGTAAATTCGCTTGTTATACCTTACGTGGTTTTTATAAGGAACAAAATCCCTTGTTATACTTAATGTTCCACTGTAATAAAGTATTTTTTAACAGGCCCAACGACGTTGGTGAGGAACAAATTTCCAACATCAAATACAATGGTTACAAAGACCACACAACTTCAGAGGAAAGTCATGCATTGAACCTTCACTCCGTCGTTCATGTTGTAATATTTTTAACAAGTCACTATGTTTATAAACTTGCAACCACAATGTGTTAAATGTGGTTACTTTATTTTCAACAGATTCATCTATCAACTGAAGAAACATGTATTACAACTGCTATGGGAAAGAACTTAACAAAGGTCTTTTACATCATCCAAAAACTGGAGTCCATAGAAGAAACAGTGAAGGTGATGTTTTCTATAAAGATTTTTGTAGACAATGTTCATGGTTGACAATGATATTTAGTAACTATTAAATGTGTATATGTTCTTGTAGTTGTTCGAGACATATGTTTAGAATAGACTTCATGTCCTAGAGGATAGTATTAAGGCCATTCTAAATGCTATTTCCAATCTATCTCACCATGATGCATGTGCTTTGCCAAACAATATAAGAGACCGTGTCCCCGTGTGTGGAAGCCACAATACCTCACCTTTGGAAAAAAATTGTCGACTCGGTGAACGCAAAATGTGATTGAAGGAATGACTTAATGAAAATGGTTGGTCAATCTGTTGGACATGGCTCTTCATCACATATGAAAAACATTGAAACCATTATTATTCCAAAAGATGAAGAGCCTCATGGGATACAAAAATGTTCAACTTTCATCACAGGGAAGTTTTTGCGTGACTACAAAAAAATGGTGTTGAAACCACCAACAACTTCGTGCAAATGGGAGCCAATCGACACTCACACAGAATCTGAAGAAAGGTGTAAGGAAAAACCTTTCATGAACAACTATAATAGAGGTGTTCAGTTCAAGGTCAGTACCACATTAATGCCCAACTACTCTAATGTTGGATTCTTGTCATTATTGAACTTTTATACGGTTGTGACGTCCAAATGTAGGGGAAAATAGCCATGGAATCGACATTGGCATCTTGAAAGCAGTCAAACTATCCTCATACCTCAGTTGGAAGAAACTTGAAAAAGATTAAGACTGACACTCAACCATCATTTATGTATAATGTTTATAAATTTAATATGAAATACAACCCTAATCTAGACATGCATAACAGGGCAACTGCTATTTTTGAAAGACCAAGACGAAACCAAACATAAACAAGGGTAACGGGGAACTAGTTCCCAAGGTAAGTTATCATACTTACAAATTAAATGCTATTGTTCGGTAATACATTATTATTTTTTTCTAAATTGTGTTTTACATAGGGTAAGTCTTGGGAACCTCGACCACTGTGCCATAATTTTTAAAAATATTTCCCTAAATGCCACGTGCACAGTAAATTTTACCACACTGCCATGTGGCGTAATTCGCTACCCAAGGAAGCGAAATAGGCGAGCTGATGTGGCGTAAAACTGGTGGCCACATATTTCGCTAGAGACCCCAGCGAAATATGTGGTCAATGAGTCAGTGACCAGTCAGAAACGGGCAGGACACGTGGCAGTTGGCAGGAATTTCGCAATGATGCCCAGCGAAATACGTGTCCTATTTCGCTAGCTACTGGAGCGAAATACGTGTAGCTGTGACACGTGGCAATTCCCTAGTAATTCGCTACCTAGCCTAGCAAAATATATGTCCTATTTTGCTACCCAGTCCAGCGAATTATAACCATACCCCTAGCTATATAAGCACACCCCCCTCCATTTGTATCCCGTCTGACACTTTGTTTTCATTCGAATACTTTATAAATTTTTTGTGAATCTCTGCAAAATGAGTGATAGTGGAAATGGCTTAATCACCATTGTATATTATAATGGGAGGAGATATGTTGGACCGAATGATCAAGTGTTTGAAGGAGAAAGCAAAATGTTTCGTATGCCTCCAAGATGCAGCTATCATGATTTGATGAAAATCATATACAAGAAGTTGTGATTACAAGGGGGCCAATCTGTATCTCGATTAAGTGCTAAATGTGCATCCGACAACTCGGTGCAGTGGATTGGTGTGGATATTGTAGATGATGACAATCTAACCTTAGTTACAGACGCATGCACATCCAATAGAGGAGACCCCAGATTTATAGAATTGTATGCGGAAGTATATTGTGGTGGACAGTCAAGCAGTCAACATTTTGTTGCAAAACATTGGCTCCATTGACCATAACATAGAGCCAATGGTGAATTCCAAAGATAGAGATGTATCCCTATCACCACAACCACCATCACCAACCCAACCAACCCAGCAAATTAATTCTAAAGATACAGAAATGGCGCCAGCCCACGACCCAGCTTGGCCCATGGATAGTTCTGAGGAAGAGGTTGATGAAGGTGTCATTCCAGATAGTGACTCATCAAATACGGATGTAGACGATGATTTCGATTGTGCTTTTGCAATCCCTTCTCCGGGGATTGTCGGAATGCAAGATCCACTTTCGGTTCCAAGTATGGACACATAACTGCGTGTTAGTCAGTAGTGTTAAAATGATTGTGGGTTTAACATAACAATGTCTCATTATACAGGAGAGGGCAATGTACCATTTTGGTCTAACATAAGCCATTACACAAATATTAATTGGACACTCCTAGATGAGGAGGTAGATGACAAGCAAGGAGTGCAAATGCCTAACTGGGAGATAGGTCAAGAGCTATATAAGGGGTAGGTGTTTGGGAGCAAGTTCGATGTGCAAATGGCAATAAAGCAATATTGTATGGTCGAGCATCGCACAACCGTAGTTACAAAAAGTGATACAAAAAGGCTTATAATGGTTTGTGAAAATCATAATGACGATTGTCCATGGAGGATGAGGGCACACCAAAAGAAAGCTGCCACTGAATGGGTTGTAGGCATATGGAACAACCAACACACGTGCGTTAGTCATAATCTCTCTCAAGATCACAAGTAGCTTGACTCAAATTTCATATGTTCGTTGATTGTAGGTAATTAAATACGTTATATTTGATATGAACCAATATGGGGTTCATTGTTTTACGGATCGTCCTTGAAAAGGCTTCTTGTTAAAACATAAGAAAAAGGTACACGCCAAGTGTTTGACGAAAAGAAATAAAGATAAAAACAATATGAAGAAAAGCGCAAAGCAAAAAAAATGAATTTAACATGAACAAGATGTTAAAGAAAATAGAATAAAAATAAAAAGGTGGGGAAGACAAGAAATGGAAGAAGACGCCACACCTTATGAAAAGTGATAAGTCCCGTGGGGATTCCCCACAAAGATTATAGAAATCTTTGATAAGAACCGATGTTTGGTCCAATTAAGAACCCAAGAGGAACTTCCTCTCACACACTTTTAAAAGTGTAAAGGTTTTTATTCAATTCAAAGGTGAATACATAAGACAAATGAATGACTATTTATAGCCAACAAGTGGTGTCTCTCTCCTTTTTCTCTCCAATGTGGGACTTCAGCCACATATTCCTTATACTAAAAAAAATGTAATTCGTGCTGAACTTTATGTCCTATTTTCATCATCATAGATGCAGAATTTGGTCTTGAGACTAGAAATACAATTTGTAGGGAATCTTTAGAGCTTTGAAACGCATCAAAGAATGCCTAAAACAGCTAAAACTCAAGTTATGTTTAAAATATTGGAGGTATCTAGGCTCTTCACTCATTAGTCTTTGGTCCTCATCATCCCCTTCTTTAAAAGAATTTGTCCTCGAATTCAGATTTTCATGACCTACATCAAAAGGACTTATGTTAGCAATATTAAATGTGACATGTACCCTATACTGACCATGGAGGGCAACTTTGTATGCCTTGTCAATGATCCGCTCCAAGATTTGGAAAGGTCCATCTCGTCTAGGCAAAAACTTTGATTTCCTTTGGATAGGAAACCTTTCTTTTTTCATATAGAGCCAAACCCAATCTCCGTGTTTATAAACAACTCTTTTTCTCCCTTTGTTTGCTTGTTTAGCATATTGCTCCATGTTTTTCTCAATCTGTGCATTTACTTTTTCATGGAGCTTTGTCACAAATTTGGGGGTAGACCATTCTCTAATAGCTTTTGTGTTTGTTTCATCCACTTGGACTGCTTTGGAACTTATCAAAAACCCTTTTGGCAGCAACTCCTCAACTTGTTTTTGTAACTCTTGTGTCTTATGAGGATTGGACCAATAGGCAAGTCTATTGGGAAAAGAGGCCCCCGACACAAAATTCATTTGGTGTTCAATCCCCCTTAATGGAGGTAAACTGGGTGGGACACTTTTTGGAAACACATCTCCGAATTCCTGCAAGAGAGGATTAACAACACTAGGAAGAGGGTTAAAGTTAGAATTCAAATACAAGTTCTTATATACACAAATGTACATTTCTTGTTTTGCCAAACATGTCCTCTTGATATCACTTTCCCTAGCAAATAAGTTTTTTATCCTTCTCTCAAGCATAAGAGTTTGGTTTTTTATCACGTTTTTCATTTTTAGCTTTAGAAATCTTTTTTTCTTGTTCTCTTTTTATTTTCAAAGCAACTTGATCTTGGCACACCTCTTTAGGAGAAAGTGGTACAAATGTTATTTTTCGAGAATCATGAGAAAAAGAAAACTTGTTAGTAAAACCATCATGAAGCATGCTTATCGAATCGCCAAGGCCTTCCAAGCAAAATATGGCTGGCCTCCATAGGCACAACATCACACAAAACATCATCCTTGTACTTACCAATGCAAAAACTTACCATCAAACAACCAACTCACCATTCTCACTTAGCCATTGGAGCTTGTATGGACGCAGATGAGGTTTGGTACTAAGATTGAGTTTGTTCACCAAGCGAGTGCTTGCCACGTTGGTGCAACTTCCCCCATCTATGATCAAGGAACACACCTTCCCTTGAATGATACATCTTGTGTGGAAGATGTTTTCTCTTTGGCTTTGGTCATCAACCACAATTTGGTTTCCCAAGAGCCTCCTTACCATTAACAATCATCTTCCTCTTCACTTGTAATTTGGTTTCCGGAGCATAAGCTTCACAATCATCTTCCTCTTCACTTGTAATTGTTTTTTCGGGGCATGAGTCACTAGAAATGTGCCCATTGTCCCTTAACACCATTATACACTTATTGGGGCATTGTGAGGCTATGTGCCCATTGCCCAAGCACTTAAAGCACACTACTACAACATCATGATTTAAAGTCGGTTATTTAGCCCCTACAAAGTCGGTTTTGAAACCGACCTTGTTTTAGACGTCGTAAAATATGCAAGGCAATAACGTCGGTTTTTAAAAAGCCAACTTCGAAATATATTTTTTAAATTTTTTTTTTTTAAAATCAGTACATATACAAAGTCGGTTATTTGAAGAACCGACTTAGAAAGCTTCCATACAATGACGAGTTTTTAAAATAATTGACTTTGAAGGATTGTTTACAAAGTCGGTTATTTGAAGAACCGACTTAGAAAGCTTCCATACAAAATCTTTTATAATAACCGACTTCGTTAAACCATTTTTTTATTAATTTAACAAAATACAATTTGACTGCAATTTAAATGGACCCAATCTTTTTTTAATTATTATCAAGTAAAAATATAAATAAAAAAGTAAAACAATATTATATAAAATTAATCTTACAAGCACCAATCTTTGTTATATAACAATATTATATAAAAAAACTGAAGGGTTGCCCCTTTCCATAATCATAGCCACTGCGGCACCTTCAATTGTGCCCACTAACAATATTATATAACAATATATATATATATAAACAGAGAATTTGACAGGAGATCTTCTATATTATTCCATTCATTAATTTTTCTTTTCTCGACCTTTTAGCAATTTTATTTTAGTACATAATTCATATAATACATTTATTTTTTTCTCCTCACCTGTTTCTTTCTCTTTCTCTCAAAGTGTCAAATAACATTAGATCATTACATGTTCATGCTTCTTTGTTCTTAATTACATGCGGTATTCTATTAGAGAAAAAAATAATTAATATAAAATATAAGAATTAGTAAGAAAGTAGTTAATAATTTTTTATAAAATTAAATATCAATTATACTTTTTAATTCTTGTGCCTTCAACCTCAGACAACATACGAAGGAAAAGAAAGAAAGGATCGAATGTCCTTATTATTATAATTTTTTTGTCATTCTTCTCTATGATAATTATTGAATAATTAATTAGCTAGAATACTCCACTTGTAGGATCACGAAACAAGCCCAACTAAAGCATCCAATTGTGATCATTATGAATCTCGTTATTGTATGCTGCATACTTGTCCCATTGTGTTGGCCGTGATCATTGCTTCTGTGTGACCCAAAAAGTACTGGACCTTTCAGCAGTGTCATAACCATGGCACCCGAAACAGTTGCTAGAGTTCCTACCACCTTTGCTTGGCTCCTTATACTTTTTATTTTTATCTTCTCAAGCCTGATCAGAAACAGAGAAATTGCCTAACCTTATCAAAAACAATGAAAAATTAACTGTTATATTAGGTAATAAGTTAGTTAATAATTTTTATGATAATTATTTGAAAGTCATGTTAAAGATAAATTTTGATTGGATGATAATATAAAAATATTTACGCTTATATGTCTATGGTGGTAATTTTTTGTTAGCTTAATTAGTAATCTGTATAAGAATCTCTATCTTTCAGCAAGTTGCCAAGCAAGCAAGACCAACACGGCAAAACCTTTATCTGATTAGTTTTAGACCATATTTGAAAAAAAAAATCAATTGGTGGAGCATAAACAATTAAAGTTAGTAAGAATTACCTAAGAATGCATGCGAAGATAATGGTAATGGCAGGAAGCATATTGGACATGGTAGCGGCAAAGGTTGTTGTTGTGTACTTCATCCCCAAAAAATACAAATTCTGGTCAATAACTGGTCTGCCACAAAGAAATATTAACCAACATCAAAGTTAAGTGATTATTTATTTTTCCATTAAAAAGAAATTAATGTGTCTAGAGCAATGCAGGAAATTAATTACTTTAGCAAGCTGAGCACCGCTATCTTCATGAAAATTGATAATGTCATCTTTGGCCGTACTTTCCTGTTAAAAGATCAATGCAAACATTACTTATATTCTATGCCTGCTGTGGAACAGTATATGCCTGCTGTGGAACAGTAAGCAATACCTGGCAATCCAGGGCAATATCAGAACAGTAAGCAATCATTAAATTGTGTTGAAAATGAAACTTTTCAATATACAATTCAATATACAATGACAAAGAATGGCTATCTTATTCAAATGGCATAAAAGCAATAAAATAAAAGTGGCAGAAGATACACATTAATATATTCTTAAACCACATTCAAATAGTGACAAGTCTCCACTTTGGAAGGTAATGTCCAGTACATATCCTATACATATATATTTTACAAAAAGTTACTACAGCATCAGAATGTATAGCATCACAAGTTTCTCTCCAACTAGCATTATATATGAATTTTCCATCTTGGGCCAATTACTGGAGTGAAAAATTTAGGTTTCAGATAAGTCGTTCTCTAAGAACTATGCAACAAACGGTGTGTAAATGCCTATTCAAAAGCTCATAAACACATACTTTTAATGTATATCAATCATACAGAAACCTCCAAAACACACAACAATGGATGGGTTACCCAAAAGGCCCTAAACAAAGCAATATCAAAAACCAAAACTGCCTGGTCTACCAAAACACCAAAACAAAACCATATAAAAAAGTTACAATGTGACAAGATAAAATGTTGAAATACACACACACATATATGATGATGCACACAGAAAAAAGTGTGTGTGTGTGTGTGTACTGAGAATGAAATCAACATACCAGCACTTTTGCACTCCCAAAATCACATATCTTAACCTGGTGTGTAAGAGGGTCAACCTAGAGAATACATAAAATGACATCAGAGCAGGAAATAGTTCCTACTATTCGGAAAGAAAGTCCTAATAATAATTTTCATTAAGCAAGCACATATAAGCAAACCAGTATATTTTGAGGCTTCAAATCTTTGTGGCAAACTCCAGGAACAGTGTGGATATAAGCCAGCCCACTGAAAATCTATATGTGCACCACAGACCCGTATGAGGATGTGAAAAGATAAAAACAGAACCTTCTCAATCACCAAAAAATTTGAGGCATACCTGGTGCATGTAAAGTTTTACATAGGTAAGTGGCCAGCTCTGATTAGTATTACTATAGAACTTTGAGACTCGATACATAGACTCTGGAACATATTCCATCACCAAATTAAGAAAAAGTTCATCTGCACTTGTAGTGGAAAAGAAACGATGCTTCAGAGAGATCACATTTGGATGGTCCATCAAGCGCATTAACTGTAGCTCACGATTCTTATATCTTTTGTCCTGTAAAACCTTC